>CM019073.1:17139686-17479726 GCA_009667805.1 Leptobrachium leishanense
CCTAAAAAGATACCCGCACACCCTGAATATATGGAGGAGCCCCTAAAAAGACACCCGCACACCCTGAATATATGGAGGAGCCCCTAAAAAAGATATACCCGTACACCCTGAATATATGGAGGAGCCCTTAAAAACACCCCCACACCCTGAATATATAGGAGGAGAGCCCCTAAAAACACACCCACACACCCTGAGTATATGGAGGAGCCCCTAAAAATACACCCACACACCCTGAATATATGGGAGAGTCCCTATAAAAACACCCACACACCCTGAATAATGGAGGAGCCCCTAAAACACACCCGCACACCCTGAATATATGGAGGAACCCCTAAAAAACACACCCTGAATATATGGAGGAGCCCCTAAAAAGGACACCCACACACCCTGAATATATGGAGGAACCCCTAAAAAGACACCCGCACACCCTGAATATATGGAGGAGCCCCTAAAAACACACCCGCACACCCTGAATATATGGAGGAACCCTTTAAAAAACACACCCTGAATATATGGAGGAGCCCCTAAAAAGACACCCGCACACCTGAATATATGGAGGAACCCCTAAAAAACACACCCACACACCCTGAATAATAATGGAGGAACCCCTAAAAACACACCCTGAATATATGGAGGAGCCCCTAAAAAGACACCCGCACACCCTAAATATGGAGGAACCCCTAAAAACACACCCACACACCCTGAGTATATGGAGAGCCCCTATAAACACCCACACACCCTGAATATATGGAGGAACCCCTAAACACACACCCACACACCCTGAATATATGGAGGAGCCCTTAAAAACACACCCACACACCCTGAATATATGGAGGAACCCCTAAAAACACACCCTGAATATATGGAGGAGCCCCCCCAAAAAGACACCCGCACACCCTGAATATATGGAGGAGCCCCTAAAAACACACCCACACACCCTGAGTATATGGAGGAGCCCCTAAAAATACACCCACACACCCTGAATATATGGAGGAGTCCCTATAAACACCCACACACCCTGAATATATGGAGGAACCCCTAAACACACACCCACACACCCTGAATATATGGAGGAGCCCCTAAAAAGACACCCACCCACACACCCTGAATATATGGAGGAACCCCTAAAAAGACACCCGCACACCCTGACTATATGGAGGAACCCCTAAAAACACACCCTGAATATATGGAGGAACCCCTAAAAACACACCCTGAATATATGGAGGAGCCCCTAAAAAGACATCCGCACACCCTGAATATATGGAGGAGCCCCTAAAAAGACACCCGCACACCCTGAATATATGGAGGAGCCCCTAAAAACACTCCCACACTCTGAATATATGGAGGAACCCCTAAAAACACACCCACACACCCTGAATATATGGAGGAACCCCTAAAAACACACCCACACACCCTGAATATATGGAGGAACCCCTAAAAACACACCCTGAATATATGGAGGAGCCCCTAAAACAACACCCACACACCCTGAATATATGGAGTAACCCCTAAAAACACACCCGCACACCCTGAATATATGGAGGAGCCCCTAAAAACACACCCGCCACACCCTGAATATATGGAGGAGCCCCTAAAAACACACCCGCACACCCTGAATATATGGAGGAGCCCCTAAAAACACCCACACACCCTGAATATATGGAGGAGCCCCTAAAACAACACCCACACACCCTGAATATATGGAGGAACCCCTAAAAAGACACCCACACACCCTGAATATATGGAGGAGCCCCTAAAAAGACACCCGCACACCCTGAATATATAGAGGAGCTCCTAAAAACACACCCTGAATATATGGAGGAGCCCCTAAAAACACTCCCACACTCTGAATATATGGAGGAACCCCTAAAAACACACCCTGAATATATGGAGGAGCCCCTAAAACAACACCCACACACCCTGAATAAATGGAGTAACCCCTAAAAACACACCCGCACACCCTGAATATATGGAGGAGCCCCTAAAAAGACACCCGCACACCCTGAATATATGGAGGAGCCCCTAAAAACACCCACACCCTGAATATATGGAGGAATCCCTAAAAACACTCCCACACTCTGAATATATGGAGGAACCTCTAAAAACACACCCGCACACCCTGAATATATGGAGGAGCCCCTAAAAACACACCCGCACACCCTGAATACAACCCTGGACCAGTTTTTGGTTTTCCTGGCAATGTTTGAGGTCAGGACATTGTACTGTGTATATTATTGTTCTTATATCTCACCTTAATAAATATGTGCTCATCTGCCAGAAGGAGAAAAGTGTCCCGAGGAACAAGAGGAAAACCTTCAGTCCTGCAAGAAACGTTCCCAGAAAACAGAGAAATGATTGATTACTGGGGGAATAACATGTGAATCCTCATCTTATAGGGTTTAAATGTTATGGTACATTTTCGCTGCACATATGATGAGGGAAGGAATGATTACTTCCAGAAATCGGTTGATAATAAAATGCTGAGTTTTGAATTATTTTTGTAAACGTTTACCTTTTATTTGATTCATTGTTTTTCGAGTTTCTGAAGCTGAAACACAAACATTGCAAATATCAGGAGTAACATTTTACTCACCTTATACAGTAAATTCATAGATATTTTATTCTGTCATTTCCTTCCCATCATTCCACCGATTTGGGGGTGTTAGGGGTAGGAGTGCTTGGATAGTACTTTAACCAGGAGAGTGCTACATTTTGCTTTTATTTATTTTCTTTTTAATAATATCACTCAGTGGAATGAAGTGTGCGCGACCATGACGGGGAAAACTAAATAAAAAATAATAACAGAGTATCACTTGATTCAAAAGGGGTTATTCAGAGAGAGCTGAACTGGCCCCAAAATTGCAGGGAGTTTCCCCGTACGGTGATTTTTCGGGGCCATTCGGCTATTCAGAGAGCAGGCAGTTTGCCATATTTTGCTGAATTGGCAGTGAAATACGGTGCTGTTCGGCGGCAGTGAAATACGGTGCTGTTCGGCGGCAGTGAAATCCCCCATAGAGAAGCAATGGTTATTCTAGTCACATTGAACAGCAGAGAAATGTCAGTGAAATGTCCTGCTGTTCAGTGGTTTCATTCGACAGCTTTAATCAGGCGAATCCCATAGGTTTCAATGATAAAAATATTCCTGTTTTAATCTAATATCTAATAAATTGTTTATAATTTTTTAAAAAAAAGTTTTATTTATTGATTTTTGTAAGATTTTTTAGGCATTTTTCGTGATTTTTTGTCAAAATTTTGATTCCATTTCTTTTAAAGCGTATTTTCTTTGTTCTGTAACAGATCTTTTTATTATCATTCATAGCATTTTTTAATGTAAATTCGAGACATTTTCGTCCAGTAGTTTTTTTTCAAACAGCGTTTAATGTCGAAAGTTTCAATCAATTTGTTTTTTGTTCATTTCACCCCACTCGTCTAGATAGATAGATACAGACATAGATACAGAGATACAGATAGATGTATAGATAGATCGATAGAGGTAGATAGATAGATAGCTAGATACAGATATAGATACAGACACAGATAGATAGAGATATAGATATAGACACAGATAGATAGATAGATAGATAGATAGATAGATAGATAGATAGATAGATAGATAGATAGAGATACTGATAGATACATATAGATACAGATAGATAGAGATACAGGTAGATAGATAGATAGATAGATAGATAGATAGATAGATAGATAGATAGATAGATAGATAGATAGATAGATAGATAGATAGATAGAGATACAGGTAGATAGATAGATAGATAGATAGATAGATAGATAGATAGATAGATAGATAGATAGATAGAGATAGATAGATAGATAGATAGATATAGATAGATAGATATCCATGAGCTGCTGGGGCATATCCATGAGCTGCTGGGGCATATCCATGAGCTGCTGGGGCAAATCTATGAGCTGCTGGGGCAGATCCATGAGCTGCTGGGGCAAATCCATGAGTTGCTGGGGCAAATCCATGAGGTGCTGGGGCATATCCATGAGCTGCTGGGGCATATCCATGAGCTGCTGGGGCAAATCCATGAGCTGCTGGGGCAGATCCATGAGCTGCTGGGGCAAATCCATGAGGTGCTGGGGCAGATCCATGAGCTGCTGGGGCAAATCCATGAGCTGCTGGGGCATATCCATGAGCTGCTGGGGCATATCCATGAGCTACTGGGGCAAATCCATGAGCTGCTGGGGCAGATCCATGAGGTGCTGGGGCATATCCATGAGCTGCTGGGGCATATCCATGAGCTGCTGGGGCATATCCATGAGCTACTGGGGCAAATCCATGAGCTGCTGGGGCAGATCCATGAGCTGCTGGGGCATATCCATGAGGTGCTGGGGCATATCCATGAGGTGCTGGGGCATATCCATGAGCTGCTGGGGCAAATCCATGAGCTGCTGGGGAAGATCCATGAGCTGCTGGGGCAAATCCATGAGCTGGGGCAGTATCCATGAGCTGGGGCATATCCATGAGGAGCTGGGGCAGTATCCATCTGCTGGGGCATATCCATGAGGAGCTGGGGCAGTATCCATCTGCTGGGGCATATCCATCTGGTGCTGGGGCATTATCCATGAGGTGCTGGGGCATATCCATGAGGTGCTGGGGCAAATCCATGAGCTGCTGGGGCATATCCATGAGCTGCTGGGGCAAATCCATGAGCTGCTGGGGCAAATCCATGAGCTGCTGGGGCAAATCCATGAGGTGCTGGGGCATATCCATGAGCTGCTGGGGCAAATCCATGAGAAGCTGGGGCATATCCATGAGCTGCTGGGGAAGATCCATGAGCTGCTGGGGCAAATCCATGAGCTGCTGGGGCAAATCTATGAGGTGCTGGGGCAAATCCATGAGGTGCTGGGGCATATCCATGAGGTGCTGGGGCAAATCCATGAGCTGCTGGGGCATATCCATGAGCTGCTGGGGCATATCCATGAGCAGCTGGGGCAAATCCATGAGCAGCTGGGGCATATCCATGAGCTGCTGGGGAAGATCCATGAGCTGCTGGGGCAAATCCATGAGCTGCTGGGGCAAATCCATGAGGCGCTGGGGCAAATCCATGAGGTGCTGGGGCATATCCATGAGGTGCTGGGGCAGTATCCATGAGCTGGGGAAATATCCATGAGGAGCTGGGGCAGTATCCATCTGGTGCTGGGGCATATCCATGAGCTGCTGGGGCATATCCATGAGGTGCTGGGGCAGTATCCATCTGGTGCTGGGGCATATCCATGAGCTGCTGGGGCATATCCATGAGGTGCTGGGGCATATCCGTGAGCTGGGGCATATCCGTGAGCTGGGGCATATCCATGAGTGAGCTGGGGCAATATCCATGAGTGAGCTGGGGCATATCCATGAGCTGCTGGGGCATATCCATGAGCTGCTGGGGCAAATCCATGAGCTGCTGGGGCAAATCCATGAGCTGCTGGGGCAAATCCATGAGCTGCTGGGACATATCCATGAGCTGCTGGGGCATATCCATGAGCTGCTGGGGCATATCCATGAGCTGCTGGGGCATATCCATGAGGTGCTGGGGCAAATCCATGAGCTGCTAGGGCATATCCATGAGCTGCTGTGGGAATATCCATGAGGTGCTGGGGCAGTGTCCATGAGCTGGGGCAGTATCCATGAGCTGGGGCAGTATATCCATGAGCTGGGGCAGTATATCCATGTGCTGGGGCATATCCATGAGCTGGGGCATATCCATGAGCTGGGGCAAAATCCATGAGAGGAGCTGGGGCAAAATCCATGAGAGCAGCTGGGGCAGTATATCCATGAGAGGAGCTGGGGCAGTATATCCATGAGAGGAGCTGGGGCAGTATATCCATGAGAGGAGCTGGGGCAGTATCCATGAGAGGAGCTGGGGCAGTATATCCATGTGTGCTGGGGGCAGTATCCATGAGAGCTGGGGCAATATCCATGTGTGAGCTGGTCTGGGGCAATATATCCATGTGTGAGCTGAGGCGCAATATATCCATATGGGAGCTGGGGCAATATATATCCATGGGTGAGCTGCTGGGGGCAATATATAACTGTGATCTGGGGCAATATATCCATATGTGAGCTGGGGGCAATATATATCCATGGGGGAGATGCTGGGGGCAATATATATCCAGAGCTGCTGGGGGCAATATATCCAGAGCTGCTGGGGGCAATATATATCCATGTGTGCTTTCACTGCCTTCGAACAGGCAACGTACTTGCTGGCAGCTGACTGACAAAAAGTTGTGTGAGCATATGAGAGAGCTCCACAGCAATAAACCTCACAGTAATGTGCACTGTGTGTATGAGCATTCAGTGTTATATGGGAGTACTGATTTAGGAGTATGAGTAGTTAAAAAAAATCTGTAAAACTCGGGGGGGGGGGACACCATAAGTTACCGCACCGGGTGACACCAACCCTAGTGACGCCACTGGCATTATGCAGCACATACAGATACAAGGTGTTGCTGTAATTGCCATACACAGGCATTATGCGGCAAATACAGATACAAGGTGTTGTTGTAATTACCATACACAGGCATTATGCGGCACATACAGATACAATGTGTTGCTGTAATTGCCATACACAGGCATTATGCGGCACATACAGATACAAGGTGTTGCTGTAATTGCCATACACAGGCATTATGCGGCACATACAGATACAAGGTGTTGTTGTAATTACCATACACAGGCATTATGCGGCACATACAGATACAAGGTGTTGCTGTAATTGCCATACACAGGCATTATGCAGCACATACAGATACAAGGTGTTGCTGTAATTGCCATACACAGGCATTATGCTGCACATACAGATACAAGGTGTTGCTGTAATTGCCATACACAGGCATTATGCAGCACATACAGATACAAGGTGTTGCTGTAATTGCCATACACAGGCATTATGCTGCACATACAGATACAAGGTGTTGCTGTAATTGCCATACAAAGGCATTATGCAGCACATACAGATACAAGGTGTTGCTGTAATTGCCATACACAGGCATTATGCAGCACATACAGATACAAGGTGTTGCTGTAATTGCCACACACAGGCATTATGCTGCACATACAGATACAAGGTGTTGCTGTAATTGCCATACACAGGCATTATGCAGCACATACAGATACAAGGTGTTGCTGTAATTGCCATACACAGGCATTATGCGGCACATACAGATACAAGGTGTTGCTGTAATTGCCATACACAGGCATTATGCGGCACATACAGATATTGCATTGCTAATAATCTCGTTATGATATGACCTCATCATTATTGTTTCCCTGGGAAATAAAATGTTAAAAGCAGCAGAAAACTAGTTATAGTTACATGTTTATTTATTATTTTTATCAGCTAAAGATGCTGACACAGCGTCGTCATTAAAAGAGAATTTCTGTCTCTGCTTAAAAAGTAAATAACTGAGAATTCGAGAGAAGATGTAAACGTAAGGGTATATCATGATATCGAATGGAAGACCCAGATTCTTTGACTTAAATTATGAACATTTTCTCTTGTAAATCCCCCATTAACACCAAAATAGAAAAATAAAAAGTAATAGCTATTATTAAAATACTGACATTCTCTCAATTACCACTTAAAGTTTATGCACCAAAGCCCTAGGAAGGCATTCAAACAATAAGGGGTTAATTCACTCAGTGTGAATCTTTTAACAGTGATAATATATGATAAGTAACATGTGAGCAATGTATCAATATTGAGGCAAAGTGTGGGAAATTCACTCCTTACCCTCCTCACAGCAGCTGTAGTTTCACCTGCAACAAAAAATGTATGAGCTGGGGTTTCATCCCTCCCTGTCACAAATATTCATATTATAAATGTCAGCCCCTCCTAACTGTACCTGAGCGTTAATTGCTCAGTATTTATGCTGTCTGTGTTCTAATATACGGAAGGGGAATGGGGGGGGGAGGGGGCAGCTCCATTATTACCTCTCACCAATATACATTTATAGAGATATAGGGCCCTATTCCCTGGTGATCCCTAACACATTGGTGATTGGGTGAGCTCATTGTACTTTGCGCATCCTATACTTAACATGGGAAGCGCAGTCAGTGTTTAGCATTAGGATAAGTGAGGTATTACAGAGTGCGAGCGCTATTTACTGTAGGGATGTGCAAACAGAAATTTTAGCGAGTCCCAAATGCTGGTGCTAAAGAATCTTGCCTGGAGAACACAATACACCCCCTTCAGCCTTATCTAAACATTCCCTACCCCACCTCATTAACTGTTAAATAATGTTTATTAAATAAACAACAACAGTACAGTAATAAAGCTTTTGAACAGATTTTGGTAAATGTTGACAAAATGGAAACAGAAGATATAAAACTTAACTTAATGTTTCCTTTTTTTTTCTTCAAAATATATTTATTGTTGGTTCAATTGTAAAAGAGAAGCAATGAATGTAACAACAGTGAAACATGAGTATCAAATAGGCTTAATTAAGGTGGCTACAAACAGAGTACGGGGGATAAGGTCCCACCTAAGGGTCACAGGACGTTAGGGTGTGAGCAATCAACGAAACAGGGCCAAGGTGTGACGCGCGGAGCATCATCTACAGAGTCAGTAGGAGTTGCGCCAGAAGTAGGATCAGAAGAGGCCAGGAATTGGGGTAACGTGGAAGCAGAAGGTGTAATGGGGATCGGCAGGGAACCTCTCAACATTTGTAGGGAATACAAGGGGGCGCAAGAAAAGGTGTTACGTAGTGAGGCCTTCGTGTCGTCGGGAAGGACCACTATGAAAGGTGACCAGTTTAGAAAAAATGTCATGGTTTTGTCCTCCTGGTGTAAGGAGGATTCTATCCAATCCACCAAAAACATTGAGTAGATCCTATCATACTCCATGCGGAAAGCAGGGGGAGTGGAAGAAATAAATGTTTTCTTTTTACATGTAATTACTTCAAACAGAAAAAAAAAGGCAGCATATGTTTTATAATGTGTTTCATAATGTGTTTTATAATGTGTTTCATGTGTTTTATGATGTGTTTTATAATGTGTTTCATAATATGTTTTATAATGTGTTTTATAATGTGTTTCATAATGTGTTTCATAATGTGTTTTATAATGTGTTTCATGTGTTTTATGATGTGTTTTATAATGTGTTTCATAATATGTTTTATAATGTGTTTTATAATGTGTTTCATAATGTGTTTTATAATGTGTTTCATGTGTTTTATGATGTGTTTTATAATGTGTTTCATAATGCGTTTCATAATGTGTTTTATAAGGTGTTTCATGTGTTTTATGATGTGTTTTATGATGTGTTTTATAATGTGTTTCATAATATGTTTTATAATGTGTTTCATGTGTTTTATGATGTGTTTTATGATTTGTTTTATAATGTTTCATAATGTGTTTCATAATGTGTTTTATAATGTGTTTCATGTGTTTTATGATGTGTTTTATAATGTGTTTCATAATGTGTTTCATAATGTGTTTTATAATGTGTTTCATAATGTGTTTTATAATGTGTTTCATAATGTGTTTTATAATGTATTCCATAATGTGTTTTATAAGGTGTTTCATAATGTGTTTTATAATGTGTTTTATAATGTGTTTTATAATGTTTCATAATATGTTTTATAATGTGTTTCATAATGTGTTTTATAAGATGTTTCATAATGTGTTTTATAATGTGTTTTATAAGATGTTTCATAATGTGTTTTATAATGTGTTTTATAATGTATTTCATAATGTGTTTTATAAGGTGTTTCATAATGTGTTTTATAATGTGTTTTATAATGTGTTTTATAATGTGTTTCATAATATGTTTTATAATGTGTTTTATAATGTGGTTTTATTTGTATTGCACAAGTAATCTCGTTTCAGCTTATGGAAGTGGTGATGCCCCTTTAATTATTTTGCAGGGTAATTCAAAGAGATCTGAATTGCTTGAGAAAGGTAACCGAACATGGAAAATCAGTGTTCGGTTGCCTTTCTTGACCATTCGGCTATCCAGAGAGCAGGCAATTCGCCAAATCCTGACAAATTGCCTGCACATACGGTGCCTGTTCGGTTCCTGTTCGAGGGCAGTGAAATCCCCATAGAGAAGCACTGCTTCGGCTATTCAGAGAACACAAACCAGCAGTGAAAGGTTCCCCTAATGCCCTGCCATTCGGTGGTTTCATTCGGCAGGTTTATTCAGGCGAATCCCATAGGCTTCAATGTTAAAATATTCCCGTTTTAATTCAATATCTAATAAACCGTTTATTATAAAATTCTGCAGTAAAGAGTCTCTTTATATATAGATTTTTTAGGATATTTTAAGCATTTTTCTGGATTTTTTTTTATGTCCGACTTTTTTTTTTTTTAAGTTTACTTATTTTTTCTGTAACTTCCCTTTTTATTATCATTCATTGGATTTTATATGTAAATTTCAGACATTTTTGCTCAGTAGTTTCTTTGCAAACAGTGTTTCACTTTCACACATTCATACAAACAGTTTTGCTAATTTATTCACTGCATTTGTCTGCGGTGTCGGGTTTTTCTGGCGGCTTCGCTGCGTGTGATCGGCTCCTGTTCGGGTTTTTCCGTGGTTTTCGGCAGGTTAATCCAGATGTTTTTGCTGGTTTTCGGCGTGCATTCGGTGGGTATTGCGGTTAGTTTTCGTCGGGTTTGCGGCAGCTTTTCCCTGCAATTCGGGGACCCTGTGGTGTTTGCTGAATACACCGCAGGGTCACTGAAATGGGATCGGCAAAACGAACTGAATTGAAGAGAACGAAAAGTCACCGAACGTGCTGTAACTTTTCGAATCTCTTTGAATAACCCTGTATGTCTCTTCATGGTGTTTTCCAGACTCTGCAGCTCCACAAAAGCCGCTGGATGTTGCTGAGCTGAAGCTTAAGCTGAGCAGGTGGTCATTTTAATGGGTCTATTTTGTCACTTCTGCAGCTTTGATGCCTCTGGCCTTACAGTAAAACGTCAAGACACAGACGCACACACCGGGGCCGGCAACAGGATCAACTGGTCCTGCATGTTCACTTTTTACATCCCGTTCTACTTAGGGCTTCCTTAAACCTAAAGGCCCGTGTCAGACGAGCGCAGTGATCACGTCTGTGTTGCCGCACATTTTAACGTTTGTTTTAGCATAGAATCAGGAGCAATAGACCCACACGACGTACGTCCGCACCGATCTGCGCACACACAACGCACGTGGCACCGGACGCAATTTAGGCAAGAACGTCAAACAGCTAGGACGGACGAGCAGAGTGCGCCACGTCCGCGCAGCTTTGTGTGTGAGTGATGGAAGGTAGTCAGACGCAACGCATTTTTGACGTCCAGTATTTTTGACGGACAAAATGTTTTTTCAGATCATGTATCAATTTTTTTCATTTTACATAATAATTTTATTTCCCATCTACATCAGTCAAAAAAAAACAGACGGTGTGGTGTCTACAGTATCATCAGTCAGAAAGTACGTCGGTTGTGCCCGGACGCAGAGTGCGCTCAGAATGCGCTCGTCTGACATTAGGGTTATACCCTTAGTCCATAGACAGCACCCCGTAACCCTATCCCACACACCTTGTAAAAATTCCCAATCCTATTAACCCCGAACAGACTCAAAAGCCTGAAAATTAATATGTATATCATATAGCAATAATAAATACAACTCCATTACGGCAACTACAATGTTAAACGTGATGATGAAACTAATATATAGCGACACATTACACCATTTCATAAAAACACCGACACAAAGAAAATAAAGACAAACGCACCACTCTTTCCTCTTTGGGCAGATTTACTGGAAGCGTGTGTAAAGGGGTTATTCAGAGAGAGCCGATCTGGCCCCGGAATGTAACCGGACACCGAAATTCAGCATCCAGTGACATTTCGGGGCCATTCGGCTATTCAGGGGCAGGCAGTTCGCCAAATTTTGGCGAACTGCCTGGAAGTACAGTGCCTGCTCGCGGCCAGTGAAATACGGTGCCTGTTCGACGGCAGTGAAATACGGTGCTGTTCGGCGGCAGAGAAATACGGTGCTATTCAGCGGCAGTGAAATCCCCCATAGAGAAGCAATGGTTAATCTATTCACATTGAACAGCAGAGAAATGTCAGTGAAATGTCCTGCCATTCGGTGGTTTCATTCGACAGGTTTAATCAGGCGAATCCCATAGGTTTCAATGTTAAAAATATTCCTGTTTTAATCCAATATCTAATAAACCGTTTATTATTTTAATCTGCAGCAAAAAGTCTCTTTATTTATTGATTTTTTTTAAGATCTCATTTTTTGGGATTTTTTCTACAAAATATATTTTCCTTTTTTTATAATACAGGGTTATTCAAAGAGAATCGAAAAGTCACTGCATGTTCGGTGATTTTTCATTCTCTTCAATTCGGGCCGATTCGGCAATCCCATTTCGGCGACCCTGCTGTGTATTCAGCAAGCACCACAGGGCTGTCAAAGCGCAGGGAAAAGCTGCCGCAAACCCGATGAAAAGTCACTGCAAAAACCGGGCGAATGCACGCCGAAACCAACAAAAACATCTGGATTAACCCGCCGAAGACGGCGGAAAAACCCGAGCAGGAGCCGATCGATCACACACAGCACAGCCTCCGGAAAAATCCGACACCGCAGACGAGTGAAGTGAATAAATTAGCAAAACAGTACGCTTGAATGTTTGAAAAGTGAAACGCTGTTTGCAAAGAAACTACTGAGCAAAAATGTCTGAAATTTACATATAAAATCCAATGAATGATAATAAAAAGGGAAGTTACAGAAAAAATAAGTAAACTTAAAAAAAATTAGACTTTTTAAACAAAAAATTAAATCCAGAAAAATGCTTAAAAAATCTATAAATAAAGAGACTTTTTACTGCAGAATTTTATAATGAACGGTTTATTAGATATTGAATTAAAACGGGAATATTTTTTAACATTGAAGCCTATGGGATTCTCCTGAATAAACCTGCCGAATTAAACCACCGAATGGCAGGGCATTAGGGGAACCTTTCACTGCTGGTTTGTGTTCTCTGAATAGCCGAAGCAGTGCTTCTCTATGGGGATTTCACTGCCCTCGAACAGGCACCGAATGTGCAGGCAATTCGCCAGGATTTGGCGAATTGCCTGCTCTCTGGATAGCCAAATGGCCAAGAAAGGTAACCGAACGCTGATTCGGTTACCTTTCTCCAGCCATTCAGATCTCTTTGAATAACCCTGTGAGTGTTTTTTCTTATTCCTGTAACAGACCCTTTTATTATCCTTCATAGGGTCTCATGTGTAAATTTCAGGCATTTTTGTTCAGTAGTTCTTTTGCAAACAGCGCTTCAAGCGTATTGATTTTTTTTTTACTCTGTTCGTCAGCTTGTCGGCTTTTTCCGGCGACTGGTCTGCGCTGTGATTGGCAGCTCGGTGGCTTTTTCTGGCATGGTTTTTGTGGCGGTTTCTGCCGGCTTTTGGTGAGTGCTCGACAGGTGTTCATCGGGTTTTCCCTGCACTCCGGGGACCCTGCGGTGAATGCTGAATTCACCACAGGGGGGAACCTTGATTCCCCGAAGTGCAGGGAATCGCTGGGAGTGCGAAAGCTCCGAAATGTCGGCGACATTTCAGTGCTCTCTGAATAACCCCTATAATATCACGGTTTTGGCTTTTTGCGAGCCTTTATCAAAGCCTGAAAAAATCTCATAATGAGTCGAAATGTTGTTTTACAAGAGCGTCTCTTCCATTAAATCGCTCATAGAGGAAGTGTAGCGCTTATTCCTTTCTTCCTTTGAATGCAGTGAGAGCTTCTCCTGGATTGTGTCGGCCTCGTCTATCTTGTTTTATAGATTTGGGTTAGCATTGATCGTATCCATATTTTTGGACCTCCCTTTGTAGTAGCGGCTACCCCTGTATTCCTATGCTCTGAGCATTGATACATTGCTCTTACTTGCTGTATAACATACATTCACCATGGATACAGAACAGATTTGTAAGAGTTTAATGACTTTGCAGAATTCCACGTTGTGTTGATATCTATGGTATAATTTCATAGTGTGGCTGTAAAATGCAGCTTTGTGGTATAGTATAATCTTTATGGCAGGGTGTGCTGTGATTGCATTGTTATTGTACAGTGCCCTGTCTTATTGCTGCACAGATAGCACATTGTTAATGCAAAGAAGTCAATATGAGAAGCAATACGTTTAGTTTATTGTGTCATTTAAAGAAAGTCAATGCAAAGCTCTTTATTTTAAAATGTCATTTGTCATAGAATGTCATACTGATATTATTTACGATACATATATCGTATGATAACGTCATACAAAGAGAGTTGCACTGTACCCCCAGTACTGGTATTACATGGGGTGCCACGCTGGGGGCTGCTGTGTTAGGTGAGGGTGCATTTCCTGGCTAGGGGTGGAACATTTTGGGTTTACTACGATTATTGGAGTTGAAGGTCTGAAGAATTAAGGGAAAGCTGGGATCTGCTTCCCAGGGACTGAAGTGCAAACTTTAACTCCTATGGTCCTCATGCAGGCTTCACTAGATACAGGACACATGTGCTGCCCTAACACTACCTCCTCCTTCATCCTATTACTCTTTGTATAACCCTTACCCTAAATAAATCTAAGCCAGTGCACTCACGTCCCACTTGTTACATCTGCACAATCACATTTGTTTTCTGCACGAGATACATTTTAGATCAAGTTAAAAGAAATGGTACATGTGGGTGTTTGGCTGAGGATCTCAAAATGTGTAGAGTAATGTGTCTGTATTAATCGTCATACAGGGAAAGGTAAAGACCTGCGAGATTCCGTATCTGCCAGTTGTAGCATCACTAACAGGAGGCAGCGGTAACATTTGTCTTGTTTATTCTATTTGTTATTAATTCAGTATGTCTGTATCTGTCAACAATGATTCTGGCTTCTTCCTTAGAATAAAGTGACAAGCTTTCCCTCTATCTGGGTCTTCGCTTTCACTAATAAAGCACAATATTCTCTTTCCGACACTATACATCGTAAAGGGGACACTGGTCACCCATGCCTGGTGCCTGCTCTTGGACAATATATGGCACAAGTCAGCCAATTCCTCCTTGTTTAGGGATTCAACTACAAAGGTGCATGAACTATTCTGTAAATATTGTAATCTCCTTAACCCCTAAAATGATTTTCTACAGACAGAGCACAGTCCACTGAGTACAGGAAAGCTTCTTCTATTGTAGCAGCACTTACACTATATTGCCAAAAGTATTCGCTCACCTGCCTTGGCTCGCATATGGATGGGTGAGCGAATACTTTTGGCAATATAGTGTAGCTGTTAGAGGTGTGCAGGGGCGAACCTAGAACATTTGGCACCCGGTGCAGATCCTAGATTTGGCACCCGCCCACAATTTAAAATATAAAACATCATCACCCTCATTGCCTTTTAGAATGTAAGCTCCTGTGTACAGGAGCCTCATTGCCTCTTAGATTGTAAGCTCCTGTGTACAGGACCCTCTATGCCTCTTAGATTGTTAGCTCCTGTGTACAGGAACCTCATTCCCTCTTAGATTGTAAGCTCCTGTGTACAGGAACCTCATTGCCTCTTAGATTGTATGCTCCTGTGTACAGGACCCTGTTTGCCTCTTAGATTGTAAGCTCCTGTGTACAGGAGCCTCTATGCCTTTTAGATTGTTAGCTCCTCTGTACAGGACCCTCATTGCCTCTTAAATTTTAAGCTCCTGTGTACAGGACCATCTTTGCCTCTTAGATTGTTAGCTCCTTTGTACAGGAACCTCTTTGCCTCTTAGATTGATAGCTCCTCTGTACAGGACCCTCATTGCCTCTTAGATTTTAAGCTCCTGTGTACAGGACCATGTTTGCCTCTTAGATTGTTAGCTCCTTTGTACAGGAACCTCTTTGCCTATTAGATTGATAGCTCCTCTGTACAGGACCCTCATTGCCTATTAGATTGTAAGCTCCTCTGTACAGGACCCTCATTGCCTATTAGATTGTAAGCTCCTCTGTACATGACCCTCTTTGCCTCTTAGATTGTTAGCTCTTCTGTACAGGACCCTCATTGCCTATTAGATTGTAAGCTCCTCTGTACATGACCCTCTTTGCCTCTTTGATTGTTAGCTCCTCTATACAGGACCCTCATTGCCTATTAGATTGTAAGCTCCTCTGTACATGACCCTCTTTGCCTATTAGATTGTAAGCTCCTCTGTACAGGACCCTCATTGCCTATTAGATTGTAAGCTCCTCTGTACATGATCCTCTTTGCCTCTTAGAGTAAATGCTCCTCTGCTCAAGACCCTCATTGCCTCTTAGATTGTAAGCTTCTTTGCACAGGACCCTCATTGCAATTTAGATTGGAAGCTCCTCTGTACAGGACCCTCATTGCAATTTAGATTGGAAGCTCCTCTGTACAGGACCCTCAATGCAATTTAGATTGTACGCTCCTCTGTACATGGCCCGCAAAGCAATTTAGATTGCAAGCTCTTCTGCACAGGGCCCTCAATGCAATTTAGATTGTAAGCTCTTCTGCACAGGGCCCTCAGTGCCTCTTACCTCTTTCTGTAGTGGACCGAGCCGACCCAAATATTGGGCTGGTGGCAGGCCCTGCTGCTTCTCTCGTGGCTGCGGGCGATTGACTGATAAAAAAAAGGTCTGTTACAGAAAAATGAAAAAATGCTTTAAAAAAAAAAGAAAAAATTTTGCTGAAAAAATCCCCAAAAATGCCTTAAAGTTCCAAAAAAATAGATAAATAAAGAGACTTTTTGCTGCAGATTAAAATAATAAACGGTTTATAAGATATTGAATAAAAACAGGAATATTTTTTACTTTGAAACCTATGGGATTCGCCTGATTAAACCTGCCGAATGTAACCTCTGAACATCAGGGCATTTCTCCATTAACCATTGCTTCTCTATGGAGGTTTTCACTGCCACCTAACAGGCACCGTATTTCACTGCCGCCGAACAGCACCGTATTTCACTGCCGCCGAACAGCACCGTATTTCACTGCCACCTAACAGGCACCGTATTTCACTGCCGCCGAACAGGCACCATATTTCACTGGCAATTCACTAAAATATGGCGAACTGCCTGCTCTCTGAATAGCTGAATGGCCATGAAATATCATCGTACGGGGAAATTCCCTGTTCGGTGACATTCCGGGGCCAGATCGGCTCTCCCTGAATAACCCCTTCTGTTCAATATGATTTTTTCTCTTTACGTGTGCTGAGGACAAACGACATTATATGAACGGACTCGTTCCAGGTGTATATTACGATTTCCCACTTGCGGTTTGCTCTTTACTCATTGTTTTATTGTGTCTTTTATTAATGGTGGTTGGGGAGACCTCCACAGGGGTATTTAGCTATTGTGGGATACAGCAGTATTTACGGAGGTGCGGTGGATGTGGCAGCGCTTCACTGTGTTTGTGTATTCACACTTTCAATACATTTTTGCGTTTAAGCTCCTATTAGGAAAATTGGAGACTTTTTTTTTTTACTTCATTGGAATTCGCTGAGACTAATTCAGCGCAATTCGGCGTTATCAGCGCATTTCGATGACTACCGATAACTTCTTCTGTGACTCAGTTTTGACAAAATATGGCGACCATTCAGGGAACAGTAAATGCCCTGTATTTTCCACGAAATGGAAATGCCGAATTGTGCCGAAATACTAACCACCAAAATGTCGTTCACTTTCTGTGCTTTCTGAATAGACCCCCCCCCAAACATTTTATGGCAAGGTAGGAGATATTCTTATTTGTTTCTCCCCTTATATAACTGTAACTACCAATCTAATGGAAAGCCTGACTATTCTATAGAACTTTTAGCTTTTCCTTGCAAAGTATAAAACAATAAACAAGAGTGTGTGGGGGGGGGCACTTTATTAAGGAATTGAAACCCATGAAACCCAAACTAATTAAAAAATAAAAACATAGTAAATAATAATGATAATAGACATCACAGATGCGAAACTTTGATTGACATACTGGTACCCGAAAACTTTCAGGGTTATTCAGAGAGATCCAATCTGGCCCTGAAATGATACGAAATGATGGAAAACCAGAACAAAACGATCAAAAACGAAATAAATTTCGTAACGAAATGAACTGAAATGAAAAAAACGGAACCAAATCATCTGACATGAAAAAAAAAGGAACAGGTCACTTTTTAAATTAATGCAGATTCTAGACTTTTTTACACCATAGTTTTCTTTTTCTTTTTTTTATATTCAAAATTTTTATTTGAAAAGAGTGTCAGCGATACAAACAGCCAGTTAAAATAAATGAAAAAGATCACGCGGGTTCATCAGACCGAGGAACTCCTCAGAGTATAAGAACTCCGACAAAGAAAGTATCAGAAACTCAGTTCACAAACACAGAAGCACATAGTGCGGCAAGGGGCATCCAAAATAGGAAGGTGGGGGGTGGGGGAGACAGATCAAAAAGTGCTTCAAGACCCAAAAAAAAAAGTCCACCATAGTTTTCAACGTTAAAAAAAATCCCCATTTAATAATTTTCCCTTGCAGCAGATAGCAATTTTCGAAATTGATTTTTTAGAAAAAAAATTGGCGTTTTTCGAGATTTTTTGAGTGAAAGTTTAGGTTTCCTAACTTATTTTAAATGTAATAATGAGGTCTGTTTTTCTTTGCTGAACGCATGCAGCTGAATTATTTTCTTACAGTCTTTGTGCGTTCAGCAATAATAAAAATGTCTTTTTGGTTTGCTGCAATTGAAAATTATAAATGGTTTAAGAAATAGTTAATAAAAACAGGCATTGTTTTAACATTGAGAACAATGGTGTAAAATTCGAACTGATACCAACTATCGAATCGATCTTAATTTACAATACAAGTAATAGTCAGCAAACGACTTTATGAAACAAATTGTTTAATTTGACTCAAACACTAAATCTGTGACACAGCTTAATATTTAACCCTAGCTTGTCTTTTAACAGCAAAATTTGATTAATTGGGGTTTTATTTAGTGATCCAAAATTTGAATTGATACCAACTATCGAATTGATATATTAACTATCGAATTGATAATTTGATATATCAATTCGAATCAATATGAAATTTCGAATCGATCCAAAACTAAACGAAACGAAATTAGAAACGAAATTCCAAAAACGAAATTATTTTAAAATGAAAAGAAATTAAACAAATTTTTCAGCCGTGCACATCTCTACCGTACTGTGACATTTCATGGCCATTCGTCTATTCAGAAAGCAGACAGATTTGCCAAACATTCAGTGAAATATGGTGCCTGTTCGGCGGCAGTGAAATGCGGTGCCTGTTCGGCGGCAGTGAAATACGGTGCCTGTTCGGCGCCAGTGAAATGCGGTGCCTGTTCGGCGGCAGTGAAATACGGTGCCTGTTCGGCGGCAGTGAAATACGGTGCCTGTTCGGCGGCAGTGAAATACGGTGCTGTTTGGTGGCAGTGAAATACGGTGCTGTTCGGCGGCAGTGAAATCCCCCATAGAGAAGCAATGGTTAATCTATTCACATTGAACAGCAGAGAAATGTCAGTGAAATGCCCTGATGTTCAGTGGATTCATTCGACAGGTTTAATCAGGCGAATCCCATAGGTTTCAAAGTTAAAAATATTCCGGTTTTATTCAATATCTAATAAACCGTTTATTATTTTAATCTGCAGCAAAAAGTCTCTTTATTTATAGATTTATTTTGGATCTATTAGGCAATTTTTGGGATTTTTTCATCAATTTTTTTTCTGTTTTTTTTTAATAGTGTTTGTTCTTTTTTCTGTAACAGACCTGTTTATTATCATTCCTAGGATCTTATATGTTAATTCCAGACATTTTCGTTATTCCGTAGTTTTTTTTGCAAACAGCGTTTCAATTTTGACATTTTTTTTTTACCCAATGTTTGTCGGCGACATATCAGAGCTCTCTGAATAACCCCTATGTAAATATAAATATTGTGATGCACGTCGCAGCATGTTGGTCTCCCGGTTATTGTATCGGTCTTTCGTGACATTTTGCGTATCACAGTAAATGATTGTTATCACATAAACATTCTCCAGTTTGACTCCTGAGGATAACTGCGCTGCCGCTGACTGGAGTGAGATTTGTTTATCTGGCGGGGTATCTTCCAATGGCAACAAATGCTTCTGGCACAGAGAAAACTGCGGTCTGGCATCATGCGTTTTAACTCAGCCCTGCGCTGCGCACAATCAATAGATATCATACCGGACATCCATGATGATGGCCAAGATAAGTGAGCATCTCCGCGTTCCTTATCGCACTCAGGAGTGGAATCCCGGGCTGTAAAAGCTATTAACAGATACTGATACTGATTTTAATTGCTTGTAGCCCAAGATTATGTTTGGTCTCCTGCTGATTAGCAAGAAAATGCTTCTTGTTAAAGGGGCACTAGCACTAACATAAACTGTAACTGGATTACCTGTGCATTGCAAATAAACCCATTATGAAACACATGATAGATCGCATTATAAAACACATCATAAATTACATTATACAACACTAGGGATGGGCTGGCGGTTCGACTTCGATGCGAACATGAGTTTGCATCGAACATTGGCCGTTCGACCGTTCGTCGAACAGCGAACATTTCTGCGTGTTCGCCCACAATGCACCACAATGCACTTTTCCACTGGCCTGAAGCTTGTAATTGGCTACAGCCTTGCACCTGACCACAGGTCAGGTGCAAGACTATGCCAATCAGGGCTCAGAGTCCTGATTGGGCAAATTCTGCCCAATCATGGGCTCACAGAGCTAAGTCCCGCAGCACACTATATAAGGTTTCCCCGCAGCCCCAGCGTGTGTGTTGCAGGAGTGAATCAGAGAAGAGAGGAGCTTGTTGCATATCAGGGTGTATCACTGAGTTATACCAGGGTTCTGGGAATTTGAATCTGTGTCTTGGCACTGCCAGCTATCAGGGTGTATCACTGAGTTATACCAGAGTTCTGGGAATTTGAATCTGTGTCTTGGCACTGCCAGTTATCAGGGTGTATCACTGAGTTATACCAGAGTTCTGGGAATTTGAATCTGTGTCTTGGCACTGCCAGTTATCAGGGTGTATCACTGAGTTATACCAGAGTTCTGGGAATTTGAATCTGTGTCTTGGCACTGCCAGTTATCAGGGTGTATCACTGAGTTATACCAGAGTTCTGGGAATTTGAATCTGTGTCTTGGCACTGCCAGTTATCAGGGTGTATCACTGAGTTATACCAGAGTTCTTGGAATTTAATTCATATCATTGTAATATTTGACGGCAGGGTCCACCCCTGCACTCTTCCACAATACCTCAGAGGGGTTACAGTGTGAAGGCACTAGCTGGCACCAAAGGCCCAATTTTAAAGCACCTATTGTTACTTTCATCCAAAGTCTGCATAAGTTTCACCATAATTTAGCCAAAAAAATCACTAAACTTGTTCTGCGTGTCCTAAAACGTCTCCTCTTTTCATACAGGCTGCCGCCCCAAGCAGTTGTTTATGAATAGATTAAAGGAAACCCATTTACCGTCATTTGAAATGTCATTTTTTTTCTTTTTAAATGTTTCTATACATCCGACAAATCCGCCACTTCACGGGCAGGTTATGGGGACCTCCTAGGCACGATATTTGATATTTTTCATTTTTATTCTTAACCTTATGTCATGGAAAAATCACTGTTCCTTTAACCCTTTCGCTGCTGAGGCATTTCCCGCCCCTGTGCTGAGGTCATTTTTACCGATTTTGCTCATCATGTTTAAACGTGTTTTGAAGGCTTATTTTAGTATATGACCCAGACATGTTATATATCGTTCTTTCCGTCAGACTCGGCAGATTCATAATATGTAATTATTATATGTATACGTCATGTCCTGTCTGTATATTATAACAAAAAATGCAATAAAATATGAATTTTCAATAATTTACAACGTGTAAAGTGTTTTTTTTTCACATTTTAACATGTGATCAATTGCGGTTATATTTTGTATGGGGTGCGCTTGTTAAAAAAATTAGAGATGGGGTCTCGTTACATTTTTTTTTGGGGAAAATTACGCGATTTTTAACAAACGCACCGCATACAAAAATCGTTAGTGCAGCATCATTGTTCACATTATAATTGAAATGGGAACAATATTACTGCATTAACGAACCAGAAAAAAAAAAAAAAAGTGTTTATTTATTTATTTTTTTTAAATATTTTTTTTTTTTTTTAAAAGCTTTTCATACTCATGTTTGGTATCGTTGGAACGGCCATGCTCTGGCCGATCCAACAATATCAAGCATTAACCCCTAACTGCCACGGATCGGGAGATAGGGGGGTTCCAATGAACCCCCTCTCTCCACAATTGGTGGCAGTTAGGGGTAAACTCCAGGACTGGCGTCATTGTGCTATGCACGATGACGCCAGTCCTCAGGGGGCATTCCCGGAAGCTTGGCCGACATCCAAGATGTCGGCCAGCTCCGGGAAAGGATCACGAACCGGCGCTTTTCGGCGCCGATTCATGATCCAGCCCCCATGGGGTTAATTCCAGGTACCGTTAGGAAGGGCAGGCTGTGCCCTTCCAAACGGTGCCTGGATTAACCCCCGCAACGCCGGTGATTGGGAGAGAGAGAGGTCCGAAGGACCTCCCCCCCCTCCCTTTCAGGCGCCTCCTCCGCACATGCGGGGGGGCGCCTGAATTAGATGTCATCGCGCAGCCGCGATGACATCTAATTAGCCCGGCGGCGGTTCCTGGTGCTGGGCTGACATCGAGGATGTCAGCCCGCACCGGGGAGCACAGCGATCGGCCGGAACCTGGCCGATCGCTGGCCCCAAAGGGAGGACGTGCTCAGCGCGTCCTCCGCAAGGAACGTAACCTGCGGGTGGACGCGCTCAGCGCGTCCTCCGCAGCGAAGGGGTTAAAAACATTTTTTTTTTAACTTTTTGTTCTTGTTTCCTGTCCCCCAGGGCACTAACCGGACCCCCATACACCTTTTATGGCAAATATCTTGCATACAGTATATGCCCTCTTGGAGGACACTCTAAAATTCGAACGTTCGAGTCCCATTGACTTGCATTGAGTTCGAATCGTGTTCTCGTTCGAATTCGAACTTTTTTAAATGTTCGTGTTTGAATGCGAACCGAACACGGGGGTGTTCGACCCATCACTATAGAACACATGATAAAACACATTATAAGACCCATGATCAAACACATTATACAGCACATGATAAATCATATGATTAACACATTTTAAAACACATGATAAATCACATTATAAAACACATCATAAATTACAGTATACAGCACTTGATAAAACACATGAAAAAACACATTATAAACCACATGATAAATCACATTATAAATCACATGATAAACCACATTATAAAACACATGATAAATCATATTATAAAACACGTTATAAAATACATTATAAAACACATGCTGCTGTTTCTTTCTTTGTTTGACGTAATTGCATGTAAAAAGGAAAAAATAAGTAAGGTTTATATCTCCTGTTTCCATTTTTTTGAATTTTTCCACAATGCAACATTTATCAAAATCTGAGCAAACGTTTTACTTTACTGCTGTGGTTTATATAATCTACATTATTTACCAGTTAATGAGGTGGAGGAGGGAATGTTCAGATAAAGCAAAAGGGGGTGTATTGTGTTCTCCAGGCTATGGGAGATAAGAGCTGGCAGCTGAATGAGATAAAACAGGGAGCTTAAAAGACCTCTAATACCCCCCCCGGTGATGTCCTTTGAATACATCCCACACAAAGATGCGAGTCGGTGACTGACCCATTCACTCCATTCTGTGACCAAAGCCACACAGTGAGTAGCAAGTGATGGGAAGATACAAAATATCACACAATGGGTGCACCCAGTGACACATAGAGAGGAAATATCACACAATGGATGCGCCCAGTGACACATATAGAAGAAAATATCACACAATGGATGCACCCAGTGACACATATAGAGGAAAATATCACACATTGGATGCACCCAGTGACACATATAGAAGAAAATATCACACAATGGATGCACCCAGTGACACATATAGAAGAAAATATCACACAATGGATGCGCCCAGTGACACATATAGAGGAAAATATCACACAATGGATGCACCCAGTGACACATATAGAGGAAAATATCACACAATGGATACACCCAGTGACACATATAGAAGAAAATATCACACAATGGATGCGCCCAGTGACACATATAGAGGAAAATATCACACAATGGATGCGCCCAGTGACACATATAGAGGAAAATATCACACAATGGATATACCCAGTGACACATATAGAGGAAAATATCACACAATGGATGCACCCAGTGACACATATAGAGGAAAATATCACACAATGGATGCACCCAGTGACACATATAGAGGAAAATATCACACAATGGATGCACCCAGTGACACATATAGAGGAAAATATCACACAATGGATGCACCCAGTGACACATATAGAGGAAAATATCACACAATGGATGCGCCCAGTGACACATATAGAGGAAAATATCACACAATGGATGCACCCAGTGACACATATAGAGGAAACTATTTTCTAAACATACAAGAGAAAAACTAAACACATGGAAGATATCAGCAAAATAAATAAACAAAAAATTGTGGGGAACAGACACTAGAGCAAAAGTGGAAAATATAACCCCGTTGCCCAAAGCACCAAAAGTGCGGTCCCAATCCGCACCAATTCAACAAGAAAAAGAAAAAACGGTGATCGGCGTGTCCGCGTACGCGGTCTAGGGGAAATATCTAATAATACAAAGAGATATCTGATAATACAAAAAGGTACCATACAATATTGATGACTGTATGAGCTGATTGAAAGTTCATGAAAAAGTTCCTAGAACAAAGGAAAAATATAATAGTGAAGTCCAGTCATAACAACAAATAGGGGAATGAAGGGGGGGAGATGGATCCACTCACACTCTCCAGAGCCTCATTAGGCTCGATCACTTCGCCTGTGGGTGTTTACGTGGCTCACCCAATAGCTCTCAGAGGTAGACTCGTCTTACGGCCTTGATATCCTTTCAGGATCCTGGATCGTCCGTAGGTTCTCCAATATTTGGATGCCAATAACCTTCAATAGCTGACTTCTCTCAGGTCTTGGTATTCCTTTAGGGTCCTGGATATTTTACAGGTCATATCAGAAAAGAAGACCTGGATACAGTTATGGACAACATGATAACATTCATCTGCTCCCGAGGAAGACCTTGTGTGGTAGAAACGCATTGAGCTGCTTGTTTTCATCCTGTTGCCTCCAGTACTGCTATGCTGTTTTAACTACTCTGAAGATGAAGCCAACGGGATTTGTCTGATGTTGTCCATAGCTGTATCCAGGTCTTCTTTTCTGATATGACCTATAAAATATCCAGGACCCTAAAGGAATACCAAGACCTGAGAGAAGTCAGCTATTGAAGGTTATTGGCATCCAAATATTGGAGAACCTACGGACGATCCAGGATCCTGAAAGGATATCAAGGCCGTAAGACGAGTCTACCCCTGAGAGCTATTGGGTGAGCCACGTAAACACCCACAGGCGAAGTGATCGAGCCTAATGAGGCTCTGGAGAGTGTGAGTGGATTCATCCCCCCCTTCATTCCCCTATTTGTTGTTATGACTGGACTTCACTATTATATTTTTCCTTTGTCCTAGGAACTTTTTCATGAACTTTCAATCAGCTCATACAGTCATCAATATTGTATGGTACCTTTTTGTATTATCAGATATATCTTTGTATTATAAAATAAATAAACACAATAAGGACATTATATTTTATGGTGGTACTGGCCCTTTAAAGCACACTGTACATAAATGTGAGGTTGCATCTTTCATTACTTTCATTAGAGCCACAGACATGACTGGCATGGACATATTGCAGCAAACAGGGAAATTAATGCATTATATAGAATGGTTTGGGTATTTCACAGCGAAAAAATATAACAAACTCATTAAATTGCAGTATGCCTCGGAAATGTGCACAGATGCTTTAATTTTCTGCATTGTCTAAATCAGGACTAACTTTCTACCTTTGGAGAAACACAATTCTTAGTGACTTCTCCCTCCTGTCACCTGTATTACTGTAAAGAAGCTGCAAGGAGCAGCCCCCCCCCCCTCACTGCAACAAGAAGCTGAACAAACTTTACTGCAGCATTCCAGCAGCCAGGTATTTGTCAGAATACAGGGAGAGCTGTGGGGTCACTCACTGCTGTACAGGGATAATATTCAGGGGATTATAATGAGTGTAATTCCCTGTACAGTACAGATACAAGGTGTATCTGTATGTGCTGCATAATGCCTGTGTATGGCAATTACAGCAACACCTTGTATCTGTATGTGCTGCATAATGCCTGTGTATGGCAATTACAGCAACACCTTGTATCTGTATGTGCTGCATAATGCCTGTGTATGGCAATTACAGCAACACCTTGTATCTGTATGTGCCGCATAATGCCTGTGTATGGCAATTACAGCAACACCTTGTATCTGTATGTGCCGCATAATGCCTGTGTGTGGCAATTACAGCAACACCTTGTATCTGTATGTGCTGCATAATGCCTGTGTATGGCAATTACAGTAACACCTTGTATCTGTATGTTCTGCATAATGCCTGTGTATGACAATTACAGCAACACCTTGTATCTGTATGTGCCGCATAATGCCTGTGTATGGCAATTACAGCAACACCTTGTATCTGTATGTGCTGCATAATGCCTGTGTATGGCAATTACAGCAACACCTTGTATCTGTATGTGCTGCATAATGCCTGTGTATGGCAATTACAGCAACACCTTGTATTTGTATGTGCTGCATAATGCCTGTGTATGGCAATTACAGCAACACATTGTATCTGTTTGTGCTGCATAATGCCTGTGTGTGGCAATTACAGCTACAATGTGTTGCTGTAATTGCCATACACAGGCATTATGCGGCACATACAGATATTGCATTGCTAATAATCTCATTCTAATCAATACAAACCCCCATAAGCAGGAGATCTCACCATTATATTATCTGTCTGCAGCACATTTACTCCATCTGCCTGTATGCTGATAATGCTGACCCCCTGTGATATTGTACCAGATAAGGGACACCATCTAAAGTTTACAACCTTTCATCCCAGCAATATTTCTTTAACGGATAAACAAATATATGAAAAAATACAAATCAGCAAATATATGTGTACGATATACAAAAATGAAATATCCAGTAATGGCATCATGCAGGCTTTTCCATGTCCTCTATTTCATGAACCAAGTTCTCCAGATGCTTGTTGGTTAAACACCGAAGCCCCTCCTTCCAAACGATTATGGCTTGTTAAATACACATTCCGGCATCTAGAGCCGGCATCCAGTATATTCCTCTTCACCTATCCAGTACCAGGACAAGGAAACAGTATCTTTCCTCATTTCTCTTCTAAAACCTCTGCGTTGTCCTCAGAAGTAGGTCAGGTTGTGAATGAGTCTGTGCTGGAGGAGCTGCTTTATGGCGATGGCTTCCAGCGTGATGTTATGGGAGGTCCTCTGAAAGGAGACAGGATACTGTACTTTATAACAAATCTTCCTTATAGTTATGGAAAGCAAATATTTAATAAAAGGATAAGATGTGTTAAAGTGGTAGTTCTTGAGCCTCGTCATATGGCTGGTGACCTAGCGGAATCCCATCCCCTGCTCTCATAAACGTTGTGACAGACTCAGCCATCACCGGGGCAGTTGGAGGAGCCTGGAGGCTAGCCTCCTTTCTACTGACTAGAGCCAAGGTGCTATCTGAGGTTTGCCAAATGGAATGCCCAGGGAATCCAGGATTTATGTTGAACTGTGTCTGCATTTTCCCTTTGTGTAATCTGTGTGCAAACCATTGCTCCCTTTGCTCTGCGCCCACCCAACACCCAAGAACTGGTTTAGGACTGGATATCTCAGCCACATCCCCCAGTCATCCTTGTCTGTAACCCAGGTTGTGTGTTTGTGTGTGTAGGAGGTGGGGGATTGCTCTAGCAGCCTTATTAAGATAAAGGTTTCCTGTGTAAACAGTCCAATGTTTAATGTACCTTCACTCTGTCCTGTTATTGGATCTGTTGATCTTATCTGTGTTGTGTTCATGTAGGGGTTTGTCCCTTAACTGTTCATAGCTGTACATTTTTAAAATAAAGAGTTAGTTTTCTGCTGTTACTCTAAACACTGGTCTTGCCTGGTGATTTTAGGGAGGTTTGGACTGAAAATCCTGGATTTCTGGGTCCAGCATGGAGAAAGCCAGAGACTGGCAGAGGCACAAAGTTGGGTGTCAGGCGGTCCGTCACAAACGTGCAAACTCCACATGACTCAAAAACACGGAGTTTACCTTCATGGCCATTAGTGTTCTTCGGTCATAATAATGAATCGGCTGCTGTTTGTTGCCAAGCATGGGGTAACCAAAACCCGCAATGTGAACCAGGTCACAGAAATGCAGAGCAAAGGTGATTGCCAGCAGCCCCGTGGTGGGTATCTAGAAAAGAAATATGAACATTGTATTGTTGCCCCCGCACAGGTCTCACCGAGCCACTAATTATAAGTAAATCCCTTCATTGAAGGACCACCCTGCATTCTATGGGCGGCATTTGCTACTCTGCAAATTTTTGGAAAATTCAGTTTTCCGGGAACTGGCAGGTTACGGGCCCTATTACATTCTTCACGCAAAAATGCACGGTAAATGCGTCAATTTTTGCGCGAAGCGTCAAATGTTAATGTGGGTAAATCAACGCTGGTATTACAATCCTCGCACATTTTTTCATCTGTCAATAAATAACGTGCGTAAAACGGACGCGCAAAAAAAACACGCGCAGCAATGTGCGCAGAAATCAGTGTGCGGACACTTTTTTTTAACGCGATTCAGCCAATCAGAATTAAGAACCACAATTGTCTCATGTTAAGATTTTGCGCCTGTCAAAGTCAATCTGCGCATATACTGTATGCTGCAGCAATAATAAATGCACACACAATTTCTCCATTTTATTGGTTTGGTATGTGTAACTATCAGGGTTATTCAAAGAGAACCGAAAAGCCAACGCACGTTTGGTGACTTTTCGTTCTCTTCAGTTCTGTGCGATTTGGCAAACCCATTTCGGCGACCCTGCGGAGTATTCAGCATGCACCACAGGGCCGCCATAGTGCAGGGAAAAGCCGCCGAAAACCTGCCAAAAACTCACTGCAAAACGAGGGCGAACGCTCACTGAAAACACGCAAAAACATCTGGATTTACTCGCCGAAGACACCCGAGAAACCCGAGCAGGAGCCGATCACACGCAGAGCAGCTGCCGGAAAAACCCAACACCGCAGACGAATGGAGAAAAAAATAAATAAACTGTACGCTTGAATGTTTGAAAAGTGAAACGCTGTTTGCAAAGAAACTACTGAACGAAAATGCCTGAAATTTACATATAAAATCCAATGAATGATAATAAAAAGGGCTGTTACAGAAAAAAGAAAAGACGATTAAAAAAAACGGAAAAAAAATGTTTGCAAAAAATCCCCAAAAATGCCAAAAAGGTCCTAAAAATTCTATAAATAAAGAGACTTTTTGCTGCAGAATATTATAATGAACGGTTTATTAGATATTGAAATAAAACGGGAATATTTTTAACATTGAAGCCTATGGGATTCGCCTGAATAAACCTGCTGCATGAAACCACCGAATGGCAGGGCATTTCAGCAACTTTTCACTGCTTTGTTTTGTTCTCTGAATAGACGAAGCTATGGGGATTTCACTGCCCTCAAACAGGGACCGTATGTGCAGGCAATTCGCCAACATTTGGCGAATTGTCTGCTCTCTGAATAGCCGAATGGCCAGGAAAGGTAACTGAACGTTGATTTTCAGCGTTCGGTTACCTTTCAGCAGCCATTCGGATCTCTTTGAATAACCCTGTATACTTTGCTGTGTATTTTTTTTTGGGCTGGTGTATTTGGGTTCGGCCGGGTGGATAGAATTTGCCATTAACACCAGCTTTTAGGAGTTGCTAAAATTATGCGCGTAAAGGCTGTGCGTTACAAACTGCGCATGGATTGTAATATCATCCGCGTACCAGCGCACAAACGCATTTGCACTTACAATGTTAAGTATAGGACGCGCAAAGTACAGGCAGCTCGCGCAGAGTTCGCGCAGGTTCACCCGCAGTAGATGTATATATATATTTATTTTTTTTGAGAAAGGATTTTACCAGGAAGGATACATTGAGATTCTCTGGTTTTCCAGGAAGGATACATTGAGATTCTCTGGTTTACCAAGAAGGATACATTGAGATTTCTCTGGTTTCCCAGGAAGGATACATTGAGATTTCTCTGGTTTCCAGGAAGGATACATTGAGATTCTCTGGTTTCCCGGGAAGGATACATTGAGATTTCTCTGGTTTTCCCTAGGATACATTGAGATTTCTCTGGTTTTCCAGGAAGGATACATTGAGATTTCTCTGGTTTTCCAGGAAGGATACATTGAGATTTCTCTGGTTTCCCAGGAAGGATACATTGAGATTCTCTGGTTTTCCAGGAAGGATACATTGAGATTTCTCTGGTTTCCCGGGAAGGATACATTGAGATTTCTCTGGTTTTCCAGGAAGGATACATTGAGATTTCTCTGGTTTTCCAGGAAGGATACATTGAGATTCTCTGGTTTCCCGGGAAGGATACATTGAGATTTCTCTGGTTTTCCAGGAAGGATACATTGAGATTTCTCTGGTTTTCAGTATGTCCTGGGTGACGAGTCTGTACCGTTAGGTGTCTCGCCCAAGGACACTTACTGGAGAGGTGCTCGTCAGGATCGAACCCATGTCTCCTCCAGAGGCTCTCTCCACGCAGAGCAGTGATGTAACCTCTATTCCAGTGCGTTTGTTGCGCTGACATTGTAATACGACGTTCTGCGCAAAGGGTTTTGCCCCTTGCGTTAATGTGTTTTTGCGTGCGCACAAAACGTTTGCGTGAAGAATGGAATAGGGCCCTACATCTTTAACAAAGAAAAGTCACTAACGTTTAAGCTCACCCATTGGACACGTGAGATCACACCCGTTATAAGTATAGGAGCTCATGGATATGGACTTTGCTCACTTCGGAGCTGTCCAACATGGGGCCAGAGACATCCCCCCCCCCATATGAAACACCTTATAATGTGAAAAGTAAAAGATTTAAAGTGCACATGATAAACACCAATAATCCACAAACAGCTTTGCCGACGCACACAGTGACAGTGAAACAGCTAAACGAGATGGAATTCCCGAGATACAGGAGCAGCTCGCCAGCTTTACATTTGTGAGCCTCCACTGACAAGCATTCGCACTTCTGTGACTTTGCAAGTTTCTCGAGGACCTGCAAGCGCAGTGATTTTAAATCTGCATTTTACACGATATACCAAGATCCGAAAAATACATGTAAAAAAATAACAGACAGACGTGCGTCTAATAATCAATCTGCGCATGCGCGTCACATCTTTAACGTAAAATAGCGGATTTACAGTACAGACTTCGTGACTTGTGTGTTTAAATAATACAGAGTATTTTACAGTAGACACATTGCGAGTTGCAGGTTATAATGTAACGCTGCGAGTTTCACTGTACAGACATTGCAAGTTACATTACTTATCCAAAAAAGACTGGTTTTATTAGGGATGCAATGATACAGATACTAGTATCGACAGCGGTGCCGACACCGGCATTTTTATGCAGATCCCCCCGATACCGGAAGCCAGTGCTGAGCTAGCTTGGCTGGGGCAGCTGGCTGAATGCTCCGGCGGCATTCTACCATGTCTCTGCGGCTGCCTGCGTTCCAACGAGTGGCCGCATAGGTTTAGAGTGATGTAGGTAAACATAGGTTTAGTTATAGGTTAGGTAACATAGGTTAGAGTAAACATAGGTTTAGTTGTAGATCTAAAACTGCACAAAATCTCACGAGATCGCGGTTGGGGGGTTCCCACTGGGGCGGTCGCTCTAAACCTATGCGGCCGCTCAATGGAATGTGAGCAGCTGCAGGGGCATGATAAAATGCTGCTGGAACATTCAGCCAGCTCCCCCAGTGTCTGCATCTTAGGTCTGAAATGTGTGTGTGTGATTTTATACAGTATATATACACACGCACACATACACACACTCACTGGTCTAGGGTCTGTTGGGTATGCATGTATCTGAGGTCGAGTGGGTATACATGTATCTGAGGTCGAGTGGGTATACATGTATCTGAGGTCTGAGTATCTGAGGTCTATAGGGTACAGATGTATCTGAGGTCTGAGTGGGTACACATGTATCTGAGGTCTGAGTGGGTATACATGTATCTGAGGTCTATAGGGTATACATGTATCTGAGGTCTGAGTGGGTATACATGTATCTGAGGTCTATAGGGTATACATGTATCTGAGGTCTGAGTGGGTACACATGATTCTGAGGTCTATAGGGTATACATGTATCTGAGGTCTGAGTGGGTACACATGTATCTGAGGTCTGAGTGGGTATACATGTATCTGAGGTCTGAGTGGGTATACATGTATCTGAGGTCTATAGGGTATACATGTATCTGAGGTCTGAGTGGGTATACATGTATCTGAGGTCTATAGGGTACACATGTATCTGAGGTCTGGTGTGAGTTTAACTTCATCATGCCCAAGCTCTTGGTCTATCCTCATGCAGTGTCTGCTATACTCTTTCTGGTCATTAACTCCACACTGGTCCTGCTCACTTTGGATTCACAAACCTTAGTCCCTTCGATTCTAAGCTCATGGGATGTGAGGCTGAGCACGTGTAAGAGTATTAGCAGAACAATGATCCTACATGCAGGACCATCTTTTCCTTATGTCTCATGTTGGTGCTTCCCCATTGTAAAACGTTGCGGAATCTGTTGGCGCTATACAAATACTGTTACTGATACTGACATACATTGTAATCACTCCCACTGCATGTGCACGTCCCATATATATATAAGAGGCGAGTGGCTACTGACATTAATCCTGAAGGTGGGGGTCTTTATTTTTTACATATAACATACGATTGGTAAATGTGTTGGCTCCTCCCACAGCGCATGAGGTACTTACCGCTCTTCTTTTACTTTTCCAAGCTTGGTGAGGAGTCAAGAGCTTTCTGGCGGCAAAATCCATAAAGTACGGATTAAGGATGCGGACATTTTCAGAATTTACCTCCCAAAATATTGGGGGCATTTTCCAAAATCCTTTAACTGACTGAAAATGTTAAAATTACACATTAAACACATAATAATCTCTGCGCTTCCCGTGCTGTGCTCCGTGACGTTTTATGAGTGCTAATTCAAAATATATGTTACTGATAAATACCTACACTATTAAAATTATAAATTTATTTATTTCTATCTTTTAATACAGTATGTTTTAATTCTTCCTGTTATTGTTATTTATGTATAACAAATAAAAATTGTATTATGATTAAGTTATTATATTTTACTATTTGATTGTAATTTAAATAGTGAATCTATTTTATTTTAAACGTTTGATTAGCATATAAATATACTGTATGTTATAATATAAATATATTTTACAATTATTTATAATGTCTTATTTTTTCATAAAATATATTATAAAATACCAAATAATATGTATAATTATTAATGTCTAATTAATTACAAGAGAAAGAAAGCACAATTATAAAAAAAACACAAAAACCTAAAATAAGAAATATCACACTGTTTTTTTCTAACTGCTGTTTGGGACAAATTTGGTTTGTCTGAATTAGGGAAAAAATTCAGACAAAACGATTTAGGCTGGGGTCAGACGAATGCAGTGCGAACGTGCGTTTAGCCGCACTTTATTACGGCCGTGGTAGCAGCAAATGACATCCAACGCAGGCCCACACACGAAGTACGGCCGCACGAAAGTTGGGCCACGCAACGTAAGCGGCAAACGAACGCATTTTTGCAAGAACGTCGAACCGCTAGTACTGACGTACAGAGTGCGCTGCGTCCGCATAGCGGCGTGTGTGCGTGATTAGGAGACGTCAGACGCTGCTCATGTCCGGCCAACATAATGTCCAAACACCCAAAGTTTCCTGGTTTGGATCCGTAAAAAATCACGGCCGTAATTGCACATCATATGACCGCTATCGCGTCTTCCGTGAAAAATGACGTCCATGCGTTCGGACGCACTTTTTTATGGACGATGCGAAAAATGTGTTCGTCTGACCCTAGGCTTAGATGAACCAAATTTTAAGACCATGCACAAATAAAATTGTTATTAGAGAATATTCTCTTATTGTACATTAACAATATTCACATATATATATATGCGGTAGCAAAAATAAAGATTTTTAAGATAAATAATAAATTTTTTGATTTAAAACCAGAAAATAAATAAAAAAATATCTTTTATAACATTATTATATAGTGATGTATTATTTATTATTGTTTGACTTCGGGTTTATTCCTGTCACGTCCCACACCGTCCTGGGTTCCTGGCGGCCAGCAGCGCCTTCCTCGCTGCTCCCTCGCTAGCCACCGAACGAAGTAGCATAGAGATGCGATCACGGGTCGAGGGCGCGGGGGGGGCACAGCATGATGACAAGGCTTCTGTCAAGTTAAAACCAGACGTCTGTGCCCTGGTTCCTTGCCCTGATGTGGTTCTGTGGTTCTCACTCCTCAGTGCTTTCTTTGATTTATTTGTCTTCTGTTCACTCATCATGACTCTGGCTTGACTAAGGACTCTCCAGGCTCTTAACCCTTTGGTTCTTGGCTGACAACCCGATCTGGCATCTGGCCTCTGACAATCCTGTCTGACTATCTTCTCTGGCGATACGACTCTGGCACTTGGCTGTTGATCCCCTCAGGCGATACAACTCTGGAACTTGGCTGGCGATCCCCTCTGGCGATACAACCCCTGGAACTTGGCTGACGATCCCCTCTGGCGATACAACCCCTGGCACTTGGCTGACAATCCCCTCTGGCGATATGACCCCTGGCACTAGGCTGACGATCCCCTCTGGTGATGCAACCCCTGGCACTTGGCTGACGATCCCCTCTGGCAATACAATCCCTGGCTTTTGGTTAATGGTCAGCTTTGGTATTAACCCCTTGCATCTGGCTCACAAGCACCGAGGTATGAATCCCTGGCACCTGACACATGAACATTTTGGTATATTAACCCCTGATATCTGACTCACATGTATATCTGGTATTAACCCCTGGTGTTTACTATTTATTCTTGTTTGAATATACCTCTGGTACAGTCTATATTTGGACATAGGTAGAATTACTGGCTACTCCAAGGACCGGCAGTGTAATATAGTTTGTCTGCACATAGGGACTAGACATTATATGTGTAGGAGTTACGTGACAAATCCCCTGCAATTATTTTTATTGTTATTATTATTATTCAGAGCTTTAAGTCCCAGCTTAGAAACTTGCACTTTGGTGATTTTTTTGGTGGGAAAAAATGTCTAGTTATTTTAAGGAAAAAACTACCTGAATTGGTAAAAAAATCAATACATACTCGTTTTTCATCATTTATAATTATTCGAATCCAGTTGATGTCCATCGGTTTGAATGGAACCAAAACCATCAGAGAATCCGGGTTATTGTCTAAATGTTGGTTGAAATCCGCAGATTCGGGGTAAAAGAATCGCATCGTGGTTTTCTTGCCAACATCCTCCTGATAGTTATGGACGGGAGCATTGTTCAACCTGAGAAGTGAAAGCAATAATAAAATAATAAATAATATGGTATAACAGAATATTCCGGATATAACAGTTACTATGGGATAACAGAATATTCCGAATATAATAGTTACTATGGGATAACAGAATATTCCGGATATAATAGTTACTATGAGATAACAGAATATTCCAGATATAATAGTTACTATGGGATAACAGAATACTCCGGATATAATAGTTACTATGGGATAATAGAATATTCCGGATATAATAGTTACTATGGGATAACAGAATATTCCAGATATAATAGTTACTATGGGATAACAGAATAATCCGGATATAATAGTTACTATGAGATAAAAGAATATTACGGATATAATGGTTACTATGGGATAACAGAATATTCCGGATATAATAGTTACTATGGGATAACAGAATATTCCGTATATAATAGTTACTATGAGATAACAGAATATTCCGGATATAATAGTTACTTTGGGATAACAGAATATTCTGGATATTATAGTTACTATGGGATAACAGAATATACTGGATATAATAGTTACTATGGGATAACAGAATATTCCGGATATAATAGATACTATGGGATAACAGAATATTCCGGATATAATAGTTACTATGGGATAACAGAATATTCCAGATATAATGGTTACTATGCAATAACAGAATATTCCGGATATAATAGTTACTATGGGATAACAGAATATTCCGGATATAATAGTTACTATGGGATAACAGAATATTCCGTATATAATGGTTACTATGAGATAACAGAATATTCCGGATATAATAGTTACTATGGGATAACAGAATATTCTGGATATAATAGTTACTATGGGATAACAGAATATTCTGGATATAATAGTTACTATGGGATAACAGAATATTCCAGATATAATGGTTACTATGGGATAACAGAATATTCCGGATATAATAGTTACTATGAGATAACAGAATATTCCGGATATAATAGTTACTATGGGATAACAGAATATTCTGGATATAATAGTTACTATGGGATAACAGAATATTCCGGATATAATAGTTACTATGGGATAACAGAATATTCCGGATATGATAGTTACTATGAGATAACAGAATATTCTGGATATAATAGTTACTATGAGATAACAGAATATTCTGGATATAATAGTTACTATGGGATAACAGAATATTCCGGATATGATAGTTACTATGAGATAACAGAATATTCCAGATATAATAGTTACTATGGGATAACAGAATATTCTGGATATAATAGTTACTATGGGATAACAGAATATTCCAGATATAATGGTTACTATGGGATAAGGCTAGGGACAGATGAGCGCATTTTCTGCAGCCACCGTCAAAATGTACGTCGATGCGTGCGCACGCATTTTTTCACGGAATACGCTTAAGTGGTCAGACGATGCGCAATTCTGGACGTATTTCATGACGGTGGGGTAAAAAGAAGTCTAGGGAAATCCGGCTGTTTGAACGTTATGTTGGCCGCACACTAGCAGCGTCTGACATCTCCTAATCACGCACACACGCCGCTATGCGGCCGCAGCGCACTCTGTACGTCAGTAGCAGCGGTTTCACGTTCTGATAAAAATGCGTTCATTTGCTGGTTGCGTGGTGTGCGCACTTTCGTACGCACGTACTGCGTATATTGGCCGTCATTGGCCGTTATGTGCTGCTACTGCCGCCGTGATTTAGTGCGCCTGCACGCGCGTTCCGACTGCCCCACTCTGACCCTAGCCTTACAGAATATTCCGGATATAATAGTTACTATGGGATAACAGAATATTCCGGATATGATAGTTACTATGAGATAACAGAATATTCCAGATATAATAGTTACTATGGGATAACAGAATATTCTGGATATAATAGTTACTATGGATAACAGAATATTCCGGATATGATAGTTACTATGAGATAACAGAATATTCCAGATATAATAGTTACTATGGGATAACAGAATATTCTGGATATAATAGTTACTATGGGATAACAGAATATTCCGGATATAATAGTTACTATGGATAACAGAATATTCGGATATGATAGTTACTATGAGATACAGAATATTCCAGATATAATAGTTACTATGGGATAACAGAATATCTGGATATAATAGTTACTATGGGATAACAGAATATTCCGGATATAATAGTTACTATGAGATAACAGAATATTCTGGATATAATAGTTACTATGGGATAACAGAATATTCCGGATATGATAGTTACTATGAGATAACAGAATATTCCAGATATAATAGTTACTATGGGATAACAGAATATTCTGGATATAATAGTTACTATGGGATAACAGAATATTCCGGATATGATAGTTACTATGAGATAACAGAATATTCCAGATATAATAGTTACTATGGGATAACAGAATATTCTGGATATAATAGTTACTATGGGATAACAGAATATTCTGGATATAATAGTTACTATGGGATAACAGAATATTCCGGATATGATAGTTACTATGAGATAACAGAATATTCCAGATATAATAGTTACTATGGGATAACAGAATATTCTGGATATAATAGTTACTATGGGATAACAGAATATTCCGGATATAATAGTTACTATGAGATAACAGAATATTCTGGATATAATAGTTACTATGGGATAACAGAATATTCCGGATATGATAGTTACTATGAGATAACAGAATATTCCAGATATAATAGTTACTATGGGATAACAGAATATTCTGGATATAATAGTTACTATGGGATAACAGAATATTCCGGATTGATAGTTACTATGAGATAACAGAATATTCCAGATATAATAGTTACTATGGGATAACAGAATATTCTGGATATAATAGTTACTATGGGATAACAGAATATTCCAGATATAATAGTTACTATGGGATAACAGAATATTCTTGATATAATAGTTACTATGGATAACAGAATATTCCAGATATAATGTTACTATGGATAACAGAATATTCCGGATATAATAGTTACTATGAGATAACAGAATATTCCGGATATAATAGTTACTGGGATAACAGAATATTCTGGATATAATAGTTACTGTGAGATCACAGAATATTCCGGATATGATAGTTATATGAGATAACAGAATATTCCAGATATAATAGTTACTGGGATACAGAATATTCCGGATATAATAGTTACTGGGATAACAGAATATTCGGATATATAGTTACTATGAGATAACAGAATATTCCGGATATAATAGTTACTATGGGATAATAGAATATTCCAGATATAATAGTTACTATGGGATAACAGAATATTCCGAATATAATAGTTACTATGGGATAATAGAATATTCCGGATATAATAGTTACTATGGGATAACGGAATATTCCGGATATAATAGTTACTATGGGATAATAGAATATTCCGGATATAATAGTTACTATGGGATAACAGAATATTCCAGATATAATAGTTACTATGGGATAACAGAATATTCCAGATATAATAGTTACTATGGGATAACAGAATATTCCGGATATAATAGTTAGTTACTATGGGAAAACAGAATATTCCGGATATAATAGTTAGTTACTATGTGATAACAGAATTTTCCGGATATAATAGTTACTATGTGATAACAGAATTTTCCGGATATAATAGTTACTATGAGATAACAGAATATTCTAGATATTATAGTTACTATGAGATAACAGAATATTCTAGATATTATAGTTACTATGTGATAACAGAATATTCCGGATATAATAGTTACTATGAGATAACAGAATATTCCGGATATAATAGTTACTATGTGATAATAGAATATACTGGATGTAATAGTTACTATGGGACAACAGAATATTCCAGATATAATGGTTACTATGGGATAACAGAATATTCCGGATATAATAGTTACTATGGGATAACAGAATATTCCGGATATAATAGTTACTATGAGATAACAGAATATTCCGGATATAATAGTTACTATGGGATAACAGAATATACCGGATGTAAAAGTTACTATGGGATAACAGAATATTCCAGATATAATAGTTACTATGGGATAACAGAATATTCCAGATATAATAGTTACTATGGGATAACAGAATATTCCGGATATAATAGTTAGTTACTATGAGATAACAGAATATTCCGGATATAATAGTTACTATGGGATAAATGAATATTCCGGATATAATAGTTACTATGTGATAATAGAATATACTGGATGTAATAGTTACTATGGGATAACAGAATATTCCAGATATAATGGTTACTATGGGATAACAGAATATTCCGGATATAATAGTTACTATGAGATAACAGAATATTCCAGATATAATAGTTACTATGGGATAACAGAATATTCTGGATATAATAGTTACTATGGGATAACAGAATATTCCGGATATGATAGTTACTATGAGATAACAGAATATTCCAGATATAATAGTTACTATGGGATAACAGAATATTCTGGATATAATAGTTACTATGGGATAACAGAATATTCCAGATATAATAGTTACTATGGGATAACAGAATATTCTTGATATAATAGTTACTATGGGATAACAGAATATTCCAGATATAATGGTTACTATGGGATAACAGAATATTCCGGATATAATAGTTACTATGAGATAACAGAATATTCCGGATATAATAGTTACTATGGGATAACAGAATATTCTGGATATAATAGTTACTGTGAGATCACAGAATATTCCGGATATGATAGTTACTATGAGATAACAGAATATTCCAGATATAATAGTTACTATGGGATAACAGAATATTCCGGATATAATAGTTACTATGGGATAACAGAATATTCCGGATATAATAGTTACTATGAGATAACAGAATATTCCGGATATAATAGTTACTATGGGATAATAGAATATTCCAGATATAATAGTTACTATGGGATAACAGAATATTCCGAATATAATAGTTACTATGGGATAATAGAATATTCCGGATATAATAGTTACTATGGGATAACGGAATATTCCGGATATAATAGTTACTATGATATAGAATATTCCGGATATAATAGTTACTATGGGATAACAGAATATTCCAGATATAATAGTTACTATGGGATAACAGAATATTCCAGATATAATAGTTACTATGGGATAACAGAATATTCCGGATATAATAGTTAGTTACTATGGGAAAACAGAATATTCCGGATATAATAGTTAGTTACTATGTGATAACAGAATTTTCCGGATATAATAGTTACTATGTGATAACAGAATTTTCCGGATATAATAGTTACTATGGGATAACAGAATATTCCGGATATAATAGTTAGTTACTATGAGATAACAGAATATTCTAGATATTATAGTTACTATGTGATAACAGAATATTCCGGATATAATAGTTACTATGAGATAACAGAATATTCCGGATATAATAGTTACTATGTGATAATAGAATATACTGGATGTAATAGTTACTATGGGACAACAGAATATTCCAGATATAATAGTTACTATGGGATAACAGAATATACCGGATGTAAAAGTTACTATGGGATAACAGAATATTCCAGATATAATAGTTACTATGGGATAACAGAATATTCCAGATATAATAGTTACTATGGGATAACAGAATATTCCGGATATAATAGTTAGTTACTATGAGATAACAGAATATTCTAGATATTATAGTTACTATGTGATAACAGAATATTCCGGATATAATAGTTACTATGGGATAAATGAATATTCCGGATATAATAGTTACTATGTGATAATAGAATATACTGGATGTAATAGTTACTATGGGATAACAGAATATTCCAGATATAATGGTTACTATGGGATAACAGAATATTCCGGATATAATAGTTACTATGGGATAACAGAATATTCCAGATATAATAGTTACTATGGGATAACAGAGTATACTGGATGTAATAGTTACTATGGGATAATAGAATATTCCGGATATAATAGTTACTATGGGATAACAGAATATTCCGGATATAAAAGTTACTATGGGATAATATAATATTCCGGATATAATAGTTACTATGGGATAACGGATTATTCCGGATATAATCGTTACTATGGGATAACAGAATGTTCCGGATATAATCGTTACTATGGGATAACAGAATTTTCCGGATATAATAGTTACTATGGGATAACAGAATATTCCGGATATAAAAGTTACTATGGGATAATAGAATATTCTGGATATAATAGTTACTATGGGATAACAGAATATTCCGGATATAATAGTTACTATGAAATAACAGAATATTCCGGATATAATAGTTACTATGGGATAATAGAATATTCCAGTTATAATAGTTACTATGGGATAACAGAATATTCCGGATATAATAGTTACTATGGGATAATAGAATATTCCGGATATAATAGTTACTATGGGATAACGGAATATTCCGGATATAATAGTTACTATGGGATAATAGAATATTCCGGATATAATAGTTACTATGGGATAACAGAATATTCTGGATATAATAGTTACTATGGGATAACAGAATATTCCGGATATAATCATTACTATGGGATAACAGAATATTCCAGATATAATAGTTACTATGGGATAACAGAATATTCCGGATATAATAGTTAGTTACTATGGGAAAACAGAATATTCCGTATATAATAGTTAGTTACTATGTGATAACAGAATATTCCGGATATAATAGTTAGTTACTATGTGATAACAGAATTTTCCGGATATAATAGTTACTATGAGATAACCGAATATTCCGTATATTATAGTTACTATGGGAAAACAGAATATTCTGGATATACTAGTTACTATGGGATAACAGAATATTCCGGATATAATAGTTAGTTACTATGAGATAACAGAATATTCTAGATATTATAGTTACTATGTGATAACATAATATTCCGGATATAATAGTTACTATGGGATAACAGAATATTCCAGATATAATAGTTACTATGGGATAACAGAATATTCCGGATATAATAGTTACTATGAGATAAAACAGAATATTCCGGATATAATAGTTACTAGGATAACAGAATATTCCGGATATAATAGTTACTATGAGATAACAGAATATTCCAGATATAATAGTTACTATGGGATAACAGAATATTCCAGATATAATAGTTACTATGGGATAACAGAATATACTGGATGTAATAGTTACTATGGGATAATAGAATATTCCGGATATAATAGTTACTATGGGATAACAGAATATTCCGGATATAAAAGTTACTATGGGATAATAGAATATTCCGGATATAATAGTTACTATGGGATAATGGATTATTCCGGATATAATCGTTACTATGGGATAACAGAATGTTCCGGATCTAATCGTTACTATGGGATAACAGAATTTTCCGGATATAATAGTTACTATGGGAAAACAGAATATTCCGGATATAAAAGTTACTATGGGATAATAGAATATTCCGGATATAATAGTTTCTATGGGATAACGGAATATTCCGGATATAATAGTTACTATGTGATAACAGAATATTCCGGATATAATTGTTAGTTACTATGGGAAAACAGAATATTCCGGATATAATAGTTAGTTACTATGTGATAACAGAATATTCCGGATATAATAGTTAGATACTATGGGAAAACAGAATATTCTGGATATACTAGTTACTATGTGATAACAGAATATTCCGGATATAATAGTTACTATGGGATAACAGAATATTCCAGATATTATAGTTACTAAGTGATAACAGAATATTCCGGATATAATAGTTACTATGGGATAACAGAATATTACAGATTTTATAGTTACTATAGGATAACAGAATATTCCGGATATAATAGTTACTATGGGATAACAGAATATTCCGGATATAATAGTTACTATGCGATAACAGAATATTCCGGATATAATAGTTACTATGGGATATCGGAATATTCCGGATATAATAGTTACTATGTGATAACAGAATATTCTGGATATAATAGTTACTATCAGATAACAGAATATTCCGGATATAATAGTTACTATGAGATAACAGAATATTCCGGATATAATAGTTACTATGAGATAACAGAATATTCCGGATATAATAGTTACTATGAGATAACAGAATATTCCGGATATAATAGTTACTATGAGATAACAGAATATTCCGGATATAATAGTTACTATGGGATAACAGAATATTCCGGATATAATAGTTACTATGAGATAACAGAATATTCCGGATATAATAGTTACTATGAGATAACAGAATATTCCGGATATAATAGTTACTATGAGATAACAGAATATTCCGGATATAATAGTTACTATGGGATAACAGAATATTCTGGATATAATAGTTACTATGGGATAACAGAATATTCCGGATATTATAGTTACTATGGGATAACAGAATATCCTGGATATAATAGTTACTATGGGATAATAGAATATTCCGGATATTATAGTTACTACGGGATAACAGAATATTCCGGATATAATAGTTACTACAGGATAACAGAATATTCTGGATATAATAGTTACTATGGGATAACAGAATATTCTGGATATAATAGTTACTATGGGATAATAGAATATTCCGGATAATATAGTTACTATGGGATAACAGAATATTCCGGATATAATAGTTACTATGGGATAACGGAATATTCCGAAAATAATAGTTACTATGGGATAATAGAATATTCCGGATAATATAGTTACTATGGGATAACAGAATTTTCCGGATATAATAGTTACTATGGGATAACGGAATATTCCGAATATAATAGTTACTATGGAATACAGAATTTTCCGGATAATAGTTATTTTTCTAAGGGATTACATAAAACACATGACGGATTTTATACCATTTTATAGACTGTGTAATTCTCATTGTTACTCGTGTTTACCTGATCACGATGTCGTACTTGTCGATCACGTTTCCCAGGGAACTGTGTTTTAGACGAAATCCGTTTCCAACCACGACACACCTTTTACACGGTAACCTGCGAATGGGACGAGACGTTTACATTAACTTCTTATCACCTCTGACATTACTGTTAACAAGCAGCAGCTTTATGTGTGTTTGTTAATGTAGTGGCCAGGGGTGGATCCAGGGGAATGGGCAATTGCCCCCCCAAGAAAATCCCTGCCGCCGGTGTTCTGCACTACTCCCTGGGTCGAGCGGCCGCTGGCATGCAGCTTGGCCGCTCACCTGGGATGGGATTGGAACCACGTGACCTGACCAGCGTCAGATCTCGTGAGAACTCGGCTGGTCAGGTGGTTCCCCTCCCGTGAGCGGCAAAGCTCCATGCCAGCGGCCGCTCGCCCCGTAGGAAGTAGAGAACGCCTGCGGATACGCGTCGCAGAGCCTCGGGCACCGCCTGGCAGCACTGGTGAGATCTGGGGGCAATTATATACCCATACGAGCTGGGGCAATTATATCTATGTGAGGTGGGGGGCAATTATATCCATTTGATCTAGGGGCAATTATATACCCATATGAGCTGGTGGCAAATATATATCCATACGAGCTGGGGGCAATTATATCCATGTGAGGTGGGGCAATTATATCCATGCGAGCTGGGGGCAAATATATCCATATGAGCTTTGGGGCAATTATACCCATATGAGCTGGGGGCAAATATATCCATATGAGCTGGGTACTATTATATCCATGTGATCTGGGGGCAATATATACCCAAATGACCTTGGGACAATTATACCAATATGAGCTGGGGGCAACTATACCCATATGAGCAGGTGGTAATTATATCCATATGAGCTGGGGGCAATTATATCCATATGAGCTGGGGGCAATTATACCCATATGAGCTGGGGACTATTATATCCATATGTGCTGGGGCAATTATACCCATATGAGCTGGGGCAATTATACCCATATGATCTGGGGGCAGTTATATCCATGTGAGATGGGGGCAATTGTATCCATATGAGCTGGGGGAAATTATACCCATATGAGCTGGGGGAAATTATACCCATATGAGCTGGGGGCAAATATATCCATATGAGCTGGGGACTGTTATATCCATATGAGCTGGGGCAATTATATCCATATGAGCTGGGGCAATTATATCCATGTGAGCTGGGGCAATTATATCCATATGAGCTGGGGCAATTATATCCATGTGAGCTTGGGGCAATTTTACCCATGTGAGCTGGGGGAAATATATACCCAAATGAGCTGGGGAAATTATACCCATATGACCTGGGGGCAATTGTACCCATATGATCTGGGGGCAATTATATCCATGTGAGCTGGGTGCAATTATATCAATATGAACTGGAGGCAATTATACCCATATGAGCTGGGGACTATTATATCCATGTGAGCTGGGGCAATTATATCCATGTGAGCTGGAGAAATTATATCCATATGAGCTGGGGGCAATTATATCCATGTGAGCTGGGGGGCAAAATATACCCATATGAGCTGGGGACTATTATGTCCATGTGAGCTGGGGCCAATTATATCCATATGAGTGGGTGGCAATTATATCATGTGAGCTGGGGGCAATTATATCCATGTGAGCCAGGGCAATATATACCCAAATGAGCTGGGGGCAATTATACCCATATGAGATGGGGGCAATTAAACTCATGTGAGCTGGTGGCAATTATATCCATATGAGCTTGGGGCAATTATACCCATATGAGCTGGGGACTATAATATCCATGTGACCTGGGGGCAATTATATCCATTTCGGTGTTTACTTAATTGCAAACACACATGGCATTGGGAAACCATAAAGTCCACATTATCCATGCAATAATGATAACATGATTTCAGTGACTTCGTACCAATTCACTCACTGAGCGTTTGAAGTAACAGGCATATAAAGGTATCTTTTGATGTTACCAATTCGCCGATATCCTCTGGTATACCCAGCCGTCACAGGACCACCATGGAAGCCGGTTTTAAAAGGTTTATTTGGAACACATCATGATACAAAACAACAAATCTCCGACGCATTTCGTCCTTGTATTATACAGACTTCATCAGGGAGAAAACAGCATATCATATGGTAACATCAAAAGATACCTTTATATGCCTGTTACTTCAAACGCTCAGTGAGTGAATTGGTACGAAGTCACTGAAATCAAGTTATCGTTATTGCATGGATAATATGGACTTTATGGTTTCCCAATGCCATGTGTGTTTGCAACTAAGTAAACACCGAATTGTTTGTCTGTATTTGTTTAAGCGTTGTTAGGAGGAAACGCTTATTGGGAAACATAGAGGTAAAAATTAGACTTGTGCACCGATTTTTTTTCGGTTCAATTCGGTTCGTTCGGATTTTGTAAATTTTCGTTTCGGTTCGTTACGGCCGATTTCCGTTTCGGTTCAGTTCGTTTTTCATATCGACTTTTTTATTGTGATTTCGGAAATTTTCGTGTTTTTCCGAACGTCTGTTCTCCTCGTATAAAGTGTCTATTCGTTTTGATGTAAACTAATTGTTTTTCAGATCCGATATTTCTGTCGATACGATAATTCTGTCGATACGATAATTCTGCCATTGAGATTTCTCATGTTTTACAAGAAGGATACATTGAAATTTCTCTAGTTTCCCGGAAAGGATACATTGAGATTTCTCATGTTTTATAAGAAGGATACATTGAAATTTCTCTGGTTTTCCGGAAGGATACATTGAGATTTCTCTGGTTTTCCAGGAAGGATACATTGAGATGGGAATGATACAAAGAAAATTACAGAATCAGTGATATAACCGAAAAATACGTTGTCCAAAATTACTGAAATGGAGCCGAAATCAGGAATGGAACGAAAATGTTTTTCAATTTTACACATTTCAAGTCCATTCGAAAATTACGAAAGTTTTTCGTTTCGGCTCGGAAATTTGTTCGGATCTGCCGTTTTCGGATATGAAAATTTTTGGGAAAATCTACCGAATCCAAATGCACGAATCGGGAAATTTCGTGAAAATTCTGAAATTCTGAAACCCGAAACGCACATCCCTAGTAAAAATATCTATCTATACCCAAGTGTGATAACACGGTTTTTATTGATGTCAATTATCTCCATGTGAGCTGGGGGCAAATATATCTGCCTGTCACTGTGAACCCAACACCAGCTCACTGGTGGAAACCTGTGTCTGGATCCACCCCTGGTAGCGGCAGAGTGTTGAGTTATTTCACCGTGTGATGTGAGGGTTGAAGGCCAGACCTCTGTGATTATTCTGGCATTGCTCTCCTTGGTGGAAGTTCTATTTGGGAACCTGTGTGGGAGCCTCTGGTAGAGCCGGAATAACTTTGCAGAATACCGGATGACACCAAGAATACTGAGTATAATAGGTGAATCTTCTTCTAAAACTAACAGCTCGATACAAAGCATACTAAGTATATTGTACAGTAAGGAGCCACAATGACCAAGCTACAAGTAACGTGTGCAACTCAGCTGGAATGGCAGTTTGAGTCGTTAAGTTAACCATTGGCGTCATTAAGCACAGCAGCCCCGGTCGTTAGCTGAACGCCTCGCTTGGAATGGGGCCCTTTGTTTAGTGACTGGTGCCCCTTGCTTGCAGAACAATGTCCGCACCTCTGTGTAACTGCGCAGTATTTTAATATTTGCATTTCTACAGAGGATAAATACAGACGTGGTTCTCCAGATGATGAGCTCATACCTTTCAATCTCTGGACGGACGTTGTAACGCTTTGTGAGCGCCAAAAACTTCATCAATGAATCCTCTGATGGAGAGAAGAATAGATGAGAAGATCAGTCAGTGCAATGTGTAACAACAAGCGACATCTCGCATCAATCACTACAAAAGACAAAACCCGTCTCTGCCACAAAGATATTAAAATGCTCGAGCCCTGTGTGATGTCCGAGGGGAAAGCTGTGACCAACAACACAAGAATAAACGTGCCCAAATTACACAGGTCCAGAGATAAAGGTGTAACATGTCATCTAAACATATTAATACAATGTCACACGTCGCTACATATTTACAACACATGAGAGGTGCTCTTCCGGGTTGTCATTACTCTTAGCGTTTGATAAGCGCGACATAACGACAAACATTATCAGCTTCGCTTTCCACGTTTTATTCCATCCTTGCTGTTAAAGGAGCCCCTCCGACCTTAGCTTCTAGTGGCTTGCCTTCCTTACTGTACTTGGCGTATCATGGCTTGCGTTCCTTACTGTACTTGGCGCATCATGGCTTGCGTTCCTTACTGTACTTGGCGTCTCATGGCTTGCGTTCCTTACTGTACTTGGCGTTTCATGGCTTGCGTTCCTTACTGTACTTGGCGTCTCATGGCTTGTATTCCTTACTGTTCTTAGAATCTTGTGGCTTGTGTTCCTTGCTGTACTTGGCGTATCATGGCTGTGTTCCTTACTGTACTTGGCAAATCATGGCTTGTGTTCCTTACTGTACTTGGAGTATCAGGGCTTGCGTTCCTTACTGTACTTGGAGTATCATGGCTGCGTTCCTTACTGTACTTGGCAAATCATGGCTTGTGTTCCTTACTGTACTTGGAGTATCATGGTTTGCGTTCCTTACTGTACTTGGCAAATCATGGCTTGCTTTCCTTACTGTACCTGGCGTCTCATGGCTTGCGTTCCTTAATGTACTTGGAGTCTCATACTTGGCATATCACGGCTTGTATTCCTTACTGTTCTTAGCGTCTTGTGGCTTGCGTTCCTTATTGTACTTGGCGTCTAATGGCTTGCGTTCCTTACGGTACTTGGAGTATCATGGCTTGCATTCCTTACTGTACTTGGCGTCTCATGGCTTGCGTTCCACTTGGCATATCATGGCTTGCGTTTATTACTGTACTTGGCATCTCATGGCTTGCATTCCTTACTGTACTTGACGTCTCATGACTTGCGTTCCTTACTGTACTTGGCGTATCATGGCTTGCGTTCCTTACTGTACTTGGCGTATCATGGCTTGCGTTCCTTACTGTACTTGGAGTCTCATGGCTTGTATTCCTTACTGTTCTTAGCGTCTCGTGGCTTGCGTTCCTTACGGTACTTGGTGTCTCAAGGCTTGCATTCCTTACTGTACTTGGCGTCTCATGGCCTGCGTTCCTTACTGTACTTGGCGTATCATGGCTTGCGTTCCTTACTGTACTTGACGTCTCATTGCTTGAGTTCCTTACTGTACTTGGCGTATCATGGCTTGCATTCCTTACTGTACTTGACGCATCATGGCTTGTGTTCCTTACTGTACTTGGCGTATCATGGCTTGCGTTCCTTACTGTACTTGGTGTATCATGGCTTGCATTCCTTACTGTACTTGGCGTCTCATGGCCTGCGTTCCTTACTGTACTTGGTGTATCATGGCTTGCGTTCCTTACTGTACTTGGTGTCTCATGGCTTGCGTTCCTTACTGTACTTGACGGCGCATGGCTTGAGTTCCTTACTGTACTTGGCGTCTCATGGCCTGCGTTCCTTACTGTACTTGGCGTATCATGGCTTGCGTTCCTTACTGTACTTGGTGTCTCATGGCTTGCGTTCCTTACTGTACTTGACGTCTCATGGCTTGAGTTCCTTACTGTACTTGGCGTCTCATGGCTTGCATTCCTTACTGTACTGGGCGTATCATGGCTTGCGTTCCTTACTGTACTTGGCGTCTCATGGCTTGTATTCCTTACTGTTCTTAGCGTCTCGTGGCTTGCATTCCTTACTGTACTTGGCGTCTCACGGCCTGCGTTCCTTAGTGTACTTGGCGTATCATGACTTGCGTTCCTTACGGTACTTGGTGTCTCAAGGCTTGCATTCCTTACTGTACATGGCGTCTCATGGCTTGCGTTCCTTACTGTACTTGGCGTCTCATGGCTTGCGTTCCTTACTGTACTTGGCGTCTCATGGCTTGCATTCCTTACTGTACATGGCGTCTCATGGCTTGCGTTCCTTACTGTACTTGGCTTATCATGGCTTTTATTCCTTACTGTTCTTAGCGTCTTGTGGCTTGCGTTCCTTGCTGTACGCAGCGTCTCCTATACTTAACATGGGACTTGCGAGTCATTAAGTAACATGAGAATAGGGACCTATTCCAAGGTGTTGAATAAATGTAACGTCTGGGGCAAACCAGGGAAATGTAACCCATCCTAAAAGCACCCTATATAGGAGCTGATATTTTTTTCTAACACATTTCTTGGAGATTTAGAGTAATTCCTGATCATAGTCTTGCTATTGATTCCGGTGACCGGCACAGCGAGTTACAACTATGAGCAGGAGAGCCGTCCAGCAAGACACCACTCTGCTCACCCCTCAAAGCCGTGCGACTAATGAGTCAACACATCACACACAATCACACAGCATTACGGGATGACCTTCTTCCAGTGAAATCCATGGATGAGGAAGATGACAGTGCCCGGCGCAGGAGAGAGGCAGGTAGTGGTCTGGAAGACCTGATGATGGGAAGAGATATCACATTGATCTTTGCAACAGATCTATCACCTGGAGGGACATGACAGGGCTTACCCCTGGCTTACCGCTTCCTTTCGTGCCGTATGGCAGCTGGTACAAAGTTTCATTTTTCACCCAAAAATAGTCACTCAGTTGTAGGAAGACGGGGTGATCCCTGGAGTAACTGGGGAGACAGAGAGGTGGAAGCGTCAGTGTGGACGAAGAGAGCGGATTATTTTCAGTTTGGCAGAGACAGACATGATACTGGATGGTACTTCACAAAACACAGCATCGCATGGACACTAAGGTCCCTCCATATACAGTTGTGCTGATAAGTTTGCATCCGCTGCCGGCAGAGTTTGTGATTTCTCGGCCATTATTCAGAGAATATGAATGATAACACGGTTCCATTTCTTTCACTCATGGTTAGTATTTGAAGCCATTTATTATCAATCAAGTGTGTTTACTCTTTATAAATCATAACGACAACAGAAACTCCCCAAATCACCTGATCAAAACGTTTACACACCCCAGCTCTTAATAGCGTGTGTCGCCCCCTTTAATATCAGGGACAGCTTGAAGTGTTTTGTGGTGTTTGTGGATGAGGCTCTTTATCTTCTCAGATGGTGAAGCTGCTCATTCTTCTGGGTAAACCGCCTCCAGTTCCGGTAAATTCTTGGCCTGTCTCGCATGAGCTGCACGTCTGAGATCTCCCCAGAGCGACGCCATGATATTGAGGTCAGGAGACGGAGATGGCCACTTCAGAACCTTCACTTTATGCTGCTGCAGCCAATGACCGGTCGACTTGGCCTTGTGTTTTGGATCATTGTCATATTGGAATGTCCAAGTATGTCCCATGCGCCATCTTCCGGGCTGATGAATACAGATTTTCCGATAACATACTGCATTCATCCTGCCATCAATTTTGACCAAATTCCCTGTGCCTTTGTAGCTCACACATCCCCAAAACATCAGCGATCCACCTCCGTGTTTCACAGTAGGAATGGTGGACCTTTCATCATAGGCCTTGTTGACTCCTCTCCAAATGTAGGGCCATATTACAATCGTTGGAAAAAAGCCTCGCGCAAAGCGAAAATATTTGCGCCAAGCAGTAAAGTTTTGTGCGCATAAATCACTGCTGGAATTACAATCCTTGCGCATTTTTTCATCCGTCAATTAATAGTGCGTGTAAACCAGATGCGCACAAACGCTCGCGCATTACCGTTGCGTGCAAAAATCAGTGTGCGGACTGTTTTTTCACGCGATTCAGCCAATCAGAATTAAGAACCACAATTATCTCACGTTAAGTTTTTGCGCCTGTCAAAGCAAATCTGTGTATATATGCTGCATCAATAATAAATACAAGCACAACGTCTCCATTTTATTGTTTGGGTATGTGTAGAATGTGTAACTATACTTTGCTGTATTTTTTTTTTGGCTGGTGTATTTGGTTTCGGCCAGAACGTTCAGATTTGCCATTAATACCAGCTTTTAGGAGTTGCTAAAAATTATGCGCGCAAAGGCTGTGCGTTACAAACTGCGCATAGATTGTAATACCATCCGCGTACCAGCGCACAAACGCATTTGCACTCACAATGTTAAGTATAGGACACACGCAGTACAGTAAGCTCGCGCAGCGTTCGCGCAATTTCACCCGCTAGATGATTATGTGCGTTTGTTGCGCTGACATTCTAATACCACGTTCAGCAGAAAGGGTTTTACCCCTCCCGTTAATGCGTTTTTGCGCCAGCGCAAACGTTTGCGCGTAGATTGTAATTTGGCCCGTAGTGTTTGTGGTTGTGGCCAAAAAGTTAAATTTTGTTATCATCCCTGCAAATGACTTTCTTCCAGAATGTTTGAGGTTTGTCTCTGTGCTGTTTGGCGTATAGTAAGCGGATACTTTGATGGCATTTGTGCAGCAATGTTTTTCTTCTGGTGACTCGACCATGCAGCGCATCTTTCTTCAAGTGCCTCCTTATTGTTCATCTTGAAGCAGCCGCACCACATGTTTTCAGAGAGTCCAGTATTTCACCTGAAGTCATCTGTTTCTCTTTGCATCTTGAACAATTTTCCCGTCAGTTGTGGCTAAAATTTTGGTTGTTCTACCTGACCGGGGTTTGGTTTCGCAGAACCCCTCATTTTACACTTCTTTATTAGAGTTTGAACACTGCTGATTGGCTGATTCTCAATGCCTTGGATAACTTTTTATATCTCTTTCCTGTTTTATACAGTTTCTTTATACCGTTTCCCGCAGATCCTTTGACAATTTTTTGCTTTCCCCATGGCTCAGAATCCAGAAGCGTCAGTGCAGCACTGGATGAAAGATGAGAGGGTCTGTCAGGAGTCCAGAAACGTCAGTCCAGCACTGGATGAAAGATGTGAGGGTCTGTCAGGAGTCCAGAAACTCATTGACCTTTTATACACACACTAATTACAAGCAAACAGGTCACAGGTGAGGATGGTTACCTTTTAATAGCCATTCAAACCTGTTTGTGTCAACGTCTGTGCATGTTATGAGGCCAAAATTGCCAGGGTATGTAAACGTTTTGAACCAGGTCGTTTGGGGAGTTTCTGTTCTCGTTATGATTTTAAAAGAGTAAACACACTTGATTGATAATAAATGGTTTCAGCCAAAACACTAACCATGAGTGAAAGAAATGGAACTGTGTTAAAATCCATATTCACTGAATAGTGGTAAAGAAATCAGAAATTCTGCCGGCAGGGGATGCAAACTTAGCAGCACAACTGTATCTTATATATTTATCTACTTAGAAAGTATTATCCCAGGAAGGATACATTGAGATTTCTCTCGTTTCAGTATGTCCTGGGTTCATGAACATTTAGGCTCGGGTCAGACGAGAGCAGTGTTCACGTCCGTGTTGCCGCACATTTTAACATCCGTGGTAGCATACAATTATAATCAATAGAGACTCACACACGAAGTACTTCGGAAGTGCAACGCACAACGAACGCGGCAAACGGACGCAGGTTAGGCAAGAACGTAAAACCGCTAGAACGGACGTGCGGAGTGCGCCACATCCAGAACGTCTGCATAGCTTTGTGTGTGAGTAATGGAACGTGGTCAGATGGACTGCATTTATACGTCCAGCATTTTTGACGGACAAAATGTTTTTCATATTAATTTTATTTCACATCTACATCAGTCAAAACAAACGTCAGTCACAAAAACGGACCATATGGCCACTACCTTGTCGTCAGTCAGAAAGTACGTCCGTTCTGCACGGACGCACAGTCCGCACAGAATGCGCTCATCTGACCCGAGCCTGAATTATTACAGTCGTTACAGAAATACAAAGTAATAAATGTAAGATATTAAAAACAAAAACACAATTACACAGATTGCACCTGTAAACATATTTCCTGGGTTATTCTGTATATAGTCACTGTGTTACGTGTTTACAGGTGCATTCTGTATATAGTCACTGTGTTACATGTTTAAAGGTGCATTCTGTATATAGTCACTGTGTTACATGTTTACAGGTGCATTCTGTATATAGTCAGTATGTTACATATTCACAGGTGCATTCTGTATATAGTCACTGTGTTACATGTTTACAGGCGCATTCTGTATATAGTCACTGTGTTACATGTTTACAGGCGCATTCTGTATATAGTCACTGTGTTACATGTTTACAAGCGCATTCTGTATATAGTCACTGTGTTACATGTTTACAGGTGCATTCTGTATATAGTCACTGTGTTACATGTTTACAGGTGCATTCTGTATATAGGTCACTGTGTTACATGTTTACAGGTGCATTCTGTATATAGTCACTGTGTTACATGTTTACAGGTGCATTCTGTATATAGTCACTGTGTTACATGTTTACAGGTGCATTCTGTATATAGTCACTGTGTTACATGTTTACAGGTGCATTCTGTATATAGTCACTGTGTTACATGTTTACAGGTGCATTCTGTATATAGGTCACTGTGTTACATGTTTACAGGTGCATTCTGTATATAGTCACTGTGTTACATGTTTACAGGTGCATTCTGTATATAGTCACTGTGTTACATGTTTACAGGCGCATTCTGTATATAGGGAAAAAGAGTGTCATCTGCGCTCGTTTCTATGTGTTCCATGTACAACAAAAATTAGGTTTTTGTTTGTTTCAATGGCCATTGCAACGTAAGCCCACTCGCCACTTCAAGGCACCTCTTTAGAGTGGGTACCTAACAATTGTAACCAAAAGGCCGCTCTACTGAGCAGCTCCAAGCTTTTATTTATACACACACCAAACACTTCCCATTTGGGATCAAAAACAAAAACATGGAAAGAGGAACAGCTGCAGAACACCAGTCCGTCGAACTTAGTGTACATTTGTAATTGTATTCAGAATGAAATCCTACAAGGACTTTTTAAAGAACCATATGCAACTAAAATGACATCAATTGGTTTTGTAATACAGTAGTAAATGTTTCTTTTGTGAATTCTTCATTGACACAATTATTCAACCCCTTAAAGACTACCACTCTGAAGAACAGAGGTTCATTCAAGTGTTTTCAATCAGGTATTGAAAACACCTGTGGATGTCACGGAGCAGCAATAAAGCATAATAAGCACCAATTAGGCAGCTTTAAAATGACTGTGATACTCAGCTCCTTCTAGACATTTACTGGTGTGGTTACAAACATGGTGAAGTCAAGAGAATGGCCCAGGAAGACAAGAGAAGAGGTGATTACTCTTCACAGGAAGGGCAATGGCTATAAGAAGATTGCAAAGATGTTAAACATACCAAGAGAGACCATAGGAAGCATCATTCGCAAATTCAAGGCAAAGGGCACTGTTGAAACGCTACCTGGTCGTGGCAGAAAGAAGATGCTGACTTCGACTGCTGTGCGCTACCTGAAGCGTAGAGTGGAGAAAAGTCCCCGTGTGACTGCTGAGGAACTGAGAAAAGATTTGTCAGATGTGGGTACTGAAGTTTCAGCTCAGACAATACGGCGCACACTGCGTAATGAAGGCCTCCATGCCAGAACTCCCAGGCGCACCCCCTTGCTGTCTCCAAAGAATAAGAAGAGTCGACTGCAGTATGCCAAAAGTCATGTGGACAAACCACAGAAGTTTTGGGATAGTGTTCTGTGGACTGATGAAACAAAACTAGAACTGTTTGGGCCCATGGATCAACGCTATGTTTGGAGGAGGAAGAACAAGGCCTATGAAGAAAAGAACACCTTGCCTACTGTGAAGCATGGCGGGGGTCAATCATGCTTTGGAGCTGTTTTGCTTCTGCAGGTACAGGGAAGCTTCAGCGTGTGCAAGGTACCATGAATTCTCTTCAGTACCAGGAGATATTGGATGACAATGTGATGCAGTCCGTCACAAACCTGAGGCTTGGGAGACGTTGGACCTTTCAACAGGACAATGATCCCAAGCATACCTCCAAGTCCACTAGAGCAGTGGTCCCCAACCCAGGCCCTCAGGGCCCACTAACAGGCCAGGTTTGCCAGATATCTGAAGCACAGCACAGGTGTTATGATTTGCTGCTCAGTGATTGCAGGATTCAGTCTGCATTTCCCCAAGGTGATCTGCAAAATCTGGCCTGTTAGTGGGCCCTGAGGGCCTGGGTTGGGGACCACTGCACTAGAGCATGGTTGCAGATTAAAGGCTGGAACATTTTCGAGTGGCCATCGCAGTCACCTGACTTAAATCCGATTGAGAACCTCTGGTGGGACTTAAAGACAGCAGTTGCAGTGCGCAAGCCTAAGAATGTGACTGAACTGGAGGCTTTTGCCCATGACGAATGGGCGAAGATACCCGGAGATCACTGCAAGACACTTGTGTCAAGCTATGCTTCACGTTTAAAAGCTGTTATAACTGTAAAAGGATGTTGTACTAAGTACTAAGATTGAATGTCACTTGGGGGTTGAATAAAACTGATAATGATGTGAGCACAGAAAAGACATTTGTGGTTATTTCATTATAAATGTTATGTTATATTTGTCTGACCTACACGTGCCTCTTTGATTTAATTGTAATCAAGACGACTGAATGATCAAAATCAATGTCAAACTGGCCAAAACACTCAATTTCAGTGGGGGTTGAATAATTTTGAACACAACTGTAGTCACTATGTTACATGTTTGCAGGTGCATTCTGTATATAGTCACTATGTTACATGTTTGCAGGTGCATTCCATATTGAGGTATGTTAATAGAGATTTCTTTAGTGACTTTAGACTGGGGGAAGATTTGATGGCATCTGAGAGGTTATTCCATAATTGTGGTGCTCTGTAGGAAAATTAGGATCGAGCCACTGTCTTTTTGTATTGTGGTATTGCAAGTAAGGTGCTGGTCCTGGATCGGAGGTTATAGGATGAGGGAACTGCTAGGGGAAGCAGCCTATTCAGGTACGGTATAGCTTCCCAGAAAAGCTCTTAAACACCAGGTTGGAAAGATGAAGAGTGCGTCTGGATTCCAGCGACGGCCTGTTTAGTTCTTTTAACATGTCACAGTGGTGGGTCGTGTAGTTACATTGTAGCGCAAAGAGGCAGAATGAGTTATACAATGTAGTAAGTTTATGAAGGTGTGTTTGCGGGGCGGCTGCATACACTACATCTCCGCATTCAATAGCTGGCATAAGCATTTGCTGTACAATCTGCTTGCATCTCAATATACAGGAAAAAAAAACTCAAATCAAAAACTAATAGAGTGATTCTAGGAAAAGTAATACAATGTGAGCAGGATGTTACTTCACTGCAGAGGGATCTGGATAGATTGAGGGACTGGGCACTTAAATGGCAGATGATCTAGATAAATGCAAAGTTATGCACTTTGGAGTGAAGACACACAAGCAATTTATACCCTAAATGGTACGGAGTTAGGGAAATCCAAGCAGGAGAAGGATTTGGGAATAATCATAGACTTCAAACTAAGTAACAATGTGCAATGTCAAACAGCAGCCGCCAAGGCCAGCAAGGTATCGGCATTAAAAGGGGAATTCACTCTCGGGATCAAAACATAATTTTGCCTCTGTATAAATCAATGGTCAGGCCGCACCTTGAATATGCCGTGGGATTTTGGGCACCTGTCTTAAAAAAAGATATTATATCGCTAGAAAATGTGCAGAGACGGGCAACTAAATTAATAAGGGGAATTGAAGGGTTAAGTTATGAGGAAAGACTAACAAGCTTAAACCTGTTTAGTTTAGAGAAACGGCGCCTTAGAGGGGTCTGATAACCTTATATAAATATATACGGGGCCATTATCAACCATTGTCTGATAACCTACTCATTAACAGGTCTATACACAGGACAAGGGGTCATCCATTTAGACTGGAAGAAAGAAAATTCAGGCTAAAGCATAGGAAGGGTTATTTTACGGTGAGAACAATAAAGGTGTGGAATTCTCTGCCTGTTGAGGTGGTTGGGTCAGAGACTGTACAGACGTTTAAGCAGCGACTGGATGATTTCCTGCAGACACAGAATATTAAGGGTTATAATATTTAATATGTGAGTAAAAGCTTCTTGATCCAAGGAGAATCTGACGCCATCTGGGGTCAAGAAGGAATTATTTCCCAGTATGTTGCATATTGGCAAGCATTTCAGACTGGGTTTTTTTGCCTTCTTTTGGATCAACAGCAGTAGGTGATGTGGGAGAGGCTGAACCCGATGGACACATGTCTTTTTTCAGCCTATATAACTATGTAATATACTATGTAACTATGTAACTATGATTCATTGATGGAATTATTACCTGTACCAATGTTAAAAGATGCTCATCATCTATATCTTGGTTTGCAACATTGTCCCTGTGACAGAGTACCGCTACTTGGATGGAGTAGCTCTGTCTTTCAGCCAATCTGCCTCTGGAACTCTTCAAAAGGATAGGTCGCAATCTGTCCTGGATGCACTGCTGTATTTTGGCCTAGGCCGACTAGGCCCAGGCCTAGGGCGGCACTTTCCAGGGGGCGGCGGCCTGCACTGGGTGGCCCCACCCCTAAAAAAATAATATATTTTTTTTTACTTTTGCAAAGTATTTTACCAGGAAGGATACATTGAGATTTCACTAATTTACACTTTCAATTTCACTTTCCAGGGGGCGGCAAAAAACCTCACCACTAAATGGGTTACTCACAGAGCACCGAAATGACGCCAACACTTTGGTGTTCTGTAGTTCCCTGCACTTGGGAGAATAAAATTTCCCCACCCTGCAGTGAATTCACCATTCACCGCAGGGTCCCCAAAGTGCATGGAGTCGGCCCCTGAATGCTGCCACCGCAAACCCATGGCCTGCTGTTTTCAAAAGAACTACTGAAAGAAAATGTCTGGAATTTACATATAAGATCCTATGATTGATAATAAAAAGTTCTGTTACAGAAAAAAGAAAAACTGCTATTAAAAAAAAGGGGCGAATTTTGCCCAAAAAAAATCAGAAAAATGACTAAAAGGTACTAAAAAAAATCAATAAGTAAAGACTTTTTACTGCAGATTAAAATAATAAATGATTTATTAGATATTGCATAAAAACGGGAATATTTTTAACATTGAAACCTATGGTATTCGCCTGAATAAACCTGCTGATTGAAACCACCGAACATCAGGGCATTTCACTGCCATTTCTCTGAGTCTCAGTACCACATGACTGGCTGAACCACGTGAAACGCACGCGCGCAGCTGCCCGCCCTTTCGTTAACACAGACTCTATTCTGGACTGAACACCCACCGGGAAGAGAATCAAAGTTACAGTGCACCCTCTGGTAGTGTCACCCCACTGCTGACAAGATGGATCCACAGCATAATTGCTGTGTGCTCATATACACTCGGTTTGCTGGGAGTTTTACTGCAGTGGATTCTGATACGCTGACACACACCAAACATTGCATTGCTGGGAGTTTTATTGCTGTGAATTCTGATGCACTCATACACACCGCACATTGGATTTCTGGGAGTTTTATTGCTGTGGATTCTGATACGCTGACACACACCAAACATTGCATTGCTGGGAGTTTTATTGCTGTGGATTCTGTGCTACACACTGCATATTACTGTGAGTTTTAGTGCCCTGGAGCTCTGGGATATGCTCATACACACTGCACATTACTGTGAGTTTTATTGCTGTGCAGTTCTGTGATACACTCATACACACTGCACATTTCTGTGGGTTTTATTGCTGTGCAGCTCTGATATGCTCATACACAGTGCCCATTTCTGTGGGTTTTATTGCTGTGCAGCTCTGTGATACGCTCATATGCAGTGCACGTTTCTGTGGATTTTATTGTTCAACCAATTAGAGCGGCTGTGATCCCGCTTACTTGACATGCGTGGCTGTTCTTTGTAAAAATGCTTGAATTTAAACATTTCATAATTTTCTTTATTTCAATAGATACATTTGAAATGGTATACAAAATATACAAGTAGGCACTTGGTATCCACTTTTAATATAAAGAGAGGAAAAGGCGGAGCTCTAAGAGGAAGGGTGGGGATTAACCAGGAAGAGGTGTGCCCTTGACAGGAAGGGGTGCGTCAAATTTAAATTAGGGGGTGCACGAGTTTAGTCAGGCCTAGGGCAGCACAAAACCTAAATACACCACTGCCTGGATGGTGAGTGGAGCTGGAAGGAAGCTCAGCGAGACATGTTCAATCCCCCCCCCACATACTAGTCGAGACTGAGTATTGGGTTGAACAGAAGAAATGCTTTATTTTGAACACACATACAGGGTACCTTTATAGGGAAAGTCCCATTGTCCTCTCCCAGCCCGCCCTCAGACACCCCGGTGCAAGTTTTGCCACTGCTTCCAGCCATAACCCTTTTCGTATCTTTAACATGGGCTGCCACTGTCTCTAGCTCGAGCCCAGTTTCTGATGCCGCACTGTCTGGCCCTCCCCAGGCCGTTTCTTGCCTGGGAAATCCCCCCCTGGAGCGAGAGCTAATAACATAGTTTGTTTGTACAATTAACACTGGTACAAGTTGGACACAAAAGGGAAAACGTTATTAACAACACCGGAGATATACAGACAAACCAGCAGCCGGCCGTTTCAGTGAATTGATACATTTTAGGAAGCCTGTACTCTGTGGTTGCTGGCAGGATCAGTGCAGGGGAAAAACACAATTAAATAGAAAACTGGGAACATTTATCCGCAAATGTAACATGAGAATTCGTTTACATACATAAAGGGTAAATGAAATAAAACAAAATATGAACTAAATAAATATTGTGGCGGCTGATCCGTCACTGTCCCAAAGATATTCTGAAATGTAGTTTTGCAAAGAAAGGAGTTTAAATGTGAGTGAAAACTAGATGTAGCATAACTGTTTTATTTGCTAGATTTTTATAAAGGCTCAGAACGAGCTGAAACATGGATTAAATTAAAAAAAAATGTTTTTTTGCTCGTGCTGATGTATAAATGCTGATGTATAAATATATATAAAACAATGAAAGCTGCTTCTTGAAAACAAAAGAACACAGTGTAGGATGTTTTGTAACAGATACTTACTTGCGCATTAGCGTTGCAGCCTTGGAAGCCACTTCCCCAGGGTAACACATGGGCAGTCCGGGCTCATCGGTTCTGCAGGGGCGGGACCAGGGAAGAGAAAACATACAGTATTCAAAAGAAGAGCTTTTATTAAAACATCTAGCTGTGTCTATTTGTGCCCAGTCTCACTCCTCCCACTGCTCCCAATGGCCAGAAGCATCGGATCAGACCATCACGGAGTGAGAGGTGAGTATCAGATTTATCGGGGTGGGGGGTGTTTAGGGGGTGCTAAATGATTCTGCATCAGTGCAATCATTTAGCATCCATCGGTGCGGTAATTAGCGCTCGCACTCTGTAATACATCACTTAACCCAACGCTAATTACTAATTGCGTTCCCCATGTTAAGTATAGGATGCAATAAGTACAGGAAGCTCGTGCACATACCGATGCGCTAATGGATTTTTCAGGGGTTTAGCATCAGGAATGTAATATAGGGGCATGTGTGAAAGTCACTTATCCTGACGTTAACTCTTACTCACCCAAATGTTACAATTAGCTTTCAGTAGATCATAGGGCCCTCTGTTTCTGGAAGCTTCACTCACGCGGAGCAGAGACTCAAGACTTCCACGCATTGGATTACGCTCAGCGCCTCCAATGAACACAATCTTACACACGGCTCTATTTGTGTTTCAGATTTCAGAGTGGATAAACTGTTCTTAATGTCCAAAGATTAATACATTTAGATCTCACAGAGCTTCCCACACTTTGCCGATTCAGCCCGGCTCTCTTAAGATTAAACACGTCACGGAGGCGGCGGCGACGGCGACGGAGGCGGGACTTTCATTTTAGATTAAAATTAATTAAAAACACGTTACTCAACAAAACATAACAATGATTAACACCGAGTGATAATAATTTATAAATAAATAAATAGTATAATAATAAACATATTATTTCCTGGCAGCACGTGACGTCACTGCATTATATGTGCCTTTACTTTTCTCACCTGTGTAAATCTAGGTCCGTGTGAAAGAACCAGAAACACAAGCAGCTAAGTATCCCAATGAATAAGAGGAAACCTTTCAGTCCTGCAAGAAACATTCCCAGAAAACAGGAATTAATGATCACCAGGAGCACAAGAATGTCCTATATATTGGAAAATCTGCAATAAACAAATGTCCTGTTACTGGTATGTTAGAGAATAAAGGTTCTGGTACTCTCCTATACTGGAGGAATAAAGGTTCCGGTACTCTCCTATACTGGGGGCATAAAGGTTCCGGTACTCTCTTATACTGGAGGAATAAAGGTTCCGGTACTCTCCTATACTGGAGGAATAAAGGTTCTGGTACTCTCCTATACTGGAGGAATAAAGGTTCCGGTACTCTCCTATACTGGGGGAATAAGGTTCGGTACTCTCCTATACTGGGAATAAGGTTCCGGTACTAGGCGCGAGCGGATAAAGGTTCCGGTACTCTCCTATACTGGGGGAATAAAGGTTCCGGTACTCTCCTATACTGGAGAATAAAGGTTCCGGTACTCTACTATACTGGAGGAATAAAGGTTCCGGTACTCTCTTATACTGGAGGAATAAAGGTTCCGGTACTCTCCTATACTGGGGGAATAAAGGTTCCGGTACTCTCCTATACTGGAGGAATAAAGGTTCCGGTACTCTACTATACTGGAGGAATAAAGGTTCCGGTACTCTCCTATACTGGAGGAATAAAGGTTTCGGTACTCTCCTATACTGGAGGAATAAAGGTTCCGGTACTCTCCTATACTGGAGGAATAAAGGTTCTGGTACTCTCCTATACTGGAGGAATAAAGGTTCCGGTACTCTCCTAACTGGGGAATAAAGGTTCTGGTACTCTCTCTCCTATACTGGAGGAATAAAGGTCCGGTACTTCCTATACTGGAGGAATAAAGGTTCCGGTACTCTCCTATACTGGAGGAATAAAGGTTCCGGTACTCTCCTATACTGGAGGAATAAAGGTTCTGGTACTCTACTATACTGGAGGAATAAAGGTTCTGGTACTCGCCTATACTGGAGGAATAAAGGATCTGGTACTCTCCTATACTGGAGGAATAAAGGTTCCGGTACTCTCCTATACTGGAGGAATAAAGGTTCTGGTACTCTCCTATACTGGAGGAATAAAGGTTCTGGTACTCTCCTATACTGGAGGAATAAAGGTTCCGGTACTCTCCTATACTGGAGGAATAAAGGTTCCGGTACTCTCCTATACTGGAGGAATAAAGGTTCTGGTACTCTCCTATACTGGAGGAATAAAGGTTCTGGTACTCTACTATACTGGAGGAATAAAGGTTCTGGTACTCGCCTATACTGGAGGAATAAAGGTTCTGGTACTCTCCTATACTGGAGGAATAAACATAGAAACATAGGTTCTTATCTGCCGACACTTTCTTTCGGCCCATCTAGTCTGCCCAATTACATGGATACTTTACCTGGATTTATCTTTTGTTTAGGATAGCCTTATGCCTATCCCATGCCTGCTTAAATTCAATTACTGTTTTGGCCTCTACCACTTCTACTGGAACACTGTTCCATGTATCCACCACCCTCTCAGTAAAATAATGCTTCCTGATGTTACTTTTAAACCTTTGCCCCTCTAATCTAAGACTATGTCCTCTTGTTTTGCTACTTTGTTTCCTTTTAAATATACTCCCTTCCTCTACCTTGTGGATTCCCTTTAGGTATTTAAATGTTTCTATCATATCTCCTCTGTCTCGTCTTTTTTCCAAGCTGTACATGTTAAGATCATTAAGCCTTTCCTGGTAACTTTTCTCCTTCAAGCCGTACACCATTTTAGTAGCCCTTCTCTGAACTCTCTCTAAGATGTCTATATCCTTCTGGAGATACGGTTTCCAGTACTGCACACAGTACTCCAAGTGAGGTCTCACCAGTGCTCTGTACAGTGGCATGAGCACTTCCCTTTTCCTTCAGGTACTCTCCTATACTGGAGGAATAAAGGTTCCGGTACTCTCCTATACTGTGGGAATAAAGGTTCTGGTATTCTGTTATACTGTAGGAATAAAGGTTCCGGTACTCTCCTATACAGGGGAGAATAAAGGTTCTGGTATTCTGTTACACTGTAGGAATAAAGGTTCCGGTACTCTCCGATAAAGGGGAGAATAAAGGTGCTGGTACTCTCCTATACTGGGGGGAAAAAAGGTTCTGGTATTCTGCTATACTGGAGAAATAAAGGTTCCAGTGCTCTCCTATACTGTGGGAATAAAGGTTCCGGTACTCTCCTATACTGGGGGAATAAAGGTTCTGGTACTCTCCTATACTGGGGGAATAAAGGTTCCGGTACTCTCCTATACTGGGGGAATAAAGGATCTGGTACTCTCCTATGCTGGAGGAATAAAGGTTCTGGTACTCTCCTATACTGGAGGAATAAAGGTTCTGGTACTCTCCTATACTGGAGGAATAAAGGTTCTGGTACTCTCCTATACTGGAGGAATAAAGGTTTTGGTATTCTGTTGTAATGTAGGAATAAAGGCTCCGGTACTCTGTTATACTGGAGGAATAAAGGTTCAGGTACTCTCCTATACTGGAGGAATAAAGGTTCTGGTACTCTCCTATACTGGAGGAATAAAGGTTCCGGTACTCTCCTATACAGCAGGAAAAAAGGTTCTGGTATAATCTCCTATAATGGGGGAATAAATGTTCCGGTACTCTCCTATACTGTAGGAATAAAGGTTCTGGGACTCTCCTATACTGGGGGAATAAAGGTTCCGGTACTCTCCTATACTGGAGGAATGAAAGTTCTGGTACTCTCCTATACTGGAGGACTAAAGGTTCTGGTACTCTCCAATACTGGAAGAATAAAGGTCAGAACCTTTATTCCTCCAGTATAGGAGAGTACCAGAACCTCCTATACTGGAGGAATAAAGGTTCTGGTACTCTCCTATGCTGGAGGAAAAAAGGTTCTGGTACTCTCCTATACTGGAGGAATAAAGGTCAGAACCGTTATTCCTCCAGTATAGGAGAGTACCAGAACCTCCTATACTGGAGGAATAAAGGTTCTGGTACTCTCCTATGCTGGAGGAATAAAGGTTCTGGTACTCTCCTATACTGGAGGAATAAAGGTTCTGGTACTCTCCTATACTGGAGGAATAAAGGTTCTGGTACTCTCCTATACTGGAGGAATAAAAGTTCTGGTACTCTCCTATACTGGAAGAATAAAGGTTCTGGTACTCTCTTATACTGGAGGAATAAAGGTTCTGGTACTCTCCTATACTGGAGGAATAAAGGTTCTGGTACTCTCCTATACTGGAGGAATAAAGGTTCTGGTACTCTCCTATACTGGAAGAATAAAGGTTCCGGTACTCTCTTATACTGGAGGAATAAAGGTTCCGGTACTCTCCTATACTGGAGGAATAAAGGTTCTGGTACTCTCCTATACTGGAAGAATAAAGGTTTTGGTATTCTGTTGTACTGTAGGAATAAAGGTTCCGGTACTCTGTTATACTGGAGGAATAAAGTTTCCGGTACTCTCCTATACTGGAGGAATAAAGGTTCTGGTACTCTCCTATACTGGAAGAATAAAGGTTTTGGTACTCTGTTATACTGGAGGAATAAAGGTTCCGGTACTCTCTTATACTGGAGGAATAAAGGTTCCGGTACTCTCCTATACTGGAGGAATAAAGGTTCTGGTTCTCTCCTATACTGGAAGAATAAAGGTTCTGGTACTCTCTTATACTGGAGGAATAAAGGTTCCGGTACTCTGCTATACTGGAGGAATAAAGGTTCTGGTACTCTCCTATACTGGAAGAATAAAGGTTTTGGTACTCTGTTATACTGGAGGAATAAAGGTTCAGGTTGTCAGGATCCCTGGCTGTAGCCATCCTGAAACCCCCCTGGTGGTTCACTTTCATCCTGTTCCTGCCCTGCAGCCAGCAACCAGCATCCAGCAGCGTAAGAGTTAAACACCGAACACATGTGACTCACGAATAAAGGGCTTTGCCACGCACTCACACTTTGCTGGTTCATTACGGCTCATGCTCACGAAGAGTGAACATCGTTGCTTTGTTGCTACTCTGCTACCTGATCCTGATTCCCCATTTCTGGTTCCTGCAATTACAGCCATCATCCCCATCATCCTCTGCAATCAACCTGGTTAGTCTTTATTTCCATTCACCCTCCACCATCCATATCCTCTGCTTATTAGTACAGACCACTGCATCCTGGGCTCCTACCCCTGCCATCCAGGTGCCACCCAGGTACCATCCCCACATTCCTGACACAGGTACTCTGCTATACTGGAGGAATAAAAGTTCTGGTACTCTCCTATACTGAAGGAATAAAGGTACCGGTACTCTCCTATACAGGAAGAATAAAGGTTCTGGTATAATCTCCTATAATGGGGGAATAAAGGTTCTGGTACTCTCCTATACTGTAGGAATAAAGGTTCCGGGACTCTCCTATACTGGGGGAATAAAGGTTCCGGTACTCTCCTATACTGGAGGAATAAAGGTTCCGGTACTCTCCTATACTGGAGAAATAAAGGTTCCGGTACTCTCCTATACTGGAGGAATAAATGTTCTGGTACTCTCCTATACTGGAGGAATAAAGGTTCTGGTACTCTCCTATACTGGAGGAATAAAGGTTCCGGTACTCTCCTATACTGGGGGAATAAAGGTTCTGGTACTCTCCTATACTGGAGGAATAAAGGTTCCGGTACTCTCCTATACTGGAGGAATAAAGGTTCCGGTACTCTCCTATACTGGAGGAATAAAGGTTCCGGTACTCTCCTATACTGGAGGAATAAAGGTTCTGGTACTCTCCTATACTGGAGGAATAAAGGTTCTGGTACTCTACTATACTGGAGGAATAAAGGTTCTGGTACTCGCCTATACTGGAGGAATAAAGGTTCTGGTACTCTCCTATACTGGAGGAATAAAGGTTCCGGTACTCTCCTATACTGGAGGAATAAAGGTTCTGGTACTCTCCTATACTGGAGGAATAAAGGTTCTGGTACTCTCCTATACTGGAGGAAAATAAAGGTTCCGGTACTCTCCTATACTGGAGGAATAAAGGTTCCGTACCTCTCTATACTGGAGGAATAAAGGTTCTGGTACTCTCCTATACTGGAGGAATAAAGGTTCTGGTACTCTACTATACTGGAGGAATAAAGGTTCTGGTACTCGCTCGCCTATACTGGAGGAATAAAGGTTCCGGTACTCTCCTATACTGGAGGAATAAAGGTTCCGGTACTCTCCTATACTGGAGGAATAAAGGTTCTGGTACTCTCCTATACTGGAGGAATAAAGGTTCTGGTACTCTCCTATACTGGAGGAATAAAGGTTCCGGTACTCTCCTATACTGGAGGAATAAAGGTTCCGGTACTCTCCTATACTGGAGGAATAAAGGTTCTGGTACTCTCCTATACTGGAGGAATAAAGGTTCTGGTACTCTACTATACTGGAGGAATAAAGGTTCTGGTACTCGCCTATACTGGAGGAATAAAGGTTCTGGTACTCTCCTTTACTGGAGGAATAAACATAGAAACATAGGTTCTTATCTGCCGACACTTTCTTTCGGCCCATCTAGTCTGCCCAATTACATGGATACTTTACCTGGATTTATCTTTTGTTTAGGATAGCCTTATGCCTATCCCATGCCTGCTTAAATTAAATCACTGTTTTGGCCTCTACCACTTCTACTGGAAGACTGTTCCATGTATCCACCACCCTCTCAGTAAAATAATGCTTCCTGATGTTACTTTTAAACCTTTGCCCCTCTAATCTAAGACTATGTCCTCTTGTTTTGCTACTTTGTTTCCTTTTAAATAATACTTCCTTCCTCTACCTTGTGGATTCCTTTACGTATTTAAATGTTTCTATCATATCTCCTCTGTCTCGTCTTTTTTCCAAGCTGTACATGTTAAGATCATTAAGCCTTTCCTGGTAACTTTTCTCCTTCAAGCCGTACACCATTTTAGTAGCCCTTCTCTGAACTCTCTCTAAGATGTCTATATCCTTCTGGAGATACGGTCTCCAGTACTGCACACAGTACTCCAAGTGAGGTCTCACCAGTGCTCTGTACAGTGGCATGAGCACTTCCCTTTTCCTTCAGGTACTCTCCTATACTGGAGGAATAGAGGTTCCGGTACTCTCCTATACTGTGGGAATAAAGGTTCTGGGACTCTCCTATACTGTGGGAATAAAGGTTTCGGTACTCTACTATACAGGGGAGAATAAAGGTTCTGGTATTCTGTTATACTGTAGGAATAAAGGTTCCGGTACTCTCCTATACAGGGGAGAAAAAAGGTTCTGGTATTCTGTTACACTGTAGGAATAAAGGTTCCGGTACTCTCCGATAAAGGGGAGAATAAAGGTGCTGGTACTCTCCTATACTTGGGGGAAATAAAGGTTCTGGTATTCTGCTATACTGGAGAAATAAAGTTCCAGTGCTCTCCTATACTGTGGGAATAAAGGTTCCGGTACTCTCCTATACTGGGGGAATAAAGGTTCTGGTACTCTCCTATACTGGGGGAATAAATTTCGGTACTCTCCTATACTGGGGGAATAAAGGATCTGGTACTCTCCTATGCTGGAGGAATAAAGGTTCTGGTACTCTCCTATACTGGAGGAATAAAGGTTCTGGTACTCTCCTATACTGGAGGAATAAAGGTCTGGTACTCTCCTATACTGGAGGAATAAAGGTTTTGGTATTCTGTTGTACTGTAGGAATAAAGGGCTCCGGTACTCTCTGTTATACTGGAGGAATAAAGGTTCAGGTACTCTCCTATACTGGAGGAATAAAGGTTCTGGTACTCTCCTATACTGGAGGAATAAAGGTTCCGGTACTCTCTCAATATACAGGAGGAAAAAAGGTTCTGGTACAATCTCCTATAATGGGGGAATAAAGGTTCCGGTACTCTCCGATAAAGGGGAGAATAAAGGTGCTGGTACTCTCCTATACTGGGGGAAAAAAGGTTCTGGTATTCTGCTATACTGGACAAATAAAGGTTCCAGTGCTCTCCTATACTGTGGGAATAAAGGTTCCGGTACTCTCCTATACTGGGGGAATAAAGGTTCCGGTACTCTCCTATACTGGGGGAATAAAGGTTCTGGTACTCTCCTATACTGGGGGAATAAAGGTTCTGGTACTCTCCTATACTGGAGGAATAAAGGTTCTGGTACTCTCCTATGCTGGAGGAATAAAGGTTCTGGTACTCTCCTATACTGGAGGAATAAAGGTTCTGGTACTCTCCTATACTGTAGGAATAAAGGTTTTGGTATTCTGTTGTACTGTAGGAATAAAGGTTCCGGTACTCTGTTATACTGGAGGAATAAAGGTTCAGGTACTCTCCTATACTGGAGGAATAAAGGTTCTGGTACTCTCCTATACTGGAGGAATAAAGGTTCCGGTACTTTCCTATACAGGAAGAAAAAAGGTTCTGGTATAATCTCCTATAATGGGGGAATAAAGGTTCCGGTACTCTCCTATACTGTAGGAATAAAGGTTCTGGGACTCTCCTATACTGGGGGAATAAAGGTTCCGGTACTCTCCTATACTGGAGGAATGAAAGTTCTGGTACTCTCCTATACTGGAGGAATAAAGGTTCTGGTACTCTCCTATACTGGAGGAATAAAGGTCAGAACCTTAATTCCTCCAGTATAGGAGAGTACCAGAACCTCCTATACTGGAGGAATAAAGGTTCTGGTACTCTCCTATGCTGGAGGAATAAAAGTTCTGGTACTCTCCTATACTGGAGGAATAAAGGTTCTGGTACTCTCCTATACTGGAGGAATAAAGGTTCTGGTACTCTCCTATACTGGAGGAATAAAAGTTCTGGTACTCTCCTATACTGGAAGAATAAAGGTTCTGGTACTCTCTTATACTGGAGGAATAAAGGTTCTGGTACTCTCCTATACTGGAGGAATAAAGGTTCTGTACTCTCCTATACTGGAGGAATAAAGGTTCTGGTACTCTCCTATACTGGAAGAATAAAGGTTCGGTACTCTCTTATACTGGAGGAATAAAGGTTCGGTACTCTCCTATACTGGAGGAATAAAGGTTCTGGTACTCTCCTATACTGGAAGAATAAAGGTTTTGGTATTCTGTTGTACTGTAGAATAAAGGTTCCGGTACTCTGTTATACTGGAGGAATAAAGTTTCCGGTACTCTCCTATACTGGAGGAATAAAGGTTCTGGTACTCTCCTATACTGGAAGAATAAAGGTTTTGGTACTCTGTTATACTGGAGGAATAAAGGTTCCGGTACTCTCTTATACTGGAGGAATAAAGGTTCCGGTACTCTCCTATACTGGAGGAATAAAGGTTCTGGTACTCTCCTATACTGGAAGAATAAAGGGTCTGGTACTCTCTTATACTGGAGGAATAAAGGTTCCGGTACTCTGCTATACTGGAGGAATAAAGGTTCTGGTACTCTCCTATACTGGAAGAATAAAGGTTTTGGTACTCTGTTATACTGGAGGAATAAAGGTTCAGGTTGTCAGGATCCCTGGCTGTAGCCATCCTGAAACCCCCCCTGGTGGTTCACTTTCATCCTGTTCCTGCCCTGCAGCCAGCAACCAGCATCCAGCAGCGTAAGAGTTAAACACCAAACACATGTGACTCACGAAATAAAGGGCTTTGCCCCGCACTCACACTTTGCTGGTTCATTACGGCTCATGCTCACGAAGAGTGAACATCGTTGCTTTGTTGCTACTCTGCTACCTGATCCTGATTCCCCATTTCTGGTTCCTGCAATTACAGCCATCATCCCCATCATCCTCTGCAATCAACCTGGTTAGTCTTTATTTCCATTCACCCTCCACCATCCATATCCTCTGCTTATTAGTACAGACCACTGCATCCTGGGCTCCTACCCCTGCCATCCAGGTGCCACCCAGGTACCATCCCCACATTCCTGACACAGGTACTCTCCTATACTGGAGAAATAAAAGTTCTGGTACTCTCCTATACTGGAGGAATAAAGGTTCCGGTACTCTCCTATACAGGAAGAATAAAGGTTCTGGTATAATCTCCTATAATGGGGGAATAAAGGTTCCGGTACTCTCCTATACTGTAGGAATAAAGGTTCCGGGACTCTCCTATACTGGGGGAATAAAGGTTCCGGTACTCTCCTATACTGGGGGAATAAAAGTTCTGGTACTCTCCTATACTGGAGGAATAAAGGTTCTGGTACTCTCCCATACTGGAGGAATAAAGGTTCTGGTACTCTCCTATGCTGGAGGAATAAAGTTTCTGGTACTCTCCTATACTGGAGGAATAAAGGTTCTGGTACTCTCCTATACTGGAGGAATAAAGGTTCCGGTACTCTCCTATACTGGAAGAATAAAGGTTCTGGTACTCTCTCATACTGGAGGAATAAAGGTTCCGGTACTCTCCTATACTGGAGGAATAAAGGTTCTGGTACTCTCCTATACTTGAAGAATAAAGGTTCTGGTACTCTCTTATACTGGAGGAATAAAGGTTCTGGTACTCTCCTATACTGGAAGAATAAAGGTTCTGGTACTCTCTTATACTGGAGGAATAAAGGTTCCGGTACTCTCCTATACTGGAGGAATAAAGGTTCTGGTACTCTATAATACTTGAAGAATAAAGGTTCTGGTACTCTCTTATACTGGAGGAATAAAGATTCTGGTACTCTCCTATACTGGAGGAATAAAGGTTCTGGTAATCTCCTATACTGGAGGAATAAAGGTTCCGCTACTCTCCTATACTGGAGGAATAAAGTTTCCGCTACTCTCTCCTATACTGGAGGAATAAGGTTCTGGTACTCTCCTATACTGGTAGGAATAAAGGTTCCGTACTATGTTATACTGGAGGAATAAAGGTTCCGGTACTCTCCTATACTGGAGAATAAAGGTTCTGGTACTCTCCTATACTGGAAGAATAAAGGTTTTGGTACTCTGTTATACTGGAGGCATAAAGGTTCCGGTACTCTCTTATACTGGAGGAATAAAGGTTCCGGTACTCTCCTATACTGGAGGAATAAAGGTTCTGGTACTCTCCTATACTGGAAGAATAAAGGTTCTGGTACTCTCTTATACTGGAGGAATAAAGGTTCCGGTACTCTGCTATACTGGAGGAATAAAGGTTCTGGTACTCTCCTATACTGGAAGAATAAAGGTTTTGGTACTCTGTTATACTGGAGGAATAAAGGTTCAGGTTGTCAGGATCCCTGGCTGTAGCCATCCTGAAACCCCCCCCCCCCTGGTGGTTCACTTCCATCCCGTTCCTGCCCTGCAGCCAGCAACCAGCATCCAGCAGTGTAAGAGTTAAACACCAAACACATGTGACTCACGAAATAAAGGGCTTTGCCCCGCACTCACACTTTGCTTGTTCATTACGGCTCATGCTCACGAAGAGTGAACATCGTTGCTTTGTTGCTACTCTGCTACCTGATCCTGATTCCCCATTTCTGGTTCCTGCAATTACAGCCATCATCCCCATCATCCTCTGCAATCAACCTGGTTAGTCTTTATTTCCATTCACCCTCCACCATCCATATCCTCTGCTTATTAGTACAGACCACTGCATCCTGGGCTCCTACCCCTGCCATCCAGGTGCCACCCAGGTACCATCCCCACATTCCTGACACAGGTACTCTCCTATACTGGAGGAATAAAAGTTCTGGTACTCTCCTATACTGGAGGAATAAAGGTTCCGGTACTCTCCTATACAGGAAGAATAAAGGTTCTGGTATAATCTCCTATAATGGGGGAATAAAGGTTCCGGTACTCTCCTATACTGTAGGAATAAAGGTTCCGGGACTCTCCTATACTGGAGGAATAAAGGTTCTGGTACTCTCCTATGCTGGAGGAATAAAGTTTCTGGTACTCTCCTATACTGGAGGAATAAAGGTTCTGGTACTCTCCTATACTGGAGGAATAAAGGTTCTGGTACTCTCCTATACTGGAGGAATAAAGGTTCCGGTACTCTCCCATACTGGAAGAATAAAGGTTCTGGTACTCTCTCATACTGGAGGAATAAAGGTTCCGGTACTCTCCTATACTGGAGGAATAAAGGTTCTGGTACTCTCCTATACTTGAAGAATAAAGGTTCTGGTACTCTCTTATACTGGAGGAATAAAGATTCTGGTACTCTCCTATACTGGAGGAATAAATTTTCTGGTACTCTCCTATACTGGAGGAATAAAGGTTCCGGTACTCTCCTATACTGGAGGAATAAAGGTTCTGGTACTCTCCTATACTTGAAGAATAAAGGTTCTGGTACTCTCTTATACTGGAGGAATAAAGATTCTGGTACTCTCCTATACTGGAGGAATAAATTTTCTGGTACTCTCCTATACTGGAGGAATAAAGGTTCCGCTACTCTCCTATACTGGAGGAATAAAGGTTCTGCTACTCTCCTATACTGGAGGAATAAAGGTACTGGTACTCTCCTATACTGGAGGAATAAAGGTTCTGGTACTCTCCTATACTGGAGGAATAAAGGTTCTGGTACTCTCCTATACTGGAGGAATAAAGGTTCCGCTACTCTCCTATACTGGAGGAATAAAGGTACTGGTACTCTCCTATACTGGAGGAATAAAGGTTATGGTACTCTCTTATACTGGAGGAATAAAGGTTCTGGTACTCTCCTATACTGGAGGAATAAAGGTTCTGGTACTCTCCTATACTGGAAGAATAAAGGTTCTGGTACTCTCTCATACTGGAGGAATAAAGGTTCCGGTACTCTCCTATACTTGAAGAATAAAGGTTCTGGTACTCTCCTATACTGGAGGAATAAAGGTTCTGGTACTCTCCTATACTGGAGTAATAAAGGTTCTGGTACTCTCCTATACTGGAGGAATAAAGGTTCCGGTACTCTCCTATACTGGAGCAATAAAGGTTCTGGTACTCTCCTATACTGGAGGAATAAAGGTTCTGGTACTCTCCTATACTGGGGGAATAAAGGTTCTGGTACTCTCTCATACTGGAGGAATAAAGGTTCTGGTACTCTCCTATACTGGAGCAATTAAGGTTCTGGTACTCTCCTATACTGGAGGAATAAAGGTTCTGGTACTCTCCTATACTGGAGGAATAAAGGTTCCGGTACTCTCCTATACTGGGGGAATAAAGGTTCTGGTACTCTCTCATACTGGAGGAATAAAGGTTCTGGTACTCTCCTATACTGGAGGAATAAAGGTTCCGGTACTCTCCTATACAGGAAGAATAAAGGTTCTGGTACTCTCCTATACTGGGGGAATAAAGGTTCCGGTACTCTCCTATACTGGAGGAATAAAGGTTCCGGTACTCTTATACCAAGAGAATAAAGTTCAAAATATGTTAAACCAAGAATCTGAAATCTTCTCCAAACCTCAACCAATAAGTGAATTATTGCTGCACATATTATTATGAAAGAGACTTTTTTTCCGGACTTTGCCTCATAACAAAATGTACATTTTGATAAAAAAAGTTAAACTTTACCTGTGATTCTGACCATGTTTTCTGAGTTTCTGAAACTGAAACACAAAGACTGCAAAAAAATGGCTAATTAGTCTGGAACATCACATCTACACCAGGAAAACTATTCATAAAGTTTTATACCAGGAAGGATACATTGAGAATTCCCTCGTTTTCGTATATACATGAAGTAATGCTTTTTAAATGATGCTTTTATTCTTTTCTCTTTTTATTACTCGGGTCTTTATGGGTAGTGCCTGCCATGGGTTCATGTCATGAGGTTGACCATGTGACCGCCCCTACAGTTTATTATTACACTCATTTGTAAAAAAAAAAAAAATTATTAAAAAAGCCTATAATCATAAGAAAGCGAAGTTTCTGGATTCTAAGCCCGACTTTCCAGACTTTACTGAAGATTCCACACAGCTGGCAATGTAACCCGGTTTTTCCTCCCTTGCGCCCGCGGTTTAACGCTAGGATCGTAATGTGGTCCTTTATCTTTTATCTTGATTACTGGCATTTTAGGGGTTAATGGGTAGTCTACATGCCTCACAGTGAATTCATTCAATGTTGTTCCTTGATTAATGGCATTTTTTTTTGAGAAATTATTTTACTTTCTATTTTATTTTGCTAAAGCATGACGTTAATTCATAAGTTTAGTAATGACATGGAGCCGAGTATTATAATGCCAAAACCTCTTTATTAGTGGCTTAGTTGTAATAGCTGGGAGCCGATACAGGCAGTGGCTCTGCTGCTGGTATCAGAATCTGGAGTTTCTAGGATCGTTTTAAATAATTTTGTTCCTTTTTTTTTTTCGTTTCTGTTAATTTTGTTCTGTTTTTTTTTTGTTTCAGATCATTTTGTTCCGTATATTTTCGTTTCAGATTATTTTGTTTCGTTTTGGATCTATACCAAAATCGTTTTCGCTTGTGTTGAAACATCGATCTGAAAATTCGGCCGGTCGAAATTTTGTTTTCAGAAACTCTCCTAAAATATAAATGGGGATTTTCGACTGAATTTGGATTCGGAACGAAATGAAGTGCACATCCCTAGAGGTCACCGAAGGGCGCCGAAGGTTAAGGTTGTTTTACCATCAGGTATTTTCCATTGTTCAGTTCGTTGCTGTGACTCGTTACATGATCCTGTCGATCTCCTGCTTATTCTTTCTTCCTTGATTATTTTATTGTTTAATTGATTAATTGTATCTGCACTTTGTATATGTTTATCTTTCTGTTATTTTATGCTGTATTATTTATTACTGTATAAAGGTTGCTTCTTTCCTATAAATCATCCAGGAGAATTTTAACCCCTTCACAGCTGAGTCATTTCACCTCGTGGCGCTCATTTTTACCGTTTTCTGCTCATCGTGTTTAAACACGTTTTAAAGTCAGGTTTTATTATACGATCCAGACACATTATAATCTTTATTTTCCGCAAACTCAGCAGATTCATAATATATCATTACTATCAGGGTAATTCAAAGAGAATCGAAAAGTCACCGCACGTTCAGTGACTTTTCGTTCTCTTCAATTCGGTTCGTTTTGCCGATCCCATTTCGACGACTCTGCGGTGTATTCAGCAAGCACCACAGGGTCCCCGAATTGCAGGGAAAGGCTGCCGCAAACCCGCCGACAACTCACCGCAAAACCCGGCGAATGCACACCGAAAATCCGCAAAAACATCTGGATTAACCCGTCGATGACGCCGCAAAAACCCGAGCAGGAGCCGATCACACGCAGCGCAGCTGCCGGAAAACCCTGACACCACTGACGAAGGAGGTGAATAAATTAGAAAAACAGTTTGCTTGAATGTTTGAAAAGTGAAACGCTGTTTGCAAAGAAACTACTCAACGAAAATGTCTGAAATTTACATATAAAATCCAATGAATGATAATAAAAAGGGCTGTTACAGAAAAAAGAAGTAAAGTTAAAAAAAATAAAATCGGAATTTGTTTTTAAAAAAAATCCCAAAAAATGCTTAAAATATCCTAAAAAACCTATAAATAAAGAGACTCTTTACAGTAGAATATTATAATAAACGGTTTATTAGATATTGAATTAAAACGGGAATATTTTTAATATTGAAGCCTGTGGGATTCGCTTGAATAAATCTGCTGAATTAAACCACCGAATGGCAGGGCATTAGGGGAACCTTTCACTGCTGGTTTGTGTTCTCTGAATAGCCGAAGCATTGCTTCTCTATGGGGATTTCACTGCCCTCGAACAGGCACCGAACAGGCATCGTATGTGCAGGCAATTTGCCAAGATGTGGCGAATTGCCTGATCTCTGGATAGCCAAATGGCCGAGAGAGGTAACCGAACGCTAATTTTCAGCGTTCAGTTCCCTTTCGGCAGCCATTCGGATATCTTTGAATAACCCTGTATATGTATATGTCATGTCCTGCCAGAATGCTAGAACAAGCAATTTTTAAAAAATGGGAATTTCCATTCAGCTTAACTAAATTTATGAATTAACGTCATGCTTTAGCAAAATAAAATAGAAAGTAAAATACATTCTCAAAAAAAATTCAATTTTTCAGTGGGTTTTGCATCTGTCTCTACCCCCACTATATGTGCAGCCATGTCATTGTCTACAACCTTCACTGACAGGGATGATGTTACAATAATAGGTGTACCAGGTCCTTCCTCAGAATGTGACAGCATCCCATCAGCTGCAGATTTACGCAGTCAGATTTCATTGCCCCAGCTGCTGCAGCGTAAGAAAAAATATAGTCCCAACCATCCCCTTGCACAGCTTCTAAATGCCAGCTTGGCAAAATTACTCGCATTACAGCTGCTGCCATTCCAGCTGGTGGACTCTGCCTCCTTCCGTGAATTTGCAGAATGTGCTGTACCACAGTGACAGGTTCCAAAATGCCAGTTCTTTTCACGGAAGGCCATTCCAGCACTATACCAGCACGTGGAAGACAATGTTATGGAGTCATTGGGAAAAGCAGTCAGCAGCAAGGTGCATATTACTTTAGACACGTGGTCCAGCAAGCATGGACAGGGCCGTTACATTTCCTTCACGGCCAGGGCCAGATTAACATAGGGGCTGATGGAGCAGTAGCTCCAGGCCCATGCCCCAGAATAGGCCCAGAGAAAGGATAACTATGGCTGCAATGATGGGCATTTGGACCCCTTTATCTCCAACTGTGTAGAAACTACAGGGTCATATGAGGTATCACTGGAAATACCAGACCAAGGCCTTTACAATGATACCAAATATGACTAGGTTTTATGCAAAAATAAAATAATAAATATTTATTTATTTATTATTTTTCTTTGTAACACAGCAATATTTTTCACTTTTCAATTATAAAATGAACAATGATGCTGCACTAACTCACCATCTCATTTATCATGTTACCATGTGGAGGCGATGGTACAATCCGTTATTACGCATTGTTCTATCTAAAACCTAAACAGCTGCACTGCAACGAAGTGCACTGGGGGGACTTTGGAACCCTGTGGCCCTAATCTTTACACCTCGCAAAGTCAAGTGTGGCGTCATTGGACAGGACAGAGTCTGGCCTTTGCATTGATACCAAACGTGACGATGTAAAATCTAAAAGAAAAAAAACTTTTTTATTTACTTATTTTTATTTGCAAAGCGATGGCATTGTCCATTTGTCACGTATAAAATGAGCAATACCACTGCCATTACTCACCTTCTCATTTCCCATGCTGGGAGCAAAATCCATGGTTTATACATAGTCATATTATTCATAAAACACCATCCTCCAAAACACATGGGAAATATTTCATTTTTTTCATGTTTTGGTTAAAATTGTATATTTTCTCAGAAAAATGCAGTAACAGGTCCACATTTTTTTAAAACAAGAATTCCCTATAGATTATATAACCACAAAGATTTGGATGATAAAATGTGAAAAAAATTATTTTACACGCTGCAACTGATTGAAATCTGAATGAAAATTTCCTCACACAGTATACTGTCTGGTTAGATATACCCGTATCTGCACTATTAAAAAACCTAAGTATGTTTTTGTTTCACTAAATTCCAAAAAAGCCACCAAAAGATTCAGCTCCAGGCCCATAGAGATCTTAATCCGGCCCTGTTCACGGCACACTGGGTAACTCTGCTTGCAGCTGGGAGGGATCCAGGACGGAGCTCTGTGCTGGAGCTTTCTCATCCACCACGCCTCCAGAAAGCTGCTTATATGAGGTCTGTCTGCTCCACCACCTCTTCCACTTCCTCTGCCTCCTCCTTCTCTGTCTCTGTCAAACTGGCAGATAAATCGACACGTGGCAGGGGCTACGCAATGGCTCAAGCAAAAAGCTGCTATACTGTGCTTGAGCTGGTTTGTTTAAGGGACAGGAGCCACACCGGGCCAGAAATTCTGTCAGCTCTGCAGAGGCAGGTGCAGAGATGGTTAACACCACACCAGCTTGAGCTGGGAATGGTCATCTGTGATAATGTCAGCAACCTTCTCTACCCCCTACACCTGGGTAAGTTGACGCATGTACCATGCCTAGCACACGTCCTAAATCTTGTGGTACAGCTTTTCCTAACCAGGTACCCAGGGCTGGCACAGCTTCTCAGCCAGACCAGAGAAGTCTGCAGCCACTTCAGATGGTCATTCTCAGCAAGTGTTCGCCTTGCAGAAATTCAAAGAGAATTCCACCTTCCCACAAACCATCTGATCTGTGACATGCTCACCAGGTGGAACTCGACATTGGCAATGCTGCAGCTTCTGCACAAGCAGCAGAGGGCCATCAACGAGTACCTGTGTGAGTATGGCACAAGGACAGGTTCAGGTCAACTTGTTTTTTTCCCCCCGCAGTGGCTGATGATCAAGGATGCATGCACTGTATTGTCACCATTTGAGGAGGCAACGAGGATGGTGAGCAGGGACAGTGCATGCATCAGTGACACAATTCCTTTAGTGTTCCTGGTGGAGCGCACTCTGCGGGGAATTATAGATGTGGCACTAGAGGCAGAGCAGCGGGAGGAAGAGGAGGACTTCCCTAGCTCTCAAGGTCCCAGTCTTTCCGCAGACAGCATTCCTGTGGGTCCTACTCAGATCAGACAGGAGGAGGATGAGGAGGAGGAGGAATATTTAAGTTGTGGGGGCTTTGAAGGTGGGGATTCCTCAAGGGAGGGTTTTGTGTCCCCAGAAACCCAAGGACTAGTACGTGGCTGGGAGGAGGTAGTGCACGATAGGGTCATCCTCAGCAACCAGGAAGACTCGGAAGTTAAAGCCACCTCCAACCTATGCTGCATGGGCTCCCTTACCCTGCAAAGCCTGCTAAAGGACCCCAGGATTCGTGCTATCAAGGAGAGGGATCATTACTGGTTGGCAACCCTTCTTGATCCACGATACAAGGGTAAGGTTGCAGAGCTCATCCTGCCCTCACATTGTATAAAACACTGACCTTGTTCGTGTTGTGGGAAATGAGAAGGTGAGTATCGGCCGTGGTATTGCTCATTTTATATGTGACAAATGGAGAATGCCATTATTATTTTATGTTTGTGTGTTTTTTTCTTTACGTGACATTTTACACGGTCATGTTTGGTATCATTAGAAAGGCAAGACTGACCTGTCAAGAGAAACTTAGTGTGACTTTGTGGAGTTTAAAGAATGGAAATACCGGGGTATACAAAAGGACCCAGAGAGACAGAAGAACACAGAGAGACACCCACATAAACAGAGTCATGGAGAGACACACACAGAAACAGAGGCGCTGATAAAGACACACACACAAAAACAGAGAGAAAGAGACACACATAAACAGAGAGACAGAAAAACACAGAGAGACACACAAAGAAGCAGAGACATAAAGAGGGACGTACACAGAAACAGAGAGAAAGAGACACACACAGAAACAGGCAAAAAGAGACACACACGGAGACAGAAAAAGAGACACACACAGAGACGAAAAAGAGACACTTTCGCACAGAAACAGAGAGACACAGAGAGAGCTGCACACACAGAATGTGCATTGTGTGTGCGTGTGGTTAAGGATTTGTTTTATGAATGGAGTTTATGCTTTAATAATGACCACCTTAAATCTCCTGAATCTCCCAATTTATTTATTAGGAAAGGTGAGAAGTAAACGCATTCAGTGAGCTTAATCTACAGCAGACAGACAGACAGACAGACAGACACAGGACTTCTTTCACAAAATCGCATACAGGGTTATTCAAAGAGAATCGAAAAGTCACAGCATGTTCGGTGAATTTTCGTTTTCTTCAATTCGGTTCGTTTTGTCGATCCCATTTCAGTGACCCTGCGATGTATTCAGAAAGCACCACAGGGTCTCCGAATTGCAGGGAAAAGCTGCCGCAAACCCGACGAAAACTAACCGCAAAACCCACCGAATGCACGCCGAAACCCGCAAAAACATCTGGATTAACCCACCAAAAATGCCGGAAAAACCCGAGCAGGAGCCAATCACACGCAGCACAGCCGCCGGAAAAAGCCAACACCGCAGACGAATGTAGTGAATAAATTAGAAAAACAGTTTGCTTGAATGTTTGAAAAGTGAAACACTGTTTGCGAAGAAACTACTGAGCGAAAATGTCTGAAATTTACATATAAAATCCAATGAATGATAATAAAAAGGGAAGTTACAGAAAAAAGAAGTAAACTTAAAAAAAAAAACAATCCAGAAAAATGCTTAAAATATCCTAAAAAATCTATAAATAAAGAGACTTTTTACTGCAGAATTTTATAATGAACGGTTTATTAGATATTGAATTAAAACGGGAATATATTTAACATTGAAGCCTATGGGATTCGCCTGAATAAGGCTGGGATCAGACGAATGCAGTATTAGGCTAGGGTCATACGAACGCATTTTCGCGTTGTCTGTGAAAAAGTGCGTTCGAACGAATGGACGCATTTTTTCACGGAGTACGCGATAGCGGTCATACGATGCGCATTTGCGTTCGTGATTTTGTACGGATCATCAATAAAACACTTTTTGTGTCTGGACGTTATGTTGGCCGGACATTAGCAGTGTCTGACGTCTCCTAATCACGCAAACACGCCGCTAGCGGACGCAGCGCACTCTGTACGTCAGTAGTAGCGGTATCATGTTCTAGAACAAATGCATTCGTTTGCCACTTGCGTTGCACGGCCGGACTTTCGTGCGACCGTACTTCGTATATTGGCCGTCATTGCCCATCATTTGCTGCTAGTGCGGCCGTAATTAAGTGCGCCAGAACGCACGTTTAAAGTGCGCTAGTCTGACCCTAGCCTTAACGTGTGTTTAGCCGCACTTAGTCACGGCCGCGCTAGCAGTAAATGACGTCCAATGCCGGGCAACATACGAAGAACGGCCGCACGAAAGTCCGGCCACGCAACGCAAGTGGCAAACAAACACATTTTTTAGAAAACGTCAAACCGCTAGTACTGACGTACAGAGTGCGCTGCGTCGGCTAGCGGCGTGTGTGTGATTAGGAGACGTCAGACACTGCTAATGTCCGGCCAACATAAGGTCCAGACACTCAAAGTTTCCTGGTTTGGATCCGTAAAAAAAATCACAGCTGCAATTGCGCATCGTATGACCGCTATCGCGTATTCGGTGAAAAAATACGTCCATTCGTTCGGACGCACTTTTTGTCGGTCGATGCAAAAAATGCGTTCGTCTGACCCTAGCCTTAGCCTGTTGAATGAATCCACTGAATGGCAGGGCATTAGGGGAACCTTTCACTGCTGGTTTGTGTTCTCTTAATAGCCGAAGCATTGCTTTTTCATGGGGATTCACTGCCCTCGAACAGGGACCGAACAGGCACCGTATGTGCAGGCAATTCGGCAGGATTTGGCGAATTGCCTGCTCTCTGGATAGCCGAATGGCCAGGAAAGGTAATCGATTACCTTTCTCCAGCCATTCGGATCTCTTTGGATAAGCCTGATAGTTTCTCTTTCTGAGCATATTTATTAATTACGGAACATTACATAAAAATCGAAACAGCAGCAAATAATGTTTATTTAATGATCCCCAAATTGTGATAATGAGATTCTACCCGTAAGTGCACAGTTACTTTCTGCGAATCGCAATCCAATGTAAATATTGTTTTACGGCAGCAGAAAACTGGTCACTTAAAGCACTTTAACGGAAAACGAGTTTATTTGCCACTTTTATCAACTAGAGATAATGAGTAGCAGCAATAATGTGACCCAGTAAAGCGCCTCTATAAACATAAATATACCATATGCAGCCAAACGTACAAGCGGGATCCTTCAAGGAGTTGCCAAAAGTATAAACAAAAATCAAGTGAAACTCCTAGATAATTACAGCGTGGAAAATAATTGCAGTGAAGTGCCAAGTGCTTCCTAACTGCGTGACGCACTGGTACAAAAGTCACTCATATATATATATATAGATATATATAGATAGTCCTCAAGTTATTACAGGGTTCGAGCTGGACAAATGTTGAATATCCTCGCGATAAGAGAAGGTCTCATACTTACGTCAGAGATATTGTTGTTAGTCTGAAGTCCTGTGTCTGTCTGTAGCTGATTTATTTATTTTTTTGCAGTTCTGTGTTATTGTTATGTAATATTCGTGTATTTTACGGTTTTAAAGGTTGTTTTGAGAACACAAACACAAAGCAATAAAGAGGCCGACACCCTTTTGCATTTCAACTTTGTGTGCAATGATCGTCGTAAGTGCGTGACGTCACAAGTCAATATATAAAATATATATATATATTTACACGGAATAAACACTCATATTCTCTGTATATCACTCTTCATTCCATCATGGGAAATGTGCAAAACTAAAATGAAACATTAAGTGCAGAGATTGTTTGAAAATATTTGTGATTAAATGTAATTTCGGAATCCCCTTGTTCTGAGCCGGTTAGCCAGACGGATCACTAGCATCAGCAAAGTGCCAATATCAGCGGCGCCCACGTTCTCCAAACAATCACCTTCTTCCTCTAGGGAGCCTTTTATATAGGTTCAGGGTACCTGGTCTTGGCGTCCATTTGTGGGCGGCACCTTCCTTTATGGGGGTCCCGGTGAAGAGATAATGAGTGAATTTCATTACCTGTTAATTTCTGTTTGTGCTTAAAAAGCAAAGAATGGGGACAATTAATGTGAAAAAGTAACTTTATCAGGATTATTCAGAGAGAGCCGATCTAGCCCCGAAATTGCACCGAACAGTGAGTTTCCTCGTACGGTGTAATTTCATGGCCATTCGGCTATTGAAAACCTAGCAATTTGCCAAATATTGGCGAATTACCAGTGAAATACGGTGCCTGTTCGGCGGCAGTGAAATACGGTGCTGATCGACGACAGTGAAATACGGTGCCTATTTGACGGCAGTGAAATATCATATAATTATCCGTTTATTATTTTAATCTGCAGCAAAAAGTCTCTTTATTTAATTATTTTTTAGGCATTTTTCGGCAAATTTTCTTTCGTTTTCCTTTTTAAATCGTTTTTTCTTTTTTCTGTAACAGCCCTTTTTATTATCATTCATTGGATTTTATATGTAAATTCCAGACATTTTCGTCCAGTAGTTTCTTTGCAAACAGTGTTTGAAATATTGAAATTTTTAATCATTATTTTTTGGGGGGTTACCCCGCTCGTGGGTTTTTTCCGGCAGCTGGTCGGGGCTGTGGACCGCGGATCGTTGGCTTTTTTCGGACGGCTTCGGCAAGTTCGCGGTGGATCGTCAGGTACGTTCGTCAGGTTTTCTGCGGCGTTTCGTGTCAATCCGATTTTTCTGATCTTATCGGCAGATTTTCAGTGGATTTTCGATTCCGTTTCTTGCACTTTGAGGACCCTGCGGTGAATGCTGAATTCACTGCAGGGTCGGGAGGAACGAGGAACGAGAGGAACGAGCTCCCTGCATAACCCCTTATATAACAGGCAGGTCTATTCAAAGAATGGTGAAACTCAGGAGAAGTGAAAACTCTAGGTCAAAATATCCAAACCAGAAAAGTTCTCCCATTTATCTCACTTTCCAAATCAGCTATTTGTTCTAGATTGTTCTCTTCTCCTGCCAGTTCTCCTGATTTTCACCTTTTAGTGAATAGCCCGGACAGTGAAATGAGGAAGATCTCCAGCTCAATATTCTTAGATCCTAACAGTGAAAACAGCAAACAATGTATCTATGTGTACAATGTATGTATATGAAAATATCCCGAGATAAAATGCACACCTTACCCTGCCTCACCGCTCCGCTCCGACTTTCACCTGGAAAGAACGAGTCTGAGCTTGGAACTTATCACTTTCACAAATACAGAGATTGTAAAGATCTCCCCTCCCATCACTTACTGTACGGGAACTTTTATGACTTATGTTGTTTGTGATCTGATATCGAGGGGGGGGGGCTTTTATTATTCCTCCCACCAATACACACACATTTATATACACAGGTCCTTTATATAAAATGTCACAATGTTACAATAATCAGCCTTTGCATTGATTAAAGGTTTATTTTCCAAGGCACTGAATGCTACAGTAACATATTAACCCCTTCACTTCTGAGCCATTTCACCTTAGTGCACTGAGCTCCTTTTTACCATTTTCTGCTCCTCATATTTAAACATGATTTGAAGCCATGTTTTTTTATACAACCAGGACAAATCATATATTTTTATTTTCAGCAGACTCGGCAGACTCATAATATATCATTATTATATGTATATGTTACGGGTAAAGCCAGGAGTGCGGTTAATCCTAGGAGTACCAGGTAATCCTGACATCACCAGGCGTCATTAGCAAAAGTCCGAATTGAAATGAAATTTCGGACTTTACCCGGGTAATCTGCAAAGTATCCAGAGGCCTCTGGGTAATCCGGTTTTCTGCTCTATTTTAACCGGGGAATTCGCACATTACCCGAGTGTTGCTGGATAAAGTGTGATGTGCAACAAAACATCAGACTTTACCGGGTAATCTGCAAAGTATCCAGAGGCCTCTGGGTAATCCGTTTTCTGCTCTATTTTAACTGGGTAATTCGCACATTACCCGAGTGTTGCTGGATAAAGTGTGATGTGCAACAAAACATCAGACTTTACCCGGGTAATCTGCAAAGTATCCAGAGGACTCTGGGTAATCCGGTTTTCTGCTCTATTTTAACCGGGTAATTCGCACATTACCCGAGTGTTACTGGATAAAGTGTGATGTGCAACAAAACATCAGACTTTACCCGGGTAATCTGCAAAGTATCCAAACGCCTCTGGGTTCTCGGCTTTTCTTGGATTTTCAGCAGGTTACAGTGACTGATGTTAATCATACCCAATAAGAATATATATGGCTATGTCCAATCCACCAAGTGCATATCGATAGATAGGGAGGGAGAGCATGGTAGTCAGTCTCAATCACTCAAATAGATATATACATATAATATATTATTAATGGCAAAAAGATGTATGTAAAACGTTCATATCAGCATATACACCCCTATAAGGAAAGAGGAGGCCAGAGACTAAAGGGCATATTGACCACAGTTAGAGTACATCACTAAACCAATTAGACTATCTGGATGACAGGAACGAAGTACATATATGAAATATACTCGTTGAGACCCTTAGGTGAAATGGTGTCTAATGTTTTAATCCACAAAGTCTCTCTCTGTAATAGTAGGCGTGAGCGATCTCCACCTCGACTTGGGGGGGGGGTACATGGTCGATGGCAATCACCCTGAGTGTAGTCAGTTGGTATTTAGCACTTAAAAAATGTTTGGCGACCGGTTTGTCCGAGACGCCATCACGAAAGGCTGTGGTAATGTTGGATCTGTGTCCCCGAATTCTGTCACGCAGGGGTCTGTCGGTCTTCCCTACATAAGGCAAACCACAGGGACAAGTAATAAGATATATCACGTATTCTGTAGTGCATGTGATATGCTGCCGAATCGTGAATCTTTGCCCGAATGTGGGTGTGGAAATGTAGGTGTCGTATTCATATGACTACAAGTCACGCAATTTGGGCAACGAAAGCATCCCAATTTAAGGGACTGTGGACTTTCAGAATAAGATTGAATTGGATCGGATTTGACCAACAGATCACGGATATTACGTGATCACTTGTAGCTGATAACCGGGGCTATATATATATATGTATGTATGTGATACATATATATTAACTAATGTTATACAGTATCTCATATTATACAGAGATACTATATATGTATGTGATACTGTATACCATTAGATAATATATATGTATGAGATACTATATAATGTGAGATTATATATATGTATGTGATACTGTATAATATGAGATTATATATATGTATGTGATACTGTATAATATGAGATTATATATATGTATGTGATACTGTATAATATGAGATTATATATATGTATGAGATAGCATAATATTAGATTATATATATATATGATACTGTATAATGTGAGATTATATATGTAAAGCATAGCATAATATTAGATAATATATATATAATACTGTATCATGTGAGATTATATATGTAAGGCATAGCATAATATTAGATAATATATATATAATACTGTATCATGTGAGATTATATATGTAAGGCATAGCATAATATTAGATAATATATATATAATACTGTATAATGTGAGATTATATATGTAAGGCATAGCATAATATTAGATAATATATATACGATACTGTATAATTTGAGATTATATATGTAAGGGATAGCATAATATTAGATAATATATGTATGAGATACTGTATATTTGAGATAGTATATGTATGTGATACTTTGTAACAGTTGTCACAACCCTGGTCCTCTGCCCCCCCCCCCCCCAAGAGTCCAGGTTTGCAGGATATGTGGATCACCGGGGACATGATTTGCTGCTGAGTGATTGCAAGATTCACCCAATGGAATCCTGAAAATCCATGCCCTGTTGGTGGATCTGAGGACCAGGTTTGGAATCAGCAGCAGGTAATTCTCAGGCTGCAGATCCTATAGAGCAGGGGTTTTGTTTAGGCTGTTGAGAACAGGACAGGCTCAGCAGAGAAACGTCTCAGTCTTTTTTTGTTTGCTAAGATTGTTCTATGTGGGTTTATTGGGATTGCTGAAATGTTTGTTTAGTTTTCTGAAAGTGACAGGATTTAATGGATTATTTTCAATCTCCTGTGAAAGTGATTTAAAGGACAGACTGAAAACCAGAGAAATCTCAATGTTTCCTACCCAGGAAAATACTTAATAAATGCAGAAATAGATCAATTTACTGTTTGTTTATGATTAAAAAACTAAATAATCCTTACTGATATTTCTAGTTTGTGGCTGTTTATACCATAGAGCAGTGGTTCCCAACCGTGGTCCCCAAGTGCCCCCAACAGGCCAGGTTTGCAGGACATGTGAAGCACAGCACAGGGGATATGATTTGCTGCTCAGTGATTGCAGGATTCAGTCTGTGTTTCCCCAAGGTGATCTGTAAAACCTGTCCTGTTTTCACTAATCTCAGTAATCTGTTTTTTCAATTGCTTTTGGAATAAATGTTTGAGGTTGTAAAGAGACTTTATGGAGTGTGTGTGTGTGTGTGTGTGTGTGTCTGTGTGTGTGTGTGTGTGTGTGTGTGTGTCTGTGTGTGTGTGTGTGTTTTACTTAATGTCAGATATTGGATTAGCTTTATATATGGCTTACTGTATAATATATAATATGTCAGATATTGGATTATCTTTAAGGATACTGTATAATATATAATATGTCAGATATTGGATTATCTTTATGGATACTGTATAATATATAATATGTCAGATATTGGATTATCTTTAAGGATACTGTATAATATATAATATGTCAGATATTGTATTGTCTTTATGGATACTGTATAATATGTCAGATATTGGATTATCTTTATGGGATACTGTATAATATTTAATATGTCAGATATTGGATTATCTTTATGGATACTGTATAATATTTAATATGTCAGATACTGGATTATCTTTATGGGATACTGTATAATATATAATATGTCAGATATTGGATTAGCTTTATGGGATACTGTATAATATATAATATGTCAGATATTGGATTATCTTTAAGGATACTGTATAATATTTAATATTTCAGATATTGGATTGTCTTTATGGATACTGTATAATATTTAATATGTCAGATATTGGATTATCTTTATGGGATTCTGTATAATATATGTCAGATATTGGATTATCTTTATGGGATACTGTATAATATTTAATATGTCAGATATTGGATTATCTTTATGGATACTGTATAATATTTAATATGTCAGATATTGGATTATCTTTATGGATACTGTATAATATATAATATGTCAGATATTGGATTATCTTTATGGGATACTGTATAATATATAATATGTCAGATATTGGATTGTCTTTATGGATACTGTATAATATTTAATATGTCAGATATTGGATTATCTTTATGGGATACTGTAAATATATAATATGTCAGATATTGGATTAGCTTTATATATGGGTTACTGTATAATATTTAATATGTCAGATATTGGATTATCTTTATGGATACTGTATAATATTTAATATGTCAGATATTGGATTATCTTTATGGGATACTGTATAATATATTATATGTCATATTGGATTAGCTTTATGGGATACTGTATAATATATAATATGTCAGATATTGGATTATCTTTAAGGATACTGTATAATATTTAATATTTCAGATATTGGATTGTCTTTATGGATACTGTATAATATATGTCAGATATTGGATTAGCTTTATGGGATACTGTATAATATTTAATATGTCAGATATTGGATTATCTTTATATATGGGATACTGTATAATATATAATATGTCAGATATTGGATTATCTTTAAGGATACTGTATAATATTTAATATTTCAGATATTGGATTGTCTTTATGGATACTGTATAATATTTAATATGTCAGATATTGGATTATCTTTATGGGATTCTGTATAATATATGTCAGATATTGGATTATCTTTATGGGATACTGTATAATATTTAATATGTCAGATATTGGATTATCTTTATGGATACTGTATAATATTTAATATGTCAGATATTGGATTATCTTTATGGGATACTGTATAATATATAATATGTCAGATATTGGATTATCTTTATGGGATACTGTATAATATATAATATGTCAGATATTGGATTGTCTTTATGGATACTGTATAATATTTAATATGTCAGATATTGGATTATCTTTATGGGATTCTGTATAATATCAATGTCAGATATTGGATTAGCTTTATATATGGGTTACTGTATAATATTTAATATGTCAGATATTGGATTATCTTTAAGGATACTGTATAATATTTAATATGTCAGATATTGGATTATCTTTATGGATACTGTATAATATATAATATGTCAGATATTGGATTATCTTTATGGGATACTGTATAATATATAATATGTCAGATATTGGATTGTCTTTATGGATACTGTATAATATTTAATATGTCAGATATTGGATTATCTTTATGGGATACTGTATAATATATAATATGTCAGATATTGGATTAGCTTTATATATGGGTTACTGTATAATATTTAATATGTCAGATATTGGATTATCTTTAAGGATACTGTATAATATATAATATGTCAGATATTGGATTATCTTTATGGGATACTGTATAATATATAATATGTCAGATATTGGATTGTCTTTATGGATACTGTATAATATTTAATATGTCAGATATTGGATTATCTTTATGGGATACTGTATAATATATAATATGTCAGATATTGGATTAGCTTTATATATGGGTTACTGTATAATATTTAATATGTCAGATATTGGATTATCTTTATGGATACTGTATAATATTTAATATGTCAGATATTGGATTATCTTTATGGGATACTGTATAATATATAATATGTCAGATATTGGATTAGCTTTATGGGATACTGTATAATATATAATATGTCAGATATTGGATTATCTTTAAGGATACTGTATAATATTTAATATTTCAGATATTGGATTGTCTTTATGGATACTGTATAATATATGTCAGATATTGGATTAGCTTTATGGGATACTGTATAATATTTAATATGTCAGATATTGGATTATCTTTATGGATACTGTATAATATTTAATATGTCAGATATTGGATTAGCTTTATATATGGGATACTGTATAATATGTCAGATATTGGATTAGCTTTATGGGATACTGTATAATATATAATATGTCAGATATTGGATTAGCTTTATGGATACTATATAATATGTTAGATATTGGATTATCTTTGGGATACTGTATAATATTTATGTCATATATTGGATTAGCTTTATGGGTTACTGTATAATATTTAATATGTCAGATATTGGATTATCTTTGGGATACTGTATAATATTTATGTCATATATTGGATTAGCTTTATGGGTTACTGTATAATATATAATATGTCAGATATTGGATTAGCTTTATGGGATACTGTATAATATATGTCAGATATTGGATTAGCTTTATGGAATACTGTATAATATATAATATGTCAGATATTGGATTAGCTTTATATATGGGATACTGTATAATATTTAATATGTCAGATATTGGATTATCTTTGGGATACTGTATAATATTTATGTCATATATTGGATTAGCTTTATGGGTTACTGTATAATATTTAATATGCCAGATATTGGATTATCTTTATGGGATACTGTATAATGTCAGATATTGGATTAGCTTTATATATGGGATACTGTATAATATATAATATGTCAGATATTTGATTAGCTTTATGGGATACTGTATAATATATAATATGTCAGATATTCGATTATCTTTAAGGATACTGTATAATATTTAATATGTCAGACATTGGATTGTCTTTATGGATACTGTATAATATTTATGTCATATATTGGATTAGCTTTATATATGGATTACTGTAAAATATATAATATGTCAGATATTGGATTATCTTTATGGGATACTGTATAATATATAATATGTCAGATATCGGATTAGCTTTATGGGATACTGTATAATATTTATGTCATATATTGGATTAGCTTTATATATGGGTTACTGTATAATATTTAATATGTCAGATATTGGATTGTCTTTATGGATACTGTATAATATATAATATGTCAGATATTGGATTATCTTTATGGGATACTGTATAATATATAATATGTCAGATATCGGATTAGCTTTATATATGGATTACTGTATAATATATAATATGTCAGATATTGGATTGTCTTTATGGATACTGTATAATATATAATATGTCAGATATTGGATTATCTTTATGGATACTGTATAATATATAATATGTCAGATATTGGATTAGCTTTATGGATACTGTATAATATATAATATGTCAGATATTGGATTAGCTTTATGGATACTGTATAATATATAATATGTCAGATATTGGATTAGCTTTATGGGATACTGTATAATATCATTGTCAGATATTGGATTAGCTTTATATATGGGTTACTGTATAATATATAATATGTCAGATATTGGATTATCTTTATGGGATACTGTATAATATCAATGTCAGATATTGGATTATCTTTATAGGATACTGTATAATATTTATGTCATATATTGGATTAGCTTTATATATGGGATACTGTACAATATCAATGTCAGATATTGGATTAGCTTTATATATGGGATACTGTATAATATCAATGTCAGATATTGGATTAGCTTTATATAATACCATCCAAGTATTTGAGGAACATTTGGATACAAAGTGGGATGTCACCCCTGGACGTTGGCACCTCGTCCTGTATCCAGAGACAGTTTCTTTAACAGGTTCTGAATTTTGTGAATGGGAATTATTATATTTTAACTCTATATTACACTTTTTTAAGTAATAATTTTGCACTATTATGTTTATTTTTCATGTACACAAGCTATTTAGATTATTGCACACGTGGGTTTATAGGTATATCTATATATGTTTTCATTCCAACATGGAGAAGTATATGGCACATTCGATATAAAGTCTATGCATGAATTTTATGAAGTTCTATATAACTTTACAACAAGCTCAGCACTTTCACACATCTCACAGCAGACAAAGATTGTTTATATCTGTTTTGCCCTTGAGGCTTTCTCTTCAGATTTACAAGTTTCCTTTCATCTCTTGGTTAGTGAAGTGATAGGAGGATTTCCTCCCCTTAGACCCCCCCCCCTGTCCAGCAGGAAACCATAGGGTATAGTCAGTCACCCCCTTTTTTATTATAACTTTAATTAATAATACATACACACTTTTTCTAGTAACTCTTATAAAGCGCTTTTTTTTTTTAGAACTTAACTCTGTTTAGATTCTGTCCCAATATTAAAAGTAATTGCATGAAATGGTAAACATAAACCTAAAACAATAAGAAACTGTAACCTTAAACATAAAATGCAAAGGAGCCCCAACCCTAATCCCAAACAAACACAACGATGTAGCAACTGTTAACCTAAACCTCACAGTTCCAAATATCCGAAACGGCCAAATCTAGCGGATACTTCGATTATTTCTGAATTTGTTTATTAATTCAGATTCCCAAATTCTGAGATTCAGAAAGATACATTTTATGCAGGTTTTGACATTGTATATTAATTGATAATATGTGGGATACTGTATGAGAAATGTAAGAAGAGATGACATAAATAATCATCATGTTTAAAATAAAGGATACTGTTTATAAATATTGTGTGATTCATTGATCTGTGTTATTTCTACTTTCTTTATTGATTGATATACACAGGGTTATCCAAAGAGATCCGAATGGCTGCTGAAAGGTAACTGAATGCTGAAAATCATCTTTCGGTTACCTTTCCTGGCCATTCGGCTATCCAGAGAGCAGGCAATTCGCCAAATCCTGGCGAATTGCCTGCACATACGGTGCCTGTGAAAAAGCACTGCTTCCTCTATTCAGAAACACAAACCAGCAGTGAAAGGTTCCCCTAATGCCCTGCCATTCGGTGCTTTAATTCGGCAAGTTTATTCAGACGAATCCCATAGACTTCAATGTTAAAAATATTCCCGTTTTAATTCAATATCTAATAAACCGTTCATTATAAAATTCTGCAGCAAAGAGTCTCTTTATTTATAGATTTTTTATGATATTTTAAGCATTTTTCTGTATTTTGTTTTCTTATTCTTTTTTTAAAAGTCCTATTTTTTTTATTTTTTTTCAGTTTACTTATTTTGTTTGTAACAGCCTCTTTATTATCATTCCCTGGACCTCCTGTGAAAATTTCAGACATTTTCTCTCAGTAGTTTCTTTGCAAACAGCTTTTCATTTTCACAGATTCATACAAATGGTTTTGCTAATTTATTCACCTTCCTCGTCTGCGTCTCGGCTGCTTCGGCTCTGTGTGATTCGGCTCCTGCTCGGCTTTTCGATGGGTTTATCCAGATGTTTTCGGCGTGCATTCGGTGGGTTTTGCGGTTCGTTTTCGTCGGTTTCTGCAATTCGGGGACCCCCTGGTGTTTGCTGAATACACCGCAGGGTCACCGAAATCGGCAAAAGGAACCGAATTGAAGAGAACGAAAAGTCACCGAACGTGCGATGACTTTTCAAATCTCTTTGGATAACCTTGCTAGAATTTTCACTTCTCCAAAAGTTCTACAGATTTTCACCTTTCTCTGAATAACCTGTATGATTCTGGGTCTATATTTTTTCTGCTTGGGGCTGGCATTGAAGGGGTTAATATGCTATATGTTACTCTTGGTGTCCCCTAATGAGGAAGTGTTCCCCAGCTCCTCATAAAACGAGGCCAAACTCCAGTGTCTTCAGCTGATAAAAAGGATAACAAAGCGTTCGCTTTCACCCAAATGCAAACACACATAAAAGCGGCTGATTAAGCGCATGATCTGAATATGAAGCGCGATGTTGGATCATTAGATTTTATTAATTGATCCTAATCCAAGATTTTTCAAACATTGTCACTTTAAACGTATCTCTTTGAGACTTGCATTGAAAAACAAAACCTGATTAGGCTGGGGTCAGACGAACGCAGTGCGAATGCGCGTGCAGCCGCACTTTATCACGGCCGTAGTAGCAGCAAATGACGGCCAATGACGGGCAATATACGAAGTACGGCCGTGCCAAAAGTGCGGCTGCGCAACGCAAGCGGCAAACAAACGCATTTTTTCAAGAACGTGATACCGCTAGTACTGACGTACAGAGTGCGCTGCGTCGGCTAGCGGCGTGTGTGTGTGATTAGGAGACGTCAGACGCTGCTAATGTCCGGCCAACATAACGTCCAGACACAAAAAGTGTTTTATTGATGATCCGTACAAAATCACAGACGAAAATGCGCATCGTATGACCGCTATCGCGTATTCCGTGAAAAAATACGTCCATTCGTTCAAACGCACTTTTTCACGGACGACGCTAAAAATGCGTTCGTCTGACCCTAGAAAGTGTAAGAAAAACCATATATTATAGTTTATTAAATAAGGTGCAGGTTTAGGAGGTTGAGCCTCAAACTGCTGATATGAAGCGGGGGCGGGGGGGCTGATTAAGGCTAGGGTCAGACTAACGCATTTTTCACGTTGTCCGTGAAAAAGTGCGTTCGAACGAATGGACGTATTTTTTCACGGAATACGCGATAGCGGTCATACGATGCGCATTTCCGTCCGTGATTTTGTACGGATCATCAATAAAACACTTTTTGTGTCTGGACGTTATGTTGGCCGGACATTAGCAGCGTCTGACGTCTCCTAATCACGCACACTCGCTGCTAGCGGACGCGGCGCACTCTGTACGTCAGTACTAGTGGTTTCACGTTCTCGAAAACATGCGTTTGTTTGCCGCTTGCGTTGCGCGGCCGCACTTTTGTGCGACCGTACTTCGTATATTGGCCGTCATTGCCCGGCATCTGCTGCTAGTGCGGCCGTGATTATGTGCGCCAGAACGCGCGTTCGCACTGCCTCAGTCTGACCCTAGCCTTAAAGTGAAGCTATCAGCGCGTGTGTTTTGAGCTGTTGGCTTTTTGTCTGTAACTGTCAATTCGTCTATGTGGATCCATCCATCTGTGCCACACGCGATCATACCCATCCTATCTGCTCACTCACATCTAACTCAGGCAGCCACGTACGTCACCTCATCCAATCAAGTCTCTCCGTCCAGTGACGGACACAACACCGTCCAAATTCCCCATCTAATTCTAAGAACATTAACCATTAAATATAGAGTAAAACGGAAAGTTTGCACAGAAATAGTTTGAGATAAAAAAAATAAATAAAAAAAAATGAGCAAATTTACATTTTCCTGTATTTGTTTCTCCGTCCTTAGCATAAAACTCGCTGGGATGAAAGGTTGTAAACGTTAGATGGCGTCCCTTATCAGCATACAGGCAGATGCAATAAATGTGCTGCAGACAGATATTAAAATGGTGAGATCTCCTGCTTGCACGGGGTCTGCATTATCAGCATACAGACAGATGCAGTAAATGTGTTTTGTTTTATTTATTTATTTATAAAGTATTTTACCAGGAAGGATACATTGAGATTTCTCTCGTTTTCAAGTATATCCTGGGCATACTGTGTTGCAGACAGATAATAAAATGCTGAGATCTCCTGATTATGGGAATTTGTAGTGATCAGAATGAGATTATTAGCAATGCAATATCTGTATGTGCCGCATAATGCCTGTGTGTGGCAATTACAGCAGCACCTTGTATCTGTATGTGCTGCATAATGCCTGTGTATGGCAATTACAGCAACACCTTGTATCTGTATGTGCTGCATAATGCCTGTGTGTGGCAATTACAGCAACACCTTGTATCTGTATGTGCTGCATAATGCCTGTGTATGGCAATTACAGCAACACCTTGTATCTGTATGTGCCGCATAATGCCTGTGTGTGGCAATCACACCTTGTATCTGTATGTGCTGCATAATGCCTGTGTATGGCAATTACAGCAACACCTTGTATCTGTATGTGCTGCATAATGCCTGTGTGTGGCAATTACAGCAACACCTTGTATCTGTATGTGCTGCATAATGCCTGTGTATGGCAATTACAGCAACACCTTGTATCTGTATGTGCCGCATAATGCCTGTGTATGGCAATTACAGCAACACCTTGTATCTGTATGTGCCGCATAATGCCTGTGTATGGCAATTACAGCAACACCTTGTATCTGTATGTGCCGCATAATGCCTGTGTATGGCAATTACAGCAACACCTTGTATCTGTATGTGCCGCATAATGCCTGTGTGTGGCAATTACAGCAACACCTTGTATCTGTATGTGCCGCATAATGCCTGTGTATGGCAATTACAGCAACACCTTGTATCTGTACTGTACAGGGATTTACACTCATTATAACCCCCTGAATCGTATTCCTGTACACCAGCGACTGGCCCCACAGCTCTCACTATATTCTGAAAAATCCCTGGCTGCTGGAATGCTGCAGTAAAGTTTGTTACAGTGAGGGGGGGACTCCTTGTAGCTTGTTTACAGTCATACAGTGAACAAGAATTTAGTTTCTTCCCTGGGGTGCATTAAACACAAGCGGACAGTGTTTGTGACCCATTTTTTTGCCATAATTTGAGGATAATGAGACAATTGACACCCAATGATTTACCCCCTCCTCCCCTTCATGAGCAGGCAGAGTCTGCAAGCAGTGATCTCATTCCTTCTTATGTGGTGGAAGCTGCTAAGACTGTAAGTGAGCTTTTTATGATCATGGGCAAATAAGAAGCATAGTAACAAAAATACCCAGGCGGGACGGGAGTGCCTTATTACTGTACAAAAGCAGAATAATAAGCTGGATTTATTAGTTTGTTGCCCTTACCCTTCACAACGGATAAATCGGTGGAATGCAGGAACTAGTAAACCAAGGCTTAAAACCAAACCTTCCACCCAGGCACACACTGTGCACAAACCTACCAGGATAACAGCAGGGAGCCTAAATCAGGCAGGACCTCCCCCCCCCTCCACATAAATTGCAAACTCCCCATCTATCAGGGTTATCCAAAGAGATCCGAATTGCTTGAGAAAGGTAACCGAACGCTGAAAATCATCTTTCGGTTACCTTTCCTGGCCATTCGGCTATCCAGAGAGCAGGCAATTCGCCAAATCCTGGCGAATTGCCTGCACATACGGTGCCTGTTCGGTCCCTGTTCGAGGGCAGTGAAATCCCCATGAAAAAGCACTGCTTCGTCTATTCAGAAACACAAACCAGCAGTGAAAGGTTCCCCTAATGTCCTGCCATTCGGTGGTTTCATGCGGCAAATTTATTCAGGAGAATCCCATAGGCTTCAATGTTAAAAATATTCCCGTTTTAATTCAATATCTAATAAACCGTTCATTATAAAATTCTGCAGCAAAAAGTCTCTTTATTTATAGATTTTTTAGGATACTTTAAGCATTTTTCTGAATTTTAAAAAAAAAATTTAAAAGTCCGATTTTTTTTTGATTTTTTTTCAGTTTACTTATTTTTTTTGTAACAGCCCTCTTTATTATCATTCCCTGGACCTCCTGTGAAAATTTCAGACATTTTCGCTCAGTAGTTTCTTTGCAAACAGCGTTTCATTTTCCCAGATTCATACAAATGGTTTTTCTAATTTATTCACTGCCTCCTCTACGTCACAGCTGCTTCGGCTCTGTGTGATTCGGCTCCTGTTCGGCTCCTGTTCGGCTTTTTCGAAGGTTAATCCAGATGTTTTTGCTTGTTTTCAGCGTGCATTCGGTGAGTTTCGTCAGGTTTGCGGCAGCCTTTCCCTGCAATTCGGGGACCCTGTGGTGTTTGCTGAATACACCGCAGGGTCACCGAAATGCAATCGGCAAAAGGAACCGAATTGAAGAGAACGAAACGTCACCGAATGTGCGGTGACTTTTCGAATCTCTTTGGATAACCCTGAATGTGTCAGGACAAGATCAAATGACACGCTGACCACTGTAACTGCTCTCAAATATCTAGGTATGTAGTTACACCCAAACCTATCCTTTGGCTCCACATCAAAAAAAACTCTCATCTAAACTTTACCCCAAACTAGGTGCCCTGTGCAGAAGCAAATCCTGCCTGAGTCCCGCGGTAAGAAAGCAGATTGTACAACAAATGCTTATGCCAGCCATTGAATACGGAGATGTAGTGTATGCAGCCGCCCCGCAAACACACCTTCATAAACTTACTACATTGTATAACTCATTCTGTCGCTTTGTGCTACAATGTAACTACATGACCCACCACGGTGACATGTTAAAAGAGCTAAACTGGGCGTCGCTGGAATCTAGACGCACTCTTCACCTTTCCAACCTGGTGTTTAAGAGCTTTTCTGGGAAGCTGCCACCCTACCTGAATAGGCTGCTTCCCCTAGCAGTTCCCTCATCCTATAACCTCCGATCCAGGACCAGCACCTTACTTGCAATACCCCAATACAAACAGACAGTGGCTCGGTCCTCATTTTCCTACAGAACACCACAATTATGGAATAATCTCCCAGACGCCATCAAATCTTCCCCCAGTCTAAAGTCCATTAAGAGCTCCATATTAACATACCTCAATACAGAATGCACCTGTAAACATGTAACACAGTGACTATATACAGAATGCACCTGTAAACATGCAACAAAGTGACTATATACAGAATGCACCTGTAAACATGTAACACAGTGACTATATACAGAATGCACCTGTAAACATGCAACATAGTGACTATATACAGAATGCACCTGTAAACATGTAACACAGTGACTATATACAGAATGCACCTGTAAACATGTAACACAGTGACTATATACAGAATGCACCTGTAAACATGCAACATAGTGACTATATACAGAATGCACCTGTAAACATGTAACACAGTGACTATATACAGAATGCACCTGTAAACATGTAACATGGTGACTATATACAGAATGCACCTGTAAACATGTAACACAGTGACTATATACAGAATGCACCTGTAAACATGTAACACAGTGACTATATACAGAATGCACCTGTAAACATGTAACACAGTGACTATATACAGAATGCACCTGTAAACATGCAACATAGTGACTATATACAGAATGCACCTGTAAACATGTAACAGTGACTATATACAGAATGCAAGAAATCTGAATGTATAATGGTTTCTAATGTACGTTTAAAAAAACAATTAGATACAATAAATGATGTAATTAGATAGGAATGATATATGGTAAAGGCAGGTATACCTTTACCATATATCATTGCTAGTCTAATTACATCATTTATTGTATCTAATTTATTTTTTTTAAACGTACATTTAGACACCATTATACATTCAGATTTCTTGCGCCACTGGAGTACCCTCTATTTTTTACCTCTTTCCAACACATTTCTGTCGGTTTTGTGTCCTTCTCCAAGTAGGCTGCATTAACAAATTTCTACCCTATTTGAACTTAGCGCCTCCACTGTATCACCTTTAGTTTATATACAGAATGCGCCTGTAAACATGTAACACAGTGACTATATACAGAATGCACCTGTAAACATGTAACACAGTGACTATATACAGAATGCGCCTGTAAACATGTAACACAGTGACTATATACAGAATGCACCTGTAAACATGTAACAGTGACTATATACAGAATGCACCTGTAAACATGTAACACAGTGACTATATACAGAATGCACCTGTAAACATGTAACACAGTGACTATATACAGAATGCGCCTGTAAACATGTAACACAGTGACTATATACAGAATGCACCTGTAAACATGTAACACAGTGACTATATACAGAATGCGCCTGTAAACATGTAACACAGTGACTATGTACAGAATGTGCCTGTAAACATGGAACACAGTGACTATATACAGAATGCGCCTGTAAACAGGTAACACAGTGACTATATACAGAATGTGCCTGTAAACATGTAACATAGTGACTATATACAGAATGCCCCTGTAAACATGTAACACAGTGACTATATACAGAATGCACCTGTAAACATGTAACAGTGACTATATACAGAATGCACCTGTAAACATGTAACATAGTGACTATATACAGAATGAGTCTGTAAACATGTAACATAGTGACTATATACAGAATGTGCCTGTAAACATGTAACACAGTGACTATATACAGAATGTGCCTGTAAACATGTAACATAGTGACTATATACAGAATGCCCCTGTAAACATGTAACACAGTGACTATATACAGAATGCACCTGTAAACATGTAACACAGTGACTATATACAGAATGCACCTGTAAACATGTAACACAGTGACTATATTCGCTACATATTTATTTTCTGTTAATCTGTATATTTGTGTTTTTAATATCTTGCATTTATTACTTTGTGTTTCTGTAACAATTCAATGTTCTTGAATCCAGGAAATACTGAAACCAGAGAATCTCAATGTATCTTTTCCTGCTAAAATACTTTATAAATAAAATAAATAAATGTAACTTTTACAATAAATCTCCCAAATTATTTCAGATGTTTAATTGCAATTGTGAAATTCCCCATACGGTGACATTCCGTGGCCATTTGGCTACTGAGAGAGTAGGCAGTTCGGCAAATTTTGGCAAATTGCCAGTGAAATACGGTGCCTGTTCGGCGGCAGTGAAATATGGTGCCTGTTCAGCAGTGAAATACGGTGCTGTTCGGCGGCAGAGAAATACGGTGCTATTCGGCAGCAGATAAATTCGGTGCTATTCGGTGGCAGTGAAATACGGTGCTGTTTGGCGGCAGTGAAATACGGTGCTGTTTGGCGGCAGTGAAATACGGTGCTGTTCGGTGGCAGTGAAATACGGTGTATGTTTGGCGGCAGTGAAATATGGTGCTGTTCGGCAACAGTGAAATACGGTGCTGTTCGGCGACAGTGAAATACAGTGCCTGTTCAGCAGCAGTGAAATACGGTGCTGTTTGGCGGCAGTGAAATACGGTGCCTGTTCAGCGGCAGTGAAATACGTTGCTCTTCGGTGGCAGTGAAATACGGTGCCTGTTTGGCGGCAGTGAAATACGGTGCCTGTTTGGTGGCAGTGAAATACGGTGCTGTTCGGCGGCAGTGAAATACGGTGTCTGTTTGGCGGCAGTGAAATACGGTGCTGTTCGGCGGCAGTGAAATCCCCCATAGAGAAGCAATGGTTAATCTATTCACATTGAGCAGCAGAGAAATGTCAGTGAAATGCCCTGATGTTCAGTGGTTTCATTCGGCAGGTTTATTCAGGCGAATCCCATAGGCTTCAATGTTACAAATATTCCCGTTTTTTTATAATATCTAATAAACCGTTTATTATTTTAATCTGCAGCAAAAAGTCTCTTTTAGGCATTTTTCAGGATTCTTTTTCAGCAAATGTTTTTTTCCTTAACGGACCTTTTTATTATGATTCATAAGATCTTTATATGTAAATTACAGGCATTTTCGTTCAGTTTTTTTGCAGAGTTTCGCCTTTGACACTTTCAAGCATATGTTTGTTTTTTTTTGTTCCCCGTCCGGCATCTTGTTGGCTTCCTTCTTCGACTGGTCAGTGCTGTGCTCGGCAGCACGATGACTGCGTTTGGCGGCCCTCCAGCTGGTTTGGGGCAGATGTCGTCTGGTGGGGGCAGGCGACAGGTTGGCGACGGCATTCGGCAGCTGATTCCTTGCACTTTTGTGGATCCTGCGGTGAATGGAGAATTCACCGCATGGTGGGGAAATTAGATTTCCCGGAGATGCGGGGTACGACGGAGCACTCTAATGTCAGCGACATTTCGCTGCTCTGTGAATAACCCTTTAGTGTCTAGTGTAACCCTGTACATATAGTTAAAATGCAGGGAAAAGATACAGCTCGCTCACACGTCGCGGAGCCGCTGCTGGGGCTCTTACTCCGTTCACTTTTAGGTAATTATCTCAGCCCTTCTCAGTGTTGGGTAACGTCTCCTCCGTAGACCTCAAAAATGTATAAAAGGGAGGTTGTGTGAGTGACAACCCGTGTGTGGTGATAAATCTGCGCTTGTGTACACAACAGAGAATGTGTTGTGTGACACCGCACCCACTTTACATATTTATTGGGATGTACGTGGAATTATCTGTACGCGGCCTCAGCCTATAAAGCGTAACCTTCACACAAGGAAAGAAAAATCAACATTAAAGGTGACGCACAGATTAACCTTCAGCGTAGATCCTCCTCACACGACCAGTGTTTGCCCAAAGTGAACATTTACAAGAACGTTAAACAGTCACGGATAAGTGCGCATCGCTCCGCGTGTCGTTAATCCCCAGTCCCCCGGCCAGCTGAAGAAATGAATGGCTAGTAAAGTGGATAAGTGGCGACACACAGAGAGCAGACGGCACACACAGAGAGCAGGCGGCACACACAGAGAGCAGGCGGCACACACAGAGAGCAGGCGGCACACACAAAGAGCAGGCGGCACACACAAAGAGCAGGCGGCACACACAAAGAGCAGGCGACACACACAGAGCAGGCGACACACACAGAGCAGGCGACACACACAGGGCAGGCAGCAGAGAGAGCAGGCAGCAAGCAGAGAAGGTGGCATAGAGAGGAGGAGACACACAAAGCATAAAACGCACAGAGAGCAGGCGGCACACAGAGCAGGCGGCACACAGAGCAGGAGACACAGAGAGCAGGCGGCACACACAAAGAGCAGGCGACACACACACAGAGCAGGCGACACACACAGAGCAGGCGACACACACAGGGCAGGCAGCAGAGAGAGCAGGCAGCAAGGAGAGAAGGTGGCATAGAGAGGAGGAGACACACAAAGCATAAAACGCACAGAGAGCAGGCGGCACACAGAGCAGGAGACACAGAGAGCAAGTGGTCGGCAGCCTCCTATTTATTTATTTTTACTTATACAGCTCGACAGCATTTTAATGTGTTTTTTGGACACGATTTATCTGAGGGTATATATTTATATAAAGTTACCAGACCCCCTCTGAGGCCCCGTATATATTTATATAAAGTTATCAGATCCCTCTAAGGCCCCGTTTCTCTAAACTAAACAGGTTTAAACTTGTTAGTCTTTCCTCATAAATTAACCCTTTCATTCCCCTTATTAATTTAGTTGCATCACTGCACTTCTTCTGGCGCCATAATATCTTTATATAAAGCAGGTGTGGGAATCACACGGCATATTCAAGGTGTGTCTTCATGGTGAGAGTGAATTCCCCTTTTAATGCTGATACCTTGCTGGCCTTGGCGGCTGCTGTTTGACATTGCACATTGTTACTTAGTTTGAAGTCTATGATTATTCCCAAATCCTTCTCCTGCTTTGATTTCACTAACTCATTAGTAACTCATTTCACTAACCATTTAGGCTATAAGCTGCTTGTGTGTCTTCTCTCCAAAGTGCATAACTTTGCATTTATCTACATTAAATTTAAGTGCCCCGTCCCCCAATCTATCGAAATCCCTCTGCAGCGAAGTAACATCCTGCTCACATTGTATCACCCTGCACATACTGTATCACCCTGCACATACTGTATCACCCTGCACATACTGTATCACGCTGCACATACTGTATCACCCTGCTCCCATTGTATCACCCTGCACATACTGTATCACCCTGCACATACTGTATCACCCTGCATCACCCTGCACATACTGTATAACCTTGCACATACTGTGACACCCTGCTCAAATTGTATCACCCTGCACGTACCAGGGGCGGACTGACCCATTGGGCACTTGGGCACTGCCCGAGGGCCCGTGGGTTCATAGGGCCTGGTTTTCGCTGGCACAAGGGCCCCACTATTTCCATCAGCTCCGGAGACCAGAGCTGTGATCGTTTCAGTGAGCGCGGCGGCGCTGCACCATGCCTGCCTGTCCCACGTGACGTCCTTAACAGGAACAGGCACGCTGCAGTCATTGGCACCACCCCCTCACATGATGATGCTCTCAGAGCACGCACCACCAACGGCAGAACGGACCAGCCTGCCTCGCCTCCATAGAAGATTCTGATAGCGCATGGTGGGTGAGCGCCGGGGGAGGGGGGGAAGTTGAGTTGACTAATTAAATGCTAGGGGGGCTTGGGGATAATTGGAAAAATAAATGCTGGGGGGGCTTGGGGATAATTGGAAAATGAAATGCTGGGGGTTATAAAATGATAAATTAAATGCTGGGGTATTATAATCAAATTAAATGCTGGGGGTATTATAAAAAACTAATTAAATGCTGGGGGTTATAAAAACAAATTATATGCTGGGGTTCTAAAATGATTAATTAAATGCTGGGGGTAATAAGATGACAAATGTTATCCTGGGGATGGTTGAATAAATCTGTACGTTACTGTGAGTTTTTTGCCATGCAGCTCTGTGATACACTCATACATGCTGCACATTACTGTGAGGTTTATTCCTGTGGAGCTCTGATACGTTCATACACACCGCACATTACTGTGAGTTATATTGCTGTGGATCCTGTGCATGCTCATAGGCACTGCCTATTACTGTGAGAGTTTATTAGTGTGGATTCTGTGTATGCTTATATGCACTGCCCATTACCATGAGTTTTGTTGCTTTGATGCTCTATGCAGTGGCGTAGCGTGGGGGGGCAGGGGGGGCCGTGGCCCCGGGGGCAGTTTTGTTAGGGGCGCATAATTTCTTTTGAAATTATGCGCCCCTAAAACTTGTGGCCCGACTGACCCGCCGGGCCCTCGGGCGCCGCCCAAGGGCCCGCGGGTTGAGGGGACCCAAATGCCGGGCAGCGGGAGTGCCTGCCGGCTGCCCGGTCCTGAACAGTGAGTCCGTCCTGTTGATTGAAGGGGAGGCGGCTGCGTGCAGGCGCAGGTCACGTGGTCCGTCTAATCAGGTGGTACTGAGTCTCTGTACCACCTGACTGGCCGGACCGCGTGACCTGCGCCCGCAGCCGCCTCCCCTTCAACAGGACGGACTCGCACGCTGTTCAGGACCGGGCGGGCAGGCACTCCCGCTGCCTGGGAGCTGGGGCAATATCCAGGTGAGAGCTGGGGCATATCCATGAGCTGGGGCAAATCCATGAGCTGGGGCAAATCCATGAGCTGGGACAAATCCATGAGTGAGCTGGGGCAAATCAATGTGCTGGGGCAAATCAATGTGCTGGGGCAAATCCATGAGCTGGGGAAAATCCATGTGCTGGGGCAAATCCATGAGGTGCTGGGGCAAATCCGTGTGCTGGGGCAAATCCATGAGCTGGGGCAAATCCATGTGTGAGCTGGGGCAAATCCATGAGCTGGGGCAAATCCATGTGTGAGCTGGGGCAAATCCATGTGTGAGCTGGGGCAAATCCATGTGTGAGCTGGGGCAATATCCATGTGTGAGCTGGGGCAATATCCATGTGTGAGCTGGGGCAATATCCATCGGAGAGCTGGGGCAATATCGATAACGTGTCCACAGGTTGGGGGGGGCGCACAATTCTTGGTTGGCCCCGGGCGCTGACAACCCACGCTACTCCACTGTCTATGATACGCTCATACACAATGCACATTGCTGTGAGTGTTATTGATGTGGAGTGTGTACAAGTGTATCAGTTATTAACAGTATCTTCTAATCCTGAAAGGTGTTTGGCAGTTTCCCACGTGTGCCACAGGAACCTTCTGTGCCTCGGTTGTAGCTGCCATGAGTGTGTGACGGCTATTGCAGGAGAGCAGTGGCAGTTTATAAGTCTGGAAGGGGTGCAATGGATTCCCCAGTTTGCTGGGGGGCCTGAGTGGATTTTATTAACTTGTTAAAATTCTTATTTTGAAAATTGAAGAAATAAATTCTTTAACAAAACAATGTGCATGTAGGTTGTGTGTTGCGTTTGAGGGGTTTGTATAGGTGTGGCCTACTGTAGGCGTGGCATAAGGGGCCCCACAAACTCCTATTGCCCAGGGGCCCCATTGGTTGTCAGTCCGCCCCTGGCACGTACTGTGACATCCTGTTCACACTGTGACACCCTGCACATACTGTGAAACCCTATTCACATTGTATCACTTTTCCTAGTTTTGTGTCATCTGCAAACACTGACACATGACTTTTGATGTTTATTTCAAGGTCATTTATAAATAAATTGAATTGGTCCTATAACAGACCCCTGAGGGGCATCACTTACCACTGGTGTCCATCTTGAAAACATACCATTTATGACAGAGAACGGTTCCGTCACAAACGCCTGTCCTGACTCTCCAGACACCCCTTTGTTGCGGTCAGCCCGGCTACTGGGAGCGCTGTCCTCAGCGCCTCGAGCAGCTTGACCCGCCTGCTTCTGTTCCTCTGCCCTGGAGCCGTTAGGAATTTCCAGAAGGCCGCTCTCTGCCTTCTGAGGTTGAGTGTGGAGTGTAGCGTAGTTTGAAATAAAACACCAGACGCGGCTCTATGCTTTAAAACAGGATTCTCTCTCTCTGAGCTCAGAGAGTTCTGACTTTTAATGAACAAAAATGCCACCATTTATGCTGAAATTCAACAGTCATAATTTGCATAAATGACACACCTCGTCCTACCAATATGCTAATTACATTATGTCAGTTAGATATTTACAATAAACATTCTTTATATTCTTTAGCCTTCAGCTCACACAACATTTGTATAATCCATTGTTCTAACACATCAGATTAAACACAAATACTATCACAGATCCCTTGAATTAAACATGCAGCTAGATAAGGGGAAAAGCCCTGTTGCATAAATTACACAGGAGTAAAGCTTGTTTACTGGCTATACAGAAACACATTTACCTACAGGAATATAAGTATTTAAAACTAAAGTTACGCAATTTTACACTAAACTAATTTAAACTAAAACCAAACGATGTAATATATATTTAAAACACACAATATAAATTGAACATAAAGTCTCTTGGGGTTTGAAGTATGGAGCGTTACATGAGCGCCATGACATATGTCCCCCCTTCCAGAACAGCAGGGCAAGCTTAGATCCCAAATGGATCGCTTGCCACTGACGAGACCTCTCACCTTGTCCCTTTTCTGTGCCATCTTCAAAGTTCCAGGTTGTGGGCACATAAGCAAAGTCAGCGGGGTCTGACGGTCGCTGGAGGGTTGTGGGTCCATAGTCTGTCGGGAGGAGGCGAGCCCCCACTCTTCTCCAGCTGTCCTGGCTCGGGAAAACAACCAGCCTTAGTAGCACATTGAGGGACCCTCCTGTTCTCCCGGGCCGTTGTGGGTACACCACATTGCTGGTACCCCCTCCTGGAAAAAGGGCTTGCTGCTGGGGAGAGGTCCCGCCTGTACCTCCTCTCAGGTTATCAAAATACAGTGTGAAAAATGTGCCAACTGCACCCGCTCCTGGTGCTCTAGTCAGCAGCTGGGGGGAACATGGGGTGACCGATACCCCCAGTGCAGGGGTTTGAAAATCATCTGTCTCCACTCCCGGCATCACAAACTGCTGTGGGGGAGCAAGGTCATCTTTATCCGCTCTCTGAAGCTCGTTTTGCTGCTCCAGTAAAGCGGGGAGGATCAGAGAAGAACAGGGGGCCACCAAGGCCTCCGGCACAAGCGGTTGAAAGGATGGGCAGAGACCGACTGTGCTCTGCCCTGTAGCCAGCACTTCTGCTGGGGGGGTGGCTTCATTCACTCCCAGTGGAGATATCGGCTGCTGGAGAGGCAGCGCCTGGAGATCACCTTCGAGGCTCTCCAGATGTATATTAGGGTGTGGGCAGAGGCCAGCAGCGCTCTGCCCTGTAGCCAGCGCTTCTGCTGGGGGGTTGGACACAAGAGTAGTGTCCGCTGGTGGGGACGGGGTGAGGTCTTCCTCCACTCGCGTTGGAGTCGGAGATGGAGAGGGCCGTCCGTCAGTTGTCCAGGCATGACATGGGCAACCCCAGGCTCATCCTGGTAATTTAGCACCTGCAGTGCTTCGTGCAACAACGCCACTTCTTCCATGGCGGGCAAGACAGGGAAAATGTAGGAGCACTTCCGGCTCCATTTCCTCAGGTTCCTCTGTCCCGTCCAGACTGTCTGCTCCTTCTGCCGGACAGTCCCTGGCCTCTGTCACCGCCATATCCAGGCCTTCAAGCTCCCTCAGCCATCCTTGGCTGGGAGCACATTGGGACCAATCTAGGTACTCTGCCCCACATCCCCACAACTCTCTCGTGGGGACGTCAGTTGCGCCCCCTGTCCCGAGGCAGTCCTCCTCTAAAAGTGCCCAACCGTACTGCTGGTTCACACTGGTGGAAACAGCTGTCTCATCCACAATCGTCTGCCAGTAATCCTCTGGTTCTTGGCAGTAGAGGCCAGAGGCATGTTGTGCCGTGGTCCGCACTTCAGCCGGCACCATATAATCATCCCAATGCAGAGGCTCCAGGGCCTCAGACTGCCTCTGCCTACCTCGCAGCTCAGCCACCCAGAGTTCGTGCTGCCGCTCACGCTCCCTCTCCTGGCTGTCCCGCTCTCTTTTCAGCACTCTTTCCTGCCGGGCATCCTGCAGCATTATGTCTGAGGTGGCCCACTAATGACTTCCTTGGACGTATCACTCCCATACAGGGCCAGTCGTTGCCGGACCCTCTGCTGGAATAGCTCCTCAGCTGACCGGGGTCTTTGGTCCATTTCAGTTAGCTCTATGATTAGGGCATCTTTGTCCTTGGATCCGGTGATCCCTCCTTGGCTCTCCAGCAGGTCTCTCAGGGTGTCTCGCTTGCAGGCTGCATAGTTGGCCATCTTGGGGTGTCTTAGTGTTGGAGAGCCTCTATCCCACCGCTTGCCACCAATGTGACGGAACCATTCTCTTCCGCCTGTCCTGACTCTCCAGACACCCCTTCGTTGTCGTCAGCCCGGCTACTGGGAGCGCTGTCCTCAGCGCCTCGAGCAGCTTGACCCGCCTGCTTCTGTTCCTCTGCCTTGGAGCCGTTAGGAATTTCCAGAAGGCCGCTCTCTGCCTTCTGAGGTTGAGTGTGGAGTGTAGCGTAGTTTGAAATAAAACACCAGAAGCGGCTGTATGTTTTAAAACAGGATTCTCTCTCTCTCTGAGCTCTGAGAGTTCTCTGACCTTTTAATGAACAAAACGCCACCATTTATGCTGAAATCCAACAGTCATTATTTCCATAAATGACGCACCTTGTCCTACCAATATGCTAATTACATTATGTCAGGTATTTACAATAAACATTCTTTATATTCTTTAGCCTTTAGCTCACACAACATTTACATAATCCATTGTTCTATCACAGATCCCTTGAATTAAACATGCAGCCAGATAAGGGTAAAAGCCCTGTTGCATAAATTACACACAGTATAGCTTGTTTACTGGCTGTACAAAAACACATTTACCTACAGGAATATAAGTATATTTAAAACTAAAGTTATGCCATTTTACACTAAACTAATTTAAACTAAAACCAAACGATGTAATATATATTTAAAAACACACGATATAAATTGAACATAAAGTCTCTTGGGGTTTGAAGCGTGGAGCGTTACATCAGCTCCATGACAATGACCACTCTCTGTGCTCTATCTTTTATCCAAGAACAAGAATTTTCATCTAGATCAGTGGTTCCCAACCGTGGTCCTCAAGTACCCCCAACAGGTCAGGTATTCCAGATAGCTGAAGCACAGCACAGGGGATATGATTTGCTGCTCAGTGATTGCAGGAATCAGTCTGAATTTCCCCAAGGTGATCCTCAAAACCTGTCCTGTTAGGGATACTTGAGGAACGCGGTTCGGAACCACTGCTCTAGACCATTTTTTATTAATTTAAATAGTAACCTCGTGTGTGGAAACTGTTACACTGTAACCCCCCTGATCTATACTGACGCTATCACACTGTGACCCCCTGATCTATACTGGCGCTATCACACTGTGACCCCCTGATCTATACTGACACTATCACACTGTGACCCCCTGATCTATACTGACGCTATCACACTGTGACCCCCTGATCTATACTGACGCTATCACACTGTGACCCCCTGATCTATACTGACGCTATCACACTGTGACCCCCTGATCTATACTGGCGCTATCACACTGTGACCCCCTGATCTATACTGACGCTATCACACTGTGACCTCCTGATCTATACTGACACTATCACACTGTGACCCCCTGATCTATACTGACACTATCACACTGTGACCTCCTGATCTATACTGACGCTATCACACTGTGACCTCCTGATCTATACTGACACTATCACACTGTGACCCCCTGATCTATACTGGCGCTATCACACTGTGACCCCCTGATCTATACTGACGCTATCACACTGTGACCTCCTGATCTATACTGACACTATCACACTGTGACCTCCTGATCTATACTGACGCTATCACACTGTGACCTCCTGATCTATACTGACGCTATCACACTGTGACCTCCTGATCTATACTGACGCTATCACACTGTGACCCCCTGATCTATACTGACACTATCACACTGTGACCCCCTGATCTATACTGACACACTGTGACCCCCTGATCTATACTGACACTATCACACTGTGACCCCCTGATCTATACTGACACTGTGACCCCCTGATCTATACTGACGCTATCACACTGTGACCCCCTGATCTATACTGACGCTATCACACTGTGACCCCCTGATCTATACTGACGCTATCACACTGTGACCCCCTGATCTATACTGACGCTATCACACTGTGACCCCCTGATCTATACTGACACTATCACACTGTGACCCCCTGATCTATACTGACACTATCACACTGTGACCCCCTGATCTATACTGACGCTATCACACTGTGACCCCCTGATCTATACTGACGCTATCACACTGTGACCCCCTGATCTATACTGACGCTATCACACTGTGACCCCCTGATCTATACTGACGCTATCACACTGTGACCCCCTGATCTATACTGACGCTATCACACTGTGACCCCCTGATCTATACTGACGCTATCACACTGTGACCCCCTGATCTATACTGACACTATCACACTGTGACCCCTGATCTATACTGACACTATCACACTGTGACCCCCTGATCTATACTGACGCTATCACACTGTGACCCCCTGATCTATACTGACACTATCACACTGTGACCCCCTGATCTATACTGACACTATCACACTGTGACCCCTGATCTATACTGACACTATCACACTGTGACCCCTGATCTATACTGACGCTATCACACTGTGACCCCCTGATCTATACTGACGCTATCACACTGTGACCCCCTGATCTATACTGACGCTATCACACTGTGACCTCCTGATCTATACTGACGCTATCACACTGTGACCCCCTGATCTATACTGACGCTATCACACTGTGACCCCCTGATCTATACTGACACTATCACACTGTGACCCCCTGATCTATACTGACGCTATCACACTGTGACCCCCTGATCTATACTGACGCTATCACACTGTGACCCCCTGATCTATACTGACGCTATCACACTGTGACCCCCTGATCTATACTGACGCTATCACACTGTGACCCCTGATCTATACTGACACTATCACACTGTGACCCCTGATCTATACTGACACTATCACACTGTGACCCCCTGATCTATACTGACGCTATCACACTGTGACCCCCTGATCTATACTGACACTATCACACTGTGACCCCCTGATCTATACTGACACACTGTGACCCCCTGATCTATACTGACACTATCACACTGCGACCCCCTGATCTATACTGACACTATCACACTGTGACCCCCTGATCTATACTGACACTATCACACTGTGACCCCCTGATCTATACTGACACTATCACACTGTGACTCCCTGATCTATACTGACACTATCACACTGTGACCCCTGATCTATATTTTTACTTCCTCATAGAACGCAGTTAGGTTAGTCTGACATGATCTGTGTTTCATAAATCCAGCTGATTTTTGCTAATGACATTAAACCTCCCAATAAATTCCTGAATATTATCCCTTATTAACCCCTCAAATACTTTCCCAGCCACCAATGTTAAACTCACAGGTCTATAATTCCCAGGCACAAATTTTAAACCTTCCTTAACCCCTTAGTGACCGGGCGGTTTTACACAAATCCGTCCTTTAGTGACAGCTGCTGTTTTTACGTTTCGGCGCGGTTAGTGTTTAGGTCAAATTTTCCTCTTACTCGTTTATTCAACCCGCCATTAAATGGACTTTCTAAAAATACCATTATTTCCATCATATCCAATAATTTACTATAAAAGAAAATATGAAAAAATGATAAAACCACACTTTTTTGGAATTTAATCCCCAAAATCTACAACCACCAAAAAAGACCCCGGCAAATTAGTTTCAAAATATTGTCCCGAGAATAGAAATACCCAACTTTTACATGTTTTTGCTTTTTAACCCCTTCGCTGCTGAGCCAGTTCACCTATGTGCGCAAATTTGCGCCGAATCACGATCCGGCAGCGAAACCGTTAATGCAGTACACTGCTGAAAAGGGGAGACTCTCCCTTTTCCAGCAGTGCAACTTGCATCTCTATCTTCAATGGTTGGGGAGATACAGGGCTCCGAAGGAGCCCCCCTCCATTGATTTCAATGGGGGCGCCTGCTGATGACGTCACCACGCAGCATGGTGACGTCATTGAGCTCGCCGGCCCATGTAAATCATGAGGGCAGGCTTCCTCCCTGTCAGATCTGCGAGGGATCCAGCGAGGGAGGTAAGTATCGGGCGAGAGGGGGGTTAGGTGCAGCTGACGTACTATGTACATCCGCGGGTCTAAGGGAGACCTGTGGGCAGGACGTACATTGTACGTCAGCGGTCCTTAAGGGGTTAAATATAGGGACCACGTCAGCTTTTCTCCAATCCTCTTCTACGATTCCTGAAAAAAAAGAAAAGAATCTTGAAAGAGTAAAAGCAGAGGTTTACATATTTCAACACATAAATCCCTCAGTACTCGTGGGTGAATTCCATCCGGCCCTGGGGCTTTGCTCACATTCACTTCGTTTAGTTGCTGCAACACCTTTTCTTGAGTCAACCAGTCACATTTTATTAGTAAGCTTTGGTTTTGCTTTCATTGGCGATCTCTTTTTCATTTTCTAGTTTAGTCGAGAGGTGTGATTGGCTAAAAAATTTGTTTAGTTTCGTTTAAAAATAATTTCCTTTTCGTAGTTTCGTTTTGATTCAATTCGAATTTCGGATCTCTAAAAACAAAACGCAAATCCTGCTCAATACTGTTAGATGAGGGTTAAAAGGAAAGCTAGGGGACATATCTAGAGCTGTCGACGGGAGCGGACGCTCTTTGAGAGAGCTCTGCTCTGCACTCACACTTTACGGGGCAATTGACGACTTAATTTAGCAGATGACACCCCTGAAGATGTTCGGAAGGCTGGCCTGCGGCATTGAGTTGTCTGGGGGCCGTTTCGCTTCCCCCCCCCCGGACCAGAGACTTACTTGGGCGCTGTCGGCTGATTTTGGCACGCGAATGGCGGCCATCTTGTGGCCTGCTGCCCGTGTCCAGACATCCCATTGCCTCCCTGGATTGTGGCCGGACACGAAGTCGGAGATGGTGGGCCCACATCTCCCGGCAGAGCGAATGGTGAGAGAGGCGAGGGGATCGATGAACAGGTGGCGAGACGGCTCCCCTAACCCACCCAGAGGAATGGCCGGTTTCCGGTCTGGATGCCTGCCTGAAACTACTGCTGGAGGAAGACGATGAGGTCCCGCTGACTCAGAGTCTGGCGCCGGATGATGGTGGCGCTTCGAGGTAGCAGAGAGGAGAATCTGACGGTGGCTGTGGATGAAGCTGTGTTATCTCCGGGCTACGCGGCACCTGGAATGGTAGCTGTGGAGACAGTTGAGGAGGTTGGTGATACAGAAGGGGTACCGAATGTGGAGTTCTGGCCCTCACAGGCGGCTCTGGACTGGTATGTCACAGCGGAGGTGTCGTTCGGTGGGACCAGGGAGCCAGTCACTGCGGATGGCTCAACTGTGGCGACTTCTTCTCTGAGACCTCGACCGTTGGACATGGGATTACGCAGGCCTCTGCTCAACGAAGAAGTAGAAATGGGTTATTGGGAGACCTGGTGGCAGAGTGGCTGTCCCACCTTCAGAGAAAATTACATGAGTGGCGGCGCTGTGGGTCCTGTATTGTGGAGGGATAAGGCCTATGTCTGGGGAGACCGAGAAACCTGGAGACGCGAATGACAGTCCCATGGAGGCGGTCCAGGCTGTTACCTGGCGGGATACAGGCTGAGGAGGTGTGACATTTCAAATGACAGTAAATGGTTTTCCTTTTAATCTATTCATAAACAACTGCTTGGGGCGGCAGCCTGTATGAAAAGAAGAGACATTTTAGGACACGCAGAACAAGGTTAGTGATTTTTGGGCTAAATTATGGTAATTTATGCAGGCTTTGAATGAAAGTAACAATAGGTGCTTTAAAATTGGGCCTTTAGTGTCGGCAACAGTGCCGTCCCACCGTAACCCCTCTGTGGTATTGCGGAAGAGTGCAGGGTTGGACCCTGCGGTCCAATATTAAAAATATGAATCTGGTATAGGCGTCAGTGCAGCCAAATATTGTGCCTTTTGGTGGCAGCAAGTGCCTTCACACCATAACCTTTTTGTGGTATTGTGGAAGAGTTCAGTGCTGGAGGTTTTGTGAATGCAGAAGAGATCCCCGATCTATTCCGTTACATCAGCATCAGGGGATTGATAGCTACTGATCCAGGACTGATTCATTTTTATAAATGTCAGCCGATCTACAGAGTCGGTGAACAGACGCACTCTTTTGTCTGTGACAAAACCTCCAGTGGCACTGAACGTCCCTTCAGAAAGCACGCTGGATGAAGGGCAACCTAGTAGCTGCATAGCATATTGGCTAAGAGAGGAGGAGGAGGAGGACTGTCCTTGCTTGCTGGACCACGTGTCTAAAGTAATGTGCACCTTGCTGCTCACTGCCTTTCCCAATGACTCCATAACATTGTGTTCCACGTGCTGGTATAGTGCTGGAATGGCCTTCCGTATAAAGAAAGGCGTTTTGGAACCTGCCACTGTGGTACAGCAAATTTACGGAAGGAAGCAGAGTCCACCAGCTGGAAAGGCAGCAGCTGGAATGCAAGTAATTTTGCTAAGCTGGCATTTAGACGCTGTGCTTGGGGATGGTTGGGACTATATTTTTTCTTACGCTGCAGCAGCTGGGGCAATGTAATCTGACTGCGTAAATCTTCAGCTGATGGGATGCTGTCACATTCTGATGAAGGACCTGGTACACCCATTACTGTAGCATCATCCCTGTCAGTGGAGGTTGTAAACAATGACATGGCAGGACATATAGTGGGGGTAGAGACAGATGAGGAGGAGGAGGAGGACCTATGCAAAGTGTTGTGCCAATGGGATGCGTGGCAGGTGGTCATGTCGCCTCAAGCACGTGGTACCCAAGCATGGGATGTCTTTCCCACGCTTGATCCTCATCTGACATAGATTACAAATAGCAACGGTGCAGTCTGCTGCACATTTCTTAAAGAACTCCCAAACAGCAGAGTTCCTGGATGTGTGCTTTGAGACAACAGCGCTCTGCACCTGAGCAGCTGTGACATCTGATGCCTTGGACTGGCTATGGTTGGTCATAGAGGATGTTGTGCCTCGTGTTTTTTGTGCCTCCTCCTCCTCCTCACTTGGCTCCTCTGTTCGATCAGTCACCCAGGTGGAGTCCGTGTCCTCCTCATCATCATCACCCCCTATCTCCTCGTCACTGGAGCCAACTTGGCAGTATGCTGCAGCTGCTGGGGCAACATGAGTGCCAGTTCTTTGTGTCACTGGCACCCCCTTCCTCTAGGTTGATTATACTCCCTTCCTCAACCTCAGAGATTGAATCAGAGCACTGTAGTTGCTGTGCATCCTCAAGCAGCAAGTCACTGTCATCGTAGTCAAACAATTCAGCTGACTCCTCCGTGTATGTTGGTGAGGCTACGGCAGGAGTAGCTGTGGACATGGAGGCTGAAGTAGATGCTTTGGCAGCTGAGGTGGACTGTAAACCACTACAAGCCTGGCTGGCAGAGCACTCTGAGGATGAGGATGGCCTGGTTAGCCAATCCTGCAAATCCTCTGTATGTTGCTGCTGCAGAAGACGGCCAGCACCAGTTAGAAACAAGGACAAGCGTGCCCCTGCAGAGGATGCACCACGTCCACGACTACCAGAGGCACAGCCTCCCGACACAGAGGCTGCTTTCCCTCTTATCTGTGTCTGGGAGCGTCTGCCTGTCCTTTTTGGTCTTTCTGACATGGTGAGTGATATATAGATTAAAGATATACAGAACTCTGATTCAACTCTGTTATAAAGATTGGAGATATGCAGAACTCTGATTTAACTGTTATCTAGATTAAAGATTTCCAGAACTCTGGTATGACTCAGTGAGACACCCTGATAGCTGGCAGCCAGTGACAAGACACAGATTAAAATTCCCAGAAACCACCTATAAATCAGTGAGACCCCCTGATAGGACCCCCTGATAGCTGGCAACAGTGAAAAGACAGATTACAATTCCCAGCTATCTGATACAAGTCTGTGAGACCCCTTGATGGGTGGCAGTGACAAGACACACATTAAAATTCCCAGAAATCTGCTAGAAGTATGTGGGACCCCCTGATAGCTGGCAGTGAGAAGACACAGATTACAATTCCCAGAAACCTCCTATAAATCAGTGAGACCCCCTGATGGGTGGCAGTGACAAGACACAGATTACAATTCCCAGATATCTTCTAGAAGTGAGACCCCCCAATAGCTGCTGGCAGTGAGAACACACACTAACAGAACAATCTCCTCTCAAAAAACACATGCTGGGGCTGTGTGAAGCCTTATATAGTGTGCTTCGGGACTTAGCTCTGTGAGCCCATGATTGGCAAATTTTGCCCAATCAGGACTCTGAGCCGTGATTGGCATTGTATTGCACCTGACCTGTGGTCAGGTGCAAGGTTGTAGCCAATTACAAGCTTCAGGCCAGTGGAAAAGTGCATTGTGGGTGAACACGCGGTAATGTTCTGAGTTCGCGAATGGCCGATGTTCGATGCGAACTCCGAACAGATTGAACCGAACAGCTCATCCCATATCCAGGCTGGTATGGAAATATCATTGCAGACTTTTAAAAGGGCAGTGGTGGTTGAATGATTTGGACGGAAGCCGGATTGATCTGGGGTTAAATAGTTCCAATACTGATAGTAATCGTGTAATTGAGTGTAAACACATTTTTCCAGAATTTTTGACATTACAGGAAGCAATGATATTGAACGGTAGTTGGATACCAAGGTATTGTCTCCACTCTTATGGATAGAGTCTCGCAGTCTTCCAGAGTTTGGGTATGTATCCAGTCGCCAGTGATTCATCGATTAGGGTTGCGACAGGTTTTGCAATTGCTGGTGTGCTGATTTTCAGGAGCAATGCTGGGATTTGGTCAGGTCCTGACTGGTATTTCAGTTTTTGGTTACAGAGAAGTTTAGTAATGGCACTGACAGGCACTGGTCTAAAACTGAATTTCCCTTTTGATACAGGGTTTTTGCACAGTTGGAAGGATCTGACTTGTGTGCGGCCTTTCTGACTGTGTTTCAGTTGCTAGCTTAGCAATCAGGGTGTTGGCGCATCCAACAAAATAGTTATTAAAAGCATTTGCTACATCTAGGGTGTGTTGCAGGGTTGGTTCTTTACCTTGACAGCAGCTGGTTGGGAGTGGACAGGGGGCGATTGTATGTTATTTATGATTTTTCAAAAATTTCTCAGGTTTGATATGTTATTGTTTAGATTTTCATTGAAGTATTGGGCTTTGGCCATTTTTGTTTGCTTTGTGCATGCATTCCGCCATTTTTGGTATGCACAGTGATTGTTCATGGATCCAGTACTCTTGACATTTGACCAGTGAATCTCTAAGCTGGTACATGTGTGTGAGGTCAGCTGTAACCCAGGGGAGATGTGACCCTTTTACTCGGATCACCCGAGAAGGAGGGGGGCAACAGGGTGTAAGGTTCATTGGTCTCCAGGTCCCTCCTTTCACTCTATGTATTTGCTTCATGTTTCATTGAAGTCTGTCTCCTGTGTTTCATTATAAGTGACCTTAAGCTTTGGCTGAGGGCTGGAGAAGGCATGAGGGAGAATGGACAGGACTCGGAGGGAGAATGGGTGTCCTGCACGGGAGAGGCATTAGCAGATACAAGCAACCCAGTTGGGATGCGGAGATTAATTTCAAGGAGCACCAAGGTTTCTGGTGGCAGCTCTACATGGCATTGACATTCTACCCGTTCACCCGGAAACCTCAGCCCTGGAATCAAACTCTCAAAATTCCCGGATTATGTTACAACCTAAGCCGTAAAATACATACGCGTGTTTATGATTGTTTTACTGTATCTGCAGATCACTTGTGTTTATGATTCCCATAAACCACATAATAAGCTGTTATCTTGTGCGCCATATCAGCAGGCTGCGAGCGAACCTGCCCCCGCCCTCAGTACAGAACACCCTAAATATAAATTATACACCCCCAGGTAATTAGACTTTTATATTACAATAAGAGATCATGTGATCGGCCTCTGATTTCACGTCTTTGACTGTAAAGACTGTTACGAGAAACGATTGTGTTATAAAACATTGATTATCTGACTCTGATCAGCAGAGAAAGCAAAACGCACCACAAAAATAAGATTAATATAAAAAGAAAGACCCCGTGCAGGCGCTCTGTGATCGATCAATTTGAAGATAATGTGAAGGAGGCCAACGCTTTAAAATGATCTTATTTATCCTATAAAGATAAAGCAAATGCTGTCTCAATGGAAGAAACCTGCGAGTGACGCTATATGGTGAATCCACAGGTCGCAATAAATCCGTGATACATATATTATATTTAGTCCCCTGCACTTTAGGGATGAGCTGTTCGGTTCCATCTGTTCGGAGTTCACATCGAATATCGGCTGTTCGACAGTTCGCGAACTTCGAACTTTTTGGGACGTTCGCCAAAAGTTCTAAAACCTTTTTTTTAGAAAAAAGTATAAAACAAGCTTAAAAAATGTAGAACTAAAGAGTCTCTTTACTGCAGAATATTCTAAGCAACGGTTTATTAGATATTGAATTAAAACGGGAATATTTCTGACATTGAAGCCTATGGGATAAAACATTCTTGTTACTAAAACATCAGGCAGACACGGCCCTCTAATCAGGCACTGTAGAGGGCAGCCTGCCGGGGCCTCCCAAGGATCCCCTTGAGGAGCATGCGGCCGCCGGATTACAGAGCTGCGACTGTGCGGGCTAGCCGCCCGGGTGCATGTGGCAAAGACAGGCAGCGCAGGGAGGGAGCCACTGCACCTGCGGCCACGGCAGACCCCCCACAACCAGGATCCAGGGAGCCCCCAATGATCATCAGGCTAAGGTAATCTGAGGACATTTTTAAATGTCCCCGGGAACATAAAATAAAACTTTTTTTTTTCTTTCGCTACCTTGCTGAATGTATTTAATTATATATATTAGATTCAGCCAGGTAGAGGGGGGTGGCATGTGGGCTGCGCGGGGTCTCAGGCAGTGTTTTGGTTTTTTTTGTGTATATTTTTAGCAAATTTATAGGGGAAGGTAAGGGCAGGTATGATATATATATATATATTCTATATCCAGACTTGTATTACACACACATTTTGGCAACTAACTTACCCCCCCCCCCCATTTCGTTGATCCCTCCAGAAGAAATGTTGAACCTGATACAGCAGGTATATACACAGCGCTCCGTGTCCCTATAATATATATGATCGGGGTTACCTTTTTTTAAAATATTTTTATACTATTCCTATTAAATTAACAGTAATTTTTGATGTATTTTATGAAGTAAACTTTTTTTTGCCTATATAACATGTGCTTTGTGAAAATAATACGGTTTTGTGTGTACATTTTAATTTAGTTAGTGGATTCCTGTCCAGTGCGGTGAGAAGCAAACGTAATGCAGTGTAGACACGCTGCGAGGCGGAGCTGAGTGAAGTCAAGCCTGCAAAATGTTTGCTTCTCTTTGCTTCGCTACGCTGTGCGTCGCTACACGCTCAGTGTGTCTCAGCCTTTATTCCCGCATCGCTAGCTTACCGAATCAGTTTGTATAGTTGTTACTGACCCTGCTTGTTCTGAGGACCCGATCTGTTGCCGACTTTTCCTGCCATTTGACTATTCACTCTGTGTATTCTCTGCCTGTTCTGTTTGCTTCCTGTTGCTACTGGTGTGTGCCAATTCTCACCATATATATACAGTAGCGCAGTGGCGTAGCGTGGGTTGTCAGCGCCCGGGGCCAGCCAAGAATTGTGCTCTCCCCCCCAACCTGTGGACACGTTATCGATATTGCCCCAGCTCACACATGGATATTGCCCCAGCCAGCTCACACATGGGTATTGCCCCAGCCAGCTCACACATGAATATTGCCCCAGCTCACACATGGATTTGCCCCAGCTCACACATGGATTTGCCACAGCTCACACATGGATTTGCCCCAGCTCACACATTTGCCCCAGGACATGGATTTGCCCCCCAGCACATTGATTTGCCCCCCAGCACATTGATTTGCCCCAGCTCATGGATTTTGCCCCAGCTCATGGATTTTGCCCCAGCTCATGGATTTTGCCCCAGCTCATGGATTTTCCCCAGCTCATGGATTTTGCCCCAGCTCATGGATTTTGCCCCAGCTCATGGATTTTTCCCCAGCTCATGGATATGCCCCAGCTCATGGATTTGCCCCAGCTCATGGATATGCCCCAGCTCATGGATTTGCCCCAGCTCATGGATATGCCCCAGCTCTCACCTGGATATTGCCCCAGCTCCTGGGCAGCGGGAGTGCCTGCCCGCCCCGGTCCTGAACAGCGTGTGAGTCCGTCCTGTTGAAGGGGAGGTGGCTGCGTGCGCAGGTCACGCGGTCCGGCCAGTCAGGTGGTACAGAGACTCAGTACCACCTGATTAGACGGACCACGTGACCAGCGCCTGCACGCAGCCGCCTCCCCTTCAACAGGACAGACTCACTGTTTAGGACCGGGCAGGCACTCCTGCTGCCCGGCATCTGGGTCCCCTCAACCCGCGGGCCCTTGGGCGGCGCCCGAGGGCCCGGCGGGTCAGTCGGGCCACAAGTTTTAGGGGCGCATAATTTCAAAAGAAATTATGCACCCCTAACAAAACTGCGCCCGGGGCCACGGCCCCCCCCCCACGCTATGCCACTGCAGTAGCGCAGTGCAAGTGCCTAAACATTGCTGACCCGTTTTTTTTATAGCTGCTGATGTAACTGAATAGATCGGGGATCTCTTCTGCATTACCAAAACCTCCACCACTGCACTCTTCCACAATACCTCAGAGGGGTTACGGTGTGAAGGCACTTGCTGTCACCAAAGGCAAAATATTTGGGACCACTGACGCCTATACCAGATTCATATCATTTTAATATTGGACCGCAGGGTCCAACCCTGTACTCTTCCACAATACCACAGAGGGGTTACGGTGTGACGGCACTTTTGCCGACGCTAAAGACCCAATTTTAAAGCACCTATTGTTACTTTCATCCAAAGCCTGCATAAGTTTCACAATAATTTAGCCAAAAAATCCCTAAACTTGTTCTGTGTGTCCTAAAACGTCTCCTCTTTTCATAGAGGCTGCCGCCCCAAGCAGTTGTTTATGAATAGATTAAAAGGAAAACCATTTACAGTCATTTGAAATGTCATTTTTTTGTTTTTAAATGTTTCTATACATCCTACAAATCCGCCACTTCACGGGCAGGTTATGGGGACCTCCTAGGCACGATATTTGAAGGAATTTTTCGTTTTTATTCTTAACCTTTATTTCATGGAAAACTCACTGTTCCTTTAAAAACGTTTTTAACTTTTTGTCCTTGTTTCCTGTCCCCCAGGGCACTACCCCGACCCCCATACACCTTTTATGGCAAATATCTTGCATATATGCCCTCTTGGAGGACACTCTAAAAACCAAACTTTTGAGTCCCATTAACTTGCATTGAGTTCGGTTCGTGTTCGAGTTCGAACTCGAACTTTTAAAATTGTTCGAGTTCGAATGCGAACCGAACACGGGGGTGTTCACCTCATCACCACACTTTACATGTATCAAAAAAAGTGAGTGGTGATTGGGTTACAGAGTACATGTGCACAAAACAAGGTGTGCTTTCTGTGAGATGGATAAACACACAATATAACATAAATTATACTTGTATTTAGAAATTAATGGGTTTTCCACTTCAATGAAAATCTCCAAAAAGAACGTGAACACAATTTATCAGATTTCTTAAAATGATGTAAGAAAGAAACACACGTGTCATAGAGCCATAAATACCCCAGCTCTGGGAGAACCAACAAAACAAAATACAAAAAAAAATGAATATATCTTCCGATTTGTATTTATTATATCTGATTCAGAGGACATATAACTCACGAGATGATGAGTAATGTCCTTGGAGTAGGTGCACTAGATCTGGATGGATTTGGCTTCCATAATTCCCCAATGGGAGTCGTGGTGGATATTTTTTGCCAGGAAAACCCCACAATGGTTTCAAAATAAAAAGATATTTATTCTTAAAACCGTGGGCTCATGGGCGTTTTATTTGTTTTAGCATAATAGTTTTAAGAATAAATATCTTTTTATTTTGAAACCATTGTGGTGTTTTCCTGGCAAAAAATATCCACCACGACTCCCATTGGGGAATTATGGAAGCCAAATCCATCCAGATCTAGTGCACCTACTCCAAGGACATTACTCATCATCTCGTGAGTTATATGTCCTCTGAATCAGATATAATGAATATATCTTCCGATTTGTATTTTTTTCTGACTTTAAAAGGAAAAAGTGAACAATCTCCTGGAAGATTGTCCTGAGAAGTTAAGTATTTGTATACACCAAGCTGTTTTGTTACATTATATCTAGGAGAACGAACCTCTGACGGATTGGCCAGTTTTTCCTGTCATATAATTTATTCATACCTATGGGCAGTGCTTGAAAAATGCACCCCCCCCACAGCATGTATAACCCGTACAGTGACATTTCAGAGCCATTCGGCTATTCAGAGGGCCGGCACTTTGCCAAATATTGGCGAATTGCCAGTGAAATACGGTGCCTATTCGACGGCAGTGAGATATGTTGCCTGTTCGGCGGTAGTGAAATACGGTGCCTGTTCGGCGGTAGTGAAATACGGTGCCTGTTCGGCGGCAGTGAAATGCGGTGCTGTTCGGCGGCAGTGAAATCCCCCATAGAGAAGCAATGGTAAATCTATTCACATTGAACAGCTGAGAAATGTCAGTGAAATGCTCTGATGTTCGGTGGTTTCATTCGACAGGTTTATTCAGGCGAATCCCATAGGTTTCAATGTTAAAAATATTCCCGTTTTAATTCAATATCTAATAAACCGTTTATTATTTTAATCTGCAGCACAAAGTCTCTTAGGCATTTTTCAGGATTTTTTTTAGCAACATTATCAGGGTAATTAAGGCTAGGACAGATGAGCGCATTTTCTGCGCCACCGTCCAAATGTACGTCGATGCGTGCGCACGCATTTTTTCACGGAATACGCTTAAGTGGTCAGACGATGCGCAATTCTGGACGTTTTCATGACGATGGGGTGAAAAGAAGTCTAGGGAAATCCGGCTGTTTGAACGTTATGTTGGCCGCACACTAGCAGCGTCTGACATCTCCTAATCACGCACACACGCCTCTAGCGGACGCAGCGCACTCTGTACGTCAGTACCAGCGGTTTAACGTTCTCGAAAAAATGCGTTCATTTTCCACTTGCGTTGCGCGGCCGGACTTTTGTGCGACCGTACTTCGTATATTGGCTGTCATTGCCCGGCATCTGCTGCTAGTGCGGCCGTGATTATGTGCGCCAGAACGCGCGTTCGCACTGCCTCAGTCTGACCCTAGCCTCAGAGATTCGAAAAGTCACCGCACTTTCGGTGACTTTTCGTTCTCTTCAATTCGGTTCCTTTTGCCGATCCCATTTCGGTGACCCTGCGGTGTATTCAGCAAACACCACAGGGCCCCCGTATTGCAGGGAAAAATCACCGCAAACCCGACGAAAACTAACCGCAAAACCTGGCGAATGCACACCGAAAACCCCCAAAAACATCTGGATTAACCCGTCGAAGCCACCGGAAAAACCAGAGCAGGAGCCGATCACACGCAGCGAAGCCGACACCGCAAACAAGTGAAGTGAATAAATTAGCAAACCGTTTGCTTGAATGTTTGAAAAGTGAAAGGCTGTTTGCAAAGAAACTACTGAGTGAAAATGTCTGAAATTTACATATAAAATCCAATGAATGATAATAAAAAGGGCTGTTACAGAAAAAAGAAGTAAACGTAAAAGAAAATATAAAAAAAAAAATCGGACTTTTAAAAAAAAAAAAATTCAGAAAAATGCTTAAAATATCCTAATAAAATCTATAAATAAAGAGACTTTTTGCTGCAGAATTTTATAATAAACGGTTTATTAGATATTGAATTAAAACGGGAATATTTTTAACATTGAAGCCTATGGGATTCTCCTGAATAAACCTGCCGAATTAAACCACCGAATGGAAGGGCATTAGGGGAACCTTTCACTGCTGGTTTGTGTTCTCTGAATAGACGAAGCAGTGCTTTTTCATGGGGATTCACTGCCCTCGAACAGACACCGAACAGGCACCGTATGTGCAGGCAATTCACCAGGATTTGGCGAACTGCCTGCTCTCTGGATAGCCGAATGGCCAGGAAAGGTTTTCAGTGTTCGGTTACCTTTCTCAAGCAATTCGGATCTCTTTGAATTACCCTGTATGTTTTTGTGATGTTATATATACGTGTGTGTGTGTGTATATCTATTTAAATTAACAAAAATTGGTCTAGATGAAAATAATTGTTCTTGGATAGAAAACTGGCTAAAAGATAGGGTACAGAGAGTGGTCATAAATGGTACATTTTCAAGATGGACACCAGTGGTAAGTGGTGTCCCTCAGGGGTCTGTTATAGGATCAATACTATTCAATTTATTTATAAATGACCTTGAGATAGGCATTGAAAGTCATGTATCAGTGTTTGCAGATGACACAAAACTAGGAAAAGTGATACAATGTGAGCAGGATGTTACTTCGCTGCAGAGGGATTTAGATAGATTGGGGGACTGGGCACTTAAATGGCAGATGAAATTTAATGTAGATAAATGCAAAGTTATGCACTTTGGAATGAAGACACACAAGTAACTTATACCCTAAATGGTACGGAGTTAGGGAAATCCAAGCAGGAGAAGGATTTGGGAATAATCATACAGGGTTATCCAAAGAGATCCGAATTGCTTGAGAAAGGTAACCGAACGCTGAAAATCAGCGTTCGGTTACCTTTCCTGGCCATTCGGCTATCCAGAGAGCAGGCAATTCGCCAAATCCTGGCGAATTGCCTGAACATACGGTGCCTGTTCGGTGCCTGTTCGAGGGCAGTGAATCCCCATAGAGAAGCAATGCTTCGGCTATTCAGAGAACACAAACCAGCAGTGAAAGGTTCCCCTAATGCCCTGCCATTCGGTGGTTTAATTCGGCAAATTTATTCAGGAGAATCCCATAGGCTTCAATGTTAAAAATATTCCCGTTTTAATTCAATATCTAATAAACCGTTCATTATAAAATTCTGCAGCAAAGAGTCTCTTTATTTATAGATTTTTTTAGGATACCTTAAGCATTTTTCAGATTTTTTTTTTTGATTTTTTTTTAAAAGTCCGATTTTTTTATTTTTTTTTCAGTTTTACTTATTTTTTTTTTGTAACCTCTTTTATTATTCATTCCCTGGACCTCCTGTGAAAATTTCAGACATTTTCGCTCAGTATTTCTTTGCAAACAGCGTTTCTTTTTCCCAGATTCATACAAATGTTTTTTTCTAATTTATTCACTGACTCCTCTACGTCACAGCTGCTTCGGCTCTGTGTGATTCGGCTCATGTTCGGCTCCTGTTCGGCTCCTCTTCGAAGGTTAATCCAGATGTTTTTGCTTGTTTTCAGCGTGCATTCGGTGGAGTTTCGTCGGGTTTACGGGGCTTTTTCCCTGCAATTCGGGGACCCTGTGTGGTGCTTGCTGAATACACCGCAGGGTCACCGAAATGCAATCGGCAAAAGGAACCGAATTGAAGAGAACGAAAAGTCACCGAACGTGCAGTGACTTTTCGAATCTCTTGGATAACCCTGAAGTAACAATGGCAATGTCAAACAGCAGCCGCCAAGGCCAGCAAAGTACTGGCATGCATTAAAAGGGGAGTTCACTCACGGGATGAAAACATACAGGGTTATCCAAAGAGATTCGAAAAGTCACCGCACGTTCGTGACTTTTCGTTCTCTTCAATTCGGTTCCTTTTGCCGATTGCATTTCGGTGACCCTGCGGTATTCAGCAAGCACCACAGGGTCCCCGAATTGCAGGGAAAAGCTGCCGCAAACCTGACGAAAACTAACCGAATGCACGCTGAAAACAAGCAAAAACATCTGGATTAACCTTCGAAAAAGCCGAACAGGAGAGCCGAAACATGAGCCGAACAGGAGCCGAACAGGAGCCGAAAAGGAGCCGAATCACACAGACGAAGCAGCTGTGACGTAGAGGAGGCAGTGAATAAATTAGAAAACCAACGATTGTATGAATCTGGGAAAAAGAAACGCTGTTTGCAAAGAAACTTACTGAGCGAAAATGTCTGAAATTTTCACAGGAGGTCCAGGGAAGATAATAAAGAGGGCTGTTACAGAAAAAAATAAGTAAACTGAAAAAGAAAATAAAAAAAAATCGGACTTTTAAATTTTTTTTAAAAAAATTCTGAAAAATGCTTAAAGTATTCCTAAAAAATCTATAAATAAAGAGACTTTTTGCTGCAGAATTTATATAATGAACGGTTTATTAGATATTGAATTAAAACGGGAATATTTTTAACATTGAAGCCTATGGATTTGCCTGAATAAACCTGCCGAATTAAACCACCGAATGGAAGGCATTAGGGAACCTTTCACTGCTGTTTGTGTTCTCTGAATAGCCGAAGCAGTGCTTTTTCATGGGATTCACTGCCCTCGAACAGGGACCGAAACAGCACCGTATGTGCAGGCAATTCGACAGGATTTGGCGAATTGCCTGCTCTCTGGATAGCCGAATGGCCAAGAAAGGTAACCGAACGATGATTTTCAGCGTTCGGTTACCTTTCTCAAGCAATTCGAATCTCTTTGGATAACCCTGATAATTTTTGCCTCTGTATAAATCAATGGTCAGGCCGCACCTTGAATATGCCGTGCAATTTTGGGCACCTGTCTTAAAAAAAGATATTATAGCGTTAGAAAAAGTGCAGAGACGGGCAACTAAATTAATAAGGGGGATGGAAGGGTTAAATTATGAGGAAAGACCAACAAGCTTAAATCTGTTTAGTTTAGAGAAACGGCGCCTTAGATGGGATCTGATAACCTTATATAAATATATACGGGGCCATTATCAACCATTGTCTGATAACCTATTCATTAACAGGACTATACACAGGACACGGGGTCATCCATTTAGACTGGAAGAAAGAAAATTTAGCTTAAAGCATAGGAAGGGTTATTTTACAGTGAGAACAATAAAGCAGTGGAATTCTCTGCCTGTTGAGGTGGTTGGGTCAGAGACTGTACAGACTTTTAAGCAGCGACTGGATGACTTCCTGCAGACACAGAATATTAAGGGTTATAATATTTAATATGTGGGTAAAAGCTTCTTGATCCAAGGAGAAATCTGACGCCATCTGGGGTCAAGAAGGAATTTTTTCCCAGTATGTTGCATATTGGCGAACATTTCAGACTGGGTAAAAAGCATTTCAGACTGGGTAAAGGCAAAAAGCTTTCTTTTGGATCAACAGCAGTAGGTTATGTGGGAGAGGCTGAACCCGATGGACGCATGGCTTTTTTCAGCCTATGTAACTATGTAACTATGTAACTCTGTAATATATATATTTATTTACACACCACACACATTTTTTTTCAGTTAGCTTTTTATGTCTTTCCCAATATAAACTGGGTTATTCAGAGAAAGGGGAGACTCAGGAGAATAACTGGAGAAGTGAAAATTCTAGGTCAAAATTCTCCCATTTATCTCACTTTCCAAATCGGCTATTTGGCCTGGATTGTTCGCTTCTCCTTCCAATTCTCCTGATTCTCACCTTTCTTTGAATAGAGCTGTATGTTTTTTTTCTTTTATAATTTAAATTGACATAATTTTTGCCACTAGCCGAGAGGTGACATGTTCTCTTTACTGTGTGTCGCATGTTTATTGCACAGCAAATCTCTGCTTTTCTATTCTCTGTGATATTCTCAACATGCTGTTTTTAACTAGGGATGAGCTGTTCGGGTTCGGCTGGTTCAGAGTTCGGCCCGAACTTTGGCAGTTCGAAGGTTCGCGAACTTCGAATTTTTTGGGTGTGTTCGGTTCGAGTTCGAAAAAAAAAAAAAATTGAAAAAAAATATAGAAAATGCTGAAAAAAATACTAAAATCTAGAAATAAAGAGACTCTTTACTGCAGAATATTATAAGCAACGGTTTATTAGATATTGAATTAAAAACTAATGTGCACGTGGGAAGATTCTCAACTCTGAATGACCTCTGTTCACAAACGGGCATAACACCAGGTGTTTTTAGTCTGGTAATCAATTTGATACATTGTACACTATACTGAGGTACTGAGGGGGTGGGGTTGTGTCTGCTTCTGATTGAGATTTGAGAATTAATTTCCCTCGTAAAACTTCCTAATATGCTGCATTTAACTGGTGTTTGAAAAAAATACAAATAACATCTAAAGCAATGTTATTTTTCACCTCGGGATTAAACATTCACAGGGTTATTCAGAGAGCGGTGAAAAGCAGGAGAATAACTGGAGAATGGAAAATTCTAGGTCAAAATAGCCAAACCAGAAAAATTCTCCCATTTATCTCACTTTCCAAATCGGCTATTTGGTCTAGATTGTTCTCTTCTCCTGCCAGTTCTCCTGGCTTTCACCTCTCTCTCAGGGTTGTTCAGAGAAAGGTGAAAACCACGAGAATGGCAGGAAAAGAGAACAATCTGGACCAAATAGCCGATTTGGAAAGTGAGATAAGGCTAGGGTCAGCCTAACGCATTTTTCACAGCGACCGTCAAAAAGTGCGTCCGAACGCATTGCCGTATTTTTTCACGGAATGCGCGAAAACGGTCATACGATGCGCATTTTTGTGCGTGATTTTTTACGGATCCAAACCAGGAAACTTTGGGTGTCTGGACGTTATGTTGGCCGACATGAGCAGGGTCTGACGTCTCCAAATCACGCACACACGCCGCTAGTGGACGCAGCGCACGCTCTACGTCCGTACTAGCGGTTCTGCGTTCTCGAAAAAATGTGTTTATTTTCCACTTGCGTTGGGCAGCTGGACTTTCGTGCGAGCGTACTTCGTATATTGGCCGTCATTGCCCGTCATTTGCTGCTAGTACGGCCGTGATTAAGTGCGCATAAAAGCATGTTAAAAATTCGCTAGTCTGACCCTAGCCTAAATGGGAGAATTTTTCTGGTTTGGCTATTTTGACCTAGAATTTTCCATTCTCCAGTCATTCTCCTGCTCTTCACCGCTCTCTGAATAACCCTGACAGGGTTATTCAGAGAAAGGTGAAACTCAGGAGAATGACTGAAGAGAAAATTCTAGGTCAAAATAGCCAAACCAGAAAAAATCTTCCTATTTATCTCACTTTCCAAATCGGCTATTTGGTCTAGAATTTTCCATTCTCCAGTCATTCTCCTGCTTTTCACCGCCAAAAAAATCAGTAAACTTTTTCTGCGTGTCCAAAAATGTCTCCTCTTTTCATACAGACTGCCGCCCCAAGCAGTTGTTTATGGATAGATTAAAGGAAAAGCATTTACCGTCATTTGAAATGTCATTTTTTTGTTTTTAAGTGTTTCTATACATCCTAGAAATCCGCCACTTCACGGGCAGGTTATGGGGACCTCCTAGGCACGATATTTGAAGGAATTTTTCGTTTTTATTTTTAACCCTTATTTCATGGAAAACTCACTGTCCCTTTAAAAACTTTTTTTTAAAACTTTTGTCCTTGTTTCCTGTCCCCCAGGGCACTATCAGGACCCCCATACACCTTTAATGGCAAATATCTAGCATATATGCCCTCTTGGAGGACACTCTAAAAACCGAATTTTCAGCCCCATTGACTTGCATTGAGTTCGGGTTCGGGTTTTTTGCACCCAGGCATTGAATGAATACTTAAATACAGAAAAAATGGCGACGCGCCCATACTCACCGGAGCGGCAGCAACTGCCAGGAGTAACAGCCCAGTTAATGTATAAAACATAACAAGGAAAAAAGGTGTCATCTGCGCTCGTTTCTAGGTGTTCCATGTACAACAAAACTGAGGTTTTTGTTTGTTTCAATGGCCTTTGCAACGTAAACTCACTTGCCACTTCACGGCACCTCTTTACAGAGTGAGTACCTAACCAATGTAACCAAAAGGCCGCTCTACTGAGCAGCTCCAAGCCTCTCCTGCTGCTTTTCAGCCAAGGAGAGGCAGAGATGGTGGCTTTTATTTATACACGCACCAAACACTTCCCATTTGGGATTAAAAACAAAAACATGGAAAGAGGAACAGCTGCAGAACGACGATTTTTTCTGTATTTATGTATATCATGCTTGTAACACCAGTCCGTCGTTCTGCAGCTGTTCCTCTTTCCATGTTTTTGTTTTTGATCCCAAATGGGAAGTGTTTGGTGCGTGTATAAATAAAACCCACCATATCTTTGCCTCTCCTTGGCTGAAAAGCAGCAGGAGGGGCTTCGAGCTGCTCAGTAGAGCGGCCTTTTGGTTACATTGGTTAGGTACTCACTCTGTAAAGAGGTGCCGTGAAGTGGCGAGTGAGCTTACGTTGCAATGGCCATTGAAACAAACAAAAACCTCAGTTTTGTTGTACATAGAACACATAGAAACGAGCGCAGGTGACACCTTTTTTCCTCATTGAATGAATACTGCTGGTAAAGGGAGTGCTGCTTCTATCTTGATGGTTAATATTTTTTTTTACCCTGATTGGCAGCTTTTTTTCGGATGTGTTCGGCTTCTTTTCAGCAGCTAATGGATTGGATCGATTTGATGTCTTTGCGACGTTTTTAGTGTTTGATTCAGCGTTTTTGTGGCAGATTGTCGGGTGCGTTTGCCGTTTTTTCCCCTGCACTTTGTGGACACCACGTTGAATGCGGAATTCACTGCGAACTTTACTCCCTTAAGTGCAGGGAACGAAATAACCCTGAACCAGACATATTCAGCCTGTTCCATGTATAAAACATAACACGCAGCCGCCCTGATAGGGAAGAGGCGCGACACCATTTTTTCTGCACATTTGTTGTATTCTCAGCCAGGTCATTGTTTGCTGCTGCCTTTTTCCGTGTCTTTCTTTTTATCCAAAAGTGGAATTGTCCCTGACAAGGGAATAAAACTAAACCCGCCCATTTCTCTCGTGACTCTTGCTTTCATTAGACAGGAGTCGCCCGGCCAGAGGTGCTGTGACGTGGCAGGTGAGCTTACACTTTAAATGGCCATTCAAGGAAACTAAAGCCTGATGGACACACATTAAACACACGCGCCACTTTCTAAGCTTAATGTGCGAAATATTAAACACAGAAAGCCCTAATAAATAAAATAGATTTATTTTGTGTTCGTTCAACAAACCGGCCCAAACCTCGTCCCACGCGTCGTCCAAGCAGATCGAAAAATATACATAAAATTATTAAATATGAGTTTGTTTTCTCTCTTTTTATCACATTGAACAGAATAAAACTGCGGCGCTTTTTCAATATTCCCCTTTGCGTAACACTGGCGTTTCGCACGGAATCAAAATCCGACCTGCAGCAAGACTCGGACGGTAAATCTTCTGCTGCCGCCGGCTGGATTTCCGTTTTGTGAAACGCCAATGTTTCTCGCTGCTGTAACTGTAGCAATGTTTTTTTCTTTGCGTTGTTTGATCCCCCAATGCCAAGTCTCATTTCTGTCCCCAATAACTGAGCGCTGATGCTCTTGGAAAGTTTCTGTTCCCGCTTTCACGATGACGCCGCTGGTTCCTCCAAATGGATACAATGGAAATAAAGGGACGGTTTCTGGACGTTCCGGCTCAGTAACATTGGGCTCCATGAAGTCGCACTTTTCCTCGTCCAGAGCTTCCTCAGACGCGCGTCAGATTCTGAATGACCTGGTGCTGCATAAACATCTTTAGGATCTCTCCCTCCTGCAGCGTATCGTGCGCCGGCTGCAAATAATAATATACATGATAAACATCCTGTGTGTTTGGGGTCTGATCAATGGCACCAAGAATTTAATTACCCCCAGCCCCCCCCCTGCTCCCAATGCCTATGGCTAGGGGGAAAGAGAAGGACAATTGCAAGACCCCACCAGCCGCGCACATGTGAGGGGGGGGGACCTACACATCTTCATCACTAGGAACTCAATAATACCCTCGTGATGCTCATGGCAGGGGGAGAAAAGGGCATGTCCCCCTCGTATGATCAGCACCACCTGCCGCACATTGAACTGGCCCTGGGTGGACACTTCTATGCAGGGCCGGATTACTAATTAGGCAGAGTAGGCATGTGCTTACAGGCGCCTGCCACAAGGGGGCACCTTGCTTTGTGTTATACTGTATATAATTTGGACCCATGTAACTGTGGAACAAGCTAGGGGGACATATTAGGAATCTTTATTTGAAAAATTGCTGAAAATAAAGCATCAAAATATGAAGGTGGTAAAAGTCCTGTCTTGAAAATGATCCCTGGCCACGGCCAAATTTTGACACCAAGGATTTTGGTTGCTGTGGCTGAAATGTAGCATTATTTTCTATAGTTAGGGTTAGGTCACTAGTTGTGCTGGTTTTAGGGTTAGGTTACTATTTCTGCTTGTTTTAGGGTTAGGTTACTATTTCTGCTTGTTTTAGGCTAGAGTCAGACTAGCGCACTTTTAACGTGCGTTCTGGCGCACTTAATCACGGCCGCACTAGCAGCAAATGACGGGCAATGACGGCCAATATACGAAGTACGGTCGCACGAAAGTCCGGCCGCGCAACGCAAGTGGAAAACGAACGCATTTTTTCGAGAACGCCGAACCGCTAGTACGGACGTACAGAGTGCGCAGCTGCGGCATAGCGGCGTGTGTGCGTGATTAGGAGATGTCAGACACTGCTAATGTCCGGCCAACATAAGGTCCAGACGCAAAAAGTGTTTTATTGACGATCCGAAAGAAATCACGCACGAAAAATGCGCATCGTATGACCGTTTTCGCGCATTCCGTGAAAAAATACGTCAATTCGTTCGGACGCACTTTTTTACGTTCGCGTGTAAAAATGCTTTCGTTTGACCCTAGCCTTAGGGTTAGGTTACTATTTGTGCTTGTTTTAGGGTTAGGTTACTATTTGTGCTTGTTTTAGGGTCAGGTTACTATTTGTGCTGGTTTTAGGGTCAGGTTACTATTTGTGCTGGTTTTAGGGTTAGGTTACTATTTGTGCTTGTTTTAGGGTTAGGTTACTATTTGTGCTTGTTTTAGGGTCAGGTTACTATTTGTGCTGGTTTTAGGGTTAGGTTACTATTTGTGCTTGTTTTAGGGTAAGGTTACTATTTGTACTTGTTTTAGGGTTAGGTTACTATTTGTGCTTGTTTTAGGGTAAGGTTACTATTTGTGCTGGTTTTAGGGTTAGGTTACTATTTGTGCTTGTTTTAGGGTAAGGTTACTATTTGTGCTGGTTTTAGGGTTAGGTTACTATTTGTGCTTGTTTTAGGGTAAGGTTACTATTTGTACTTGTTTTAGGGTTAGGTTACTATTTGTGCTTGTTTTAGGGTTAGGTTACTATTTGTGCTTGTTTTAGGGTAAGGTTACTATTTGTGCTGGTTTTAGGGTTAGGTTACTATTTGTGCTTGTTTTAGGGTAAGGTTACTATTTGTGCTGGTTTTAGGGTTAGGTTACTATTTGTGCTTGTTTTAGGGTAAGGTTACTATTTGTACTTGTTTTAGGGTCAGGTTACTATTTGTGTTTGTTTTAGGGTTAGGTTACTATTTGTGCTTGTTTTAGGGTTAGGTTACTATTTGTGCTTGTTTTAGGGTAAGGTCACTATTTGTGCTTGTTTTAGGGTAAGGTCACTATTTGTGTTTGTTTTAGGGTTAGGTCACTATTTGTGCTTGTTTTAGGGTTAAGTTACTATTTGTGTTTATTTTAGGGTCAGGTTACTATTTGTGTTTTTAGGGTTAGGTTACTATTTGTGCTGGTTTTAGGGTTAGGTTACTATTTGTGCTGGTTTTAGGGTTACGTTACTATTTGTGCTGGTTTTAGGGTTAGGTTACTATTTGTGCTGGTTTTAGGGTTAGGTTACTATTTGTGCTTGTTTTAGGGTAAGGTTACTATTTGTACTTGTTTTAGGGTCAGGTTACTATTTGTGTTTGTTTTAGGGTTAGGTTACTATTTGTGCTTGTTTTAGGGTAAGGTTACTATTTGTACTTGTTTTAGGGTTAGGTTACTATTTGTGCTTGTTTTAGGGTTAGGTTACTATTTGTGCTTGTTTTAGGGTAAGGTTACTATTTGTGCTGGTTTTAGGGTTAGGTTACTATTTGTGCTTGTTTTAGGGTAAGGTTACTATTTGTGCTGGTTTTAGGGTTAGGTTACTATTTGTGCTTGTTTTAGGGTAAGGTTACTATTTGTGCTGGTTTTAGGGTTAGGTTACTATTTGTGCTTGTTTTAGGGTAAGGTTACTATTTGTACTTATTTTAGGGTTAGGTTACTATTTGTGCTTGTTTTAGGGTTAGGTTACTATTTGTGCTTGTTTTAGGGTAAGGTTACTATTTGTGCTGGTTTTAGGGTTAGGTTACTATTTGTGCTTGTTTTAGGGTAAGGTTACTATTTGTGCTGGTTTTAGGGTTAGGTTACTATTTGTGCTTGTTTTAGGGTAAGGTTACTATTTGTACTTGTTTTAGGGTCAGGTTACTATTTGTGTTTGTTTTAGGGTTAGGTTACTATTTGTGCTTGTTTTAGGGTTAGGTTACTATTTGTGCTTGTTTTAGGGTAAGGTCACTATTTGTGCTTGTTTTAGGGTAAGGTCACTATTTGTGTTTGTTTTAGGGTTAGGTCACTATTTGTGCTTGTTTTAGGGTTAGGTTACTATTTGTGTTTTTTAGGGTCAGGTTACTATTTGTGTTTTTAGGGTAAGGTTACTATTTGTGCTGGTTTTAGGGTTAGGTTACTATTTGTGCTTGTTTTAGGGTAAGGTTACTATTTGTACTTGTTTTAGGGTCAGGTTACTATTTGTGTTTGTTTTAGGGTTAGGTTACTATTTGTGCTTGTTTTAGGGTAAGGTCACTATTTGTGTTTGTTTTAGGGTTAGGTCACTATTTGTGCTTGTTTTAGGGTTAGGTTACTATTTGTGTTTATTTTAGGGTTAGGTTACTATTTGTGCTTGTTTTAGGGTTAGGTCACTATTTGTACTTGTTTTAGGGTTAAGTTACTATTTGTGTTTATTTTAGGGTCAGGTTACTATTTGTGTTTTTAGGGTTAGGTTACTATTTGTGCTGGTTTTAGGGTTAGGTTACTATTTGTGCTGGTTTTAGGGTTACGTTACTATTTGTGCTGGTTTTAGGGTTAGGTTACTATTTGTGCTGGTTTTAGGGTTAGGTTACTATTTGTGCTTGTTTTAGGGTTAGGTCACTATTTGTGTAACCTGTACTATGTATGAAAATTGTTATGGTCTATGTGTTTCTGTTGCTATCTGTGGATAGAGTTGCTGGGTGGATTATTTAGCCTTTCCAGCATCCCCTCTCAGGAATGTGCGATTTATCTGGGTTTGAGTTGTCTTTGTTGATCTGACTTGTCAGGTAAACACTGCCTCATTATCTGATTACTGTTACTATGGTTTATATACTTATGTTGTTGTCACTGTAGCCAAACTCGAATCCCCCCTGTCTAGAATGTGTTTACTCTGCAAGATCTTGGTATAAGGTTATTCTTTCCTTTATGTAACTTCTCTTATCTAATGTATTCAGACAGTCTGATGCTTAAGCCTGGACACGTCTTGTTCACTTGAGGGGGGGGGGAGGGTGCAGCCGTGTAGTTTTCCATTGGTCTCTGGCCCCTCCTTGGACTGTATATACTTAACTCAATAAAGGTGTTCAGTTGCTGCTGTTCAGATCTACAGCCTCGTCTTATTTCTGGGGGATGCTAGCAGGCTCTCTACGTGTACCCGTCCTTAAGCTTTGTCTAAGGACTGGAGGAAGGCACAGAGTCTGCTGGGGAGAACACGGGGTCTGGCAAGGAAGCGGAATTAACAGATGTGACCCAGTCGGGGTACTGCGATCTGTTACAGGCTTGTTGTTTTAGGGTTCGGTTACTATTTGTGCTTGTTTTAGGGTTAACCCGAGCCCAACATCCTGCCCTTTTTTTTTGCTTCATTTTAATGAAACAGATTCTGCTCCTTCTTTTTATGAGGGTTTTTAAAATGTGTCTTTTTTTTTTTCTTCTTCCCCTAGTCTTGGCATTCTGGTTGAGGGGGAACTGGTGCTCAAAATATCTGTGTCTACAGGCCCCTGAAATGAGAGGTCCTCCCCTCCATTATTATGGCCTGGGCAGCAATAGCTGCTTAGTGGCTAATATTTTAACCCCAGCCGTGCTGGAACAGGAGCAGCTGTCTGGCAAGAGCCGCAAGAATAAATGAACCAAGGAAGGAATCGACGACACATTTATCAATTACGCTATTAATTCTTTGCTCGTTTCATTGCTTCGTTATGCTCACTAATCTAATGTACAAACGCTGAGGTTATTCACAGAGCTCTGATATGTCGCCGACATTTCGGTGCTTTCTCGTTTCCTGCACTTCGGGGAATCAAATTTCTCCACCCTGCTGCGGTTCAGCATTAACCGCAGGGTCCCCGAAGTGCAGGGAATCGGCCGCCAAATGCCGCCACAGACCTGCCGCCATAAACCCACCAGAGGGCCGCCAAGCACAGCTGACAAACCACTGGATGGGTAAAAAGAAAAGAAAGATTGAAAGTGTCAAATTTGAAACAATGTTTGCAAAAAACTACTTAATGAAACGTCTGGAATTTACATATAGAATCCTATGAATAAGAATAAAAAGTTCTGTTACAGAAAAAAAAATTGCCAAAAAAATCTCTAAAAATGCCTGAAAAGATCCTAAAAACGATAAAATAGACTTTTTGCTACAGATTAAAATAATAAACGGTTTATTAGATATTGAATTAAACGGGAATATTTTTTCCATGGAACCTATGGGATTCGCCTGGCACTGTATCTCACTGGCAATTCATCAATATTTGGCAAACTGCCTGCTCTCTGAATAGCCGAATGGCCCCGAAATGTCACCGTACGGTGAAACTCACCATTCGGTGCCATATCGACTCTCTCTGAATAACCCCTACTATGTAGCGTATAAAGTGTACACATGTTCAAGAGCGATTGAATCCACTAGAGGGCAGTATATGTATACATAGAATCACTACAAACTATTACAATGCGAGTAAGTTTGTATCTGAACGAACATAAATCTGTTCATTGGGTGTGTGTGTGTGTGTCAGAGTTACATAGGGGCTGCTCTAAGTCTTCTGAGCTCAAGGTCCGTATCACAGAAGTAAACCCAATGTAAGGTCAGCTGGGGGAATATAACATGGGGCAATTAAAGAGTTAACAGTTTCAGCACCCAGGAGGTGAGAGGGATGGGGCCATGGCACAACAATGGTGAGAGGGTCATCTTCCGGACTATGAAGCCCTTCATCCAGCACAGTATTAGTAACAGGCAGTTAAAGCGTGCGTGTAACGAGCCGCACTGCGTGCTGTATCAGTGATATATACTGAGCGTGTAATGAGACGCACTGCGTGCTGTATCAGTGAGATATACTGAGCGTGTGCGTGTAACGAGCCGCACTGCGTGCTGTATCAGTGATATATACTGAACGTGTGCGTGTAACGAGACGCACTGCGTGCTGTATCAGTGATATATACTTAGAGCGTGTGCGTGTAACGAGACGCACTGCGTGCTGTATCAGTGATATATACTGAGCGTGTGCGTGTAACGAGACGCACTGCGTGCTGTATCAGTGATATATACTGAGCGTGTGCGTGTAACGAGACGCACTGCGTGCTGTATCAGTGATATATACTGAGCGTGTAATGAGACGCACTGCGTGCTGTATCAGTGATATATACTGAGCGTGTAATGAGACGCACTGCGTGCTGTATCAGTGATATATACTGAGCGTGTAATGAGACGCACTGCGTGCTGTATCAGTGATATATACTGAGCGTGTGCGTGTAACGAGACGCACTGCGTGCTGTATCAGTGATATATACTGAGCGTGTGCGTGTAACGAGCCGCACTGCGTGCTGTATCAGTGATATATACTGAGCGTGTGCGTGTAACGAGCCGCACTGCGTGCTGTATCAGTGATATATACTGAGCGTGTGCGTGTAACGAGACGCACTGCGTGCTGTATCAGTGATATATACTGAGCGTGTGCGTGTAACGAGATGCACTGCGGCTGTATCAGTGATATATACTGAGCGTGTGCGTGTGCGTGTAACGAGATGCACTGTGTGCTGTATCAGTGATATATACTGAGCGTGTGCGTGTAACGAGATGCACTGCGTGCTGTATCAGTGATATATACTGAGCGTGTGCGTGTAACGAGATGCACTGCGTGCTGTATCAGTGATATATATCTGAGCGTGGTGCGTGTAACGAGATGCACTGCGTGCTGTATCAGTGATATATACTGAGCGTGTGCGTGTAACGAGATGCACTGCGTGCTGTATCAGTGATATATACTGAGCGTGTGCGTGTAACGACACTGCGTGCTGTATCAGTGATATATACTGAGCGTGTGCGTGTAACGAGATGCACTGCGTGCTGTATCAGTGATATATACTGAGCGTGTGCGTGTAACGAGATGCACTGCGTGCTGTATCAGTGATATATACTGAGCGTGTGCGTGTAACGAGACGCACTGCGTGCTGTATCAGTGATATATACTGAGCGTGTGCGTGTAACGAGACGCACTGCGTGCTGTATCAGTGATATATACTGAGCGTGTGCGTGTAACGAGATGCACTGCGTGCTGTATCAGTGATATATACTGAGCGTGTGCGTGTAACGAGATGCACTGCGTGCTGTATCAGTGATATATACTGAGCGTGTGCGTGTAACGAGCCGCACTGCGTGCTGTATCAGTGATATATACTGAGCGTGTGCGTGTAACGAGATGCACTGCGTGCTGTATCAGTGATATATACTGAGCGTGTGCGTGTAACGAGACGCACTGCGTGCTGTATCAGTGATATATACTGAGCGTGTGCGTGTAACGAGCCGCACTGCGTGCTGTATCAGTGATATATACTGAGCGTGTAATGAGACGCACTGCGTGCTGTATCAGTGATATATACTGAGCGGTGTACGAGACGCACTGCGTGCTGTATCAGTGATATATACTGAGCGTGTGCGTGTAACGAGATGCACTGTGTGCTGTATCAGTGATATATACTGAGCGTGTGCGTGTAACGAGCCGCACTGCGTGCTGTATCAGTGATATATACTGAGCCGTGCGTGTAACGAGACGCGTTGCTGTATCAGTGATATATACTGAGCGTCGTGCGTGTAACGAGATGCAGCGTGCTGCAGTGATATATATACGTGTGCGTGTAACGAGATGCACTGCGTGCCTATCAGTGATATATACTGAGCGTGTGCGTGCTGTAACGAGAGTGATTATTAATATAAGCGTGTGCGTGTAACAGAGATGCACTGTAATACTGATATATACGTGGCGTGTAACGAGATGCACTGCGTGCTGTATCAGTGATATATACTGAGCGTGTGCGTGTAACGAGACGCACTGCGTGCTGTATCAGTGATATATACTGAGCGTGTGCGTGTAACGAGACGCACTGCGTGCTGTATCAGTGATATATACTGAGCGTGTGCGTGTAACGAGACGCACTGCGTGTATCAGTGATATATACTGAGCGTGTGCGTGAAACGAGACGCACACTGCTGAGATGATATATACTGAGCGTGTGCGTGTAACGAGACGCACTGCGTGCTGTATCAGTGATATATACTGAACGTGTGCGTGTAAAGAGATGCACTGCATGCTGTATCAGTGATATATACTGAGCGTGTGCGTGTAACGAGACGCACTGCGTGCTGTATCAGTGATATATACTGAACGTGTGCGTGTAACGAGCCGCACTGCGTGCTGTATCAGTGATATATACTGAGCGTGTGCGTGTAACGAGACGCACTGCGTGCTGTATCAGTGATATATACTGAGCGTGTGCTGTAACGAGAAACTGCTGCTGTATCAGTGATATATACTGAGCGTGTGCGTGTAACGAGACGCACTGCGTGCTGTATCAGTGATTAATACTGAACGTGTGCGTGTAAAGAGATGCACTGCGTGCTGTATCAGTGATATATACTGAGCGTGTGCGTGTAACGAGACGCACTGCGTGCTGTATCAGTGATATATACTGAACGTGTGCGTGTAACGAGATGCACTGCGTGCTGTATCAGTGATATATACTGAGCGTGTGCGTGTAACGAGCCGCACTGCGTGCTGTATCAGTGATATATACTGAACGTGTGCGTGTAACGAGACGCACTGCGTGCTGTATCAGTGATATATACTGAGCGTGTGCGTGTAACGAGACGCACTGCGTGCTGTATCAGTGATATATACTGAACGTGTGCGTGTAACGAGATGCACTGCGTGCTGTATCAGTGATATATACTGAGCGTGTGCGTGTAACGAGACGCACTGCGTGCTGTATCAGTGATATATACTGAGCGTGTAATGAGACGCACTGCGTGCTGTATCAGTGATATATACTGAGCGTGTGCGTGTAACGAGATGCACTGCGTGCTGTATCAGTGATATATACTGAGCGTGTGCGTGTAACGAGCCGCACTGCGTGCTGTATCAGTGATATATACTGAGCGTGTGCGTGTAACGAGACGCACTGCGTGCTGTATCAGTGATATATACTGAACGTGTGCGTGTAACGAGACGCACTGCGTGCTGTATCAGTGATATATACTGAGCGTGTAATGAGACACACTGCGTGCTGTATCAGTGATATATACTGAGCGTGTGCGTGTCACGAGACGCACTGCGTGCTGTATCAGTGTTATATACTGAACGTGTGCGTGTAACAAGGCGTCCAATCGCTACAGATAAATCCAAACTAAGTTTGTGCGTTCTAACTACATCACAAAATATTGGTCAGGGATATAGTAAGAGCCTCCCCGGCCTCAGGAATAAATCCCTCACACCCGAATGGGTTTTGTTTTTACCTGCACACCATGACTTTTATTTTGTTCCTTCATACCGGAAACAGGGGTTGAAGATATTTGGCGATAATTGGCACCGAATCCTTTCCCTTGGATTGGGTCATTGAATCGCCATGCAGTTTCCCTCTGTCCAATACTGATCTTTAGATGACTCAAAGAGCTTATTTCGCACATTCAGGTCACCTCTCCCCTACATAACCCGGTATCTCACCCATATCATCATCATTTGGTCTTTTATTGAGCCAGTCAGAGCCGGAGATCCCTTTGCTTACAGGACGTCTGTGCCGCGTCGCCCATATGGAGAGTGAATGAGTGACTTCAGAAATCTCTTAAATGGAGCAGACTGAGCGCGTGCAAAATGCCCTCAGGCAGGACAGAGCTTAAAAACGTCCAGACAGCCTGACCTGCTCGGTTACTGCTGTTACACTCGGGACAGAAAAACTAACCAAACCTTTTATATTTCAGGCTAAAAGCCCTTAAGAAACAAAATGTTGCACAATAAACAGTGTCCCATCTCCGTACAAGGCCTCTGTCTCTGGGGGTGTGGGGAGAATATTGCACCTGTCCTAATGATAAGCCTCCCCTGTGACCCCCTTATTACACACTAGTTGTTAAGCCTGCCCGGAGGGCAGTATATATATATATATATATATATTATTTATATATATTTACCCTGTAACCCCATGTGGGTGTGTGTATATGTATCTAGGCCCAAGCCAAGCCGGGGGCTCGCATAAACTTGGATGCCGGCCGAGCAAGCAGGGTGGGTGTTGGGGGTGTGGAGAGCACATACTCACCTACATCGGCCTCGAGTCCTCCACCGGTTCCACACATACTCACCTACATCGGTCGAGAGCTCCTCCAGCGATGGTAGTCCTGCTTCCTGTGTCCTTTCTCCTTTGGTCACCGGTATGACGTCACGGAAGCTTTTGACCCTGGGTCAAAGGCTTTCGTGACGTCATACCGGCGACCAACGGAGAGAGGACACTGGAAGCAGGACTGCCATCGCTAGAGTCGCTCCGGGCCGATGTAGGTGAGTATGTGTAGGCAACATCCTCCTACATCGGCCCTGAGCTCTAGCAGTGACCGTCCTCCGGCCGAGCAGGCTGCTCGGCCGGTCACCGCTAGAGCTCAGGGCCGATGTAGGTGAGTATGTGTAGGTGTAATGCCCCATGGCTGCCCCCATCCTAAACCCCCCCCCCGTGGTACACTTCCTATCCTGTTCCTGCCCTGCAGCCGGCAACCAGCAGTGTAAGAGTTAACACCAAAACACACATGACTCACGAAATAAAGGGCTCTGCCCCACACTCACACATTGCTGGTTCATTACAGCTTATACGCTCTAAGGGTGAACACGCTACCTGATATTGCTGCTCAGTATTCCTGTTCCTGATTCCCCATCTCTGGATCCTGCAACTACAACCATCATTCCCATCATCCCTCTGCAATCAACCTGGTCAGTCATCATATTCATCCACCCTCCTCTACCCTTATCCTCTGTTTAATTGTGCAGACCACTGCACGCTGGGCTCATACTCCCTTCACCCCTGGTGCCACCCTGGTACCATCCCTAACCCTGACAGTAGGCAACATCCTCCTACTTCAGCCCTGAGCTCCAACGGTGACTGTCCTCCGGCTGTCGCAGGCTGCTCGGCCGGCCTCCAGGCTTAGGAGAGTCCCCAGCTCGGCTGGGCCTGTAGGCCGAAGCCAAGCTGGGGGCTCGCCTGAGCCGGGAGGCCGGCCGAGCAGCCTGCGACAGCCGGAGGATGGTCACCGCTGGAGGATTCGGGGCTTGCGGCGTCCCAGCGTCATCTTCCTCCCAAAACTCACATAGGGAGGGAGGTTTTGCCGCGGGAGCCAGTGACAGCGATGCTGTTCTGGTTCTCCTGGATGCGCGCACAGCCGACGGGTAGAGGCTGCACGCGCATCCAGTGTCTGATCCGACGCTGCACATCGGGTTTCTGTTGGCTGCGCGCGCACCCAACAGAAACCGGATGTGCGGCGACGGACATTCAACTTTATAGTTATAGAGGTCTCGGAACCTACGTCCATGCTCTTTAGCGTCTCGCTGCTGTAGTAATGGAGCGGCTCTGTGTCATTGACGGACGTTGGGTACCCGAACCCCGCCACGTGCACCAGGTCGCAGAAATGCAGCGCGAAGGTGATCGCCAGGAATCCTGTGGTTGGTTTCTGGAAGAGAAACGTGAAGACATACTTTCATAACAGACTTCTAGCTCTGTCACCTTTGATTCCTCTCTGGTATAATTGAGATCCTATTCAGTAAATCAATCATTGTTGCTGGATTCTATCGTCCACCGAGCTCTCCAGTGCGATTTTAATACAGATTGGCTAAATCCTAAAAACAATAAACACTGTTCACTGTGTAAAACTTTGCAGTTAACTCAATTAATCTCCTCCCCCACTCGCATTAATATGAAAAGCCTTAACCATACCTTGCTGGACTGGATTCTCTCCTCATCTCCTGATAGAATACAGGAGGCAGGCGTTCTCGCTAATAGCTTTAGTGACCATTGTCTAGTGTACTGTGTGCGCAAAATAAAGGCCATGAAATCTCCCCCAAAGGTAATAACCACCAGGTCTTTCAAGAAATTTATTCTTGAATCCTACCTAAATGATCTCAAACAGCTCCCCTGGTACAGACTAAACTTAATCCCAGACCTAGACTGTGCAGTTGAATACTTTCAGTCTGAGCTCCTGCAAATCTGGAATCCCCATGCCCCGCTGCGTAAAATGTGAGTAAAAGGGACCCATCTCCCCTGGGTTACAGCTGATTTACACTAATGTACCAGCTTAGAGATTCACTGTGGTCAAATTTCAAGAGTACTGGTTCCATGAACGATCACTACGAATACCGAAAATGCCGGAATGAATGCACAAAACAAACAAAAATGTCTCAAGCCCATTACTTCAATGAAAATCTAAACAATAACATATCAAACCCTTGAAACTTTTGGAGAACCATAAGTAACATACAAGCACCCCTAGTCCACTCCCAGCCAGCTGCTGTCAAAGTAAACAACCAAACCCTGCAACACCCCCTAGATATAGCAAATGCCTTTAATGAATATTAATGTTGGATGCGCCACCACTTTGATTGCCAAGCTAGGAAATGACATGCAATCAGCGAGGCCTCATGCAGGTCAGGCCCCTCCAACTGTGCAAAGTCCCTGTATCAGACAGGAATTCAGTTTTAGACCAGTGCCTGTCAGTGTCGTTACTAAAGTTCTCCGTAAGCAAAAAATGAAATACCAGTCTGGACCTGATCAAATACCAGCAATGCTGCTGAAAATCAGTGCGCTAGCAATTGCAAATCCTGTCGCAACCCTAATCAATGAATCACTGGTGACTGGATACATACCCAAACTCTGGAAGACTGCGAGAGTGGTACCTATCCATAAAAGTGGTGACAATACTTTGGTATCCAACTACCGTCCGATATCATTGCTCCCTGTAATGTCAAAAATTTTGGAAAAATGCATCTACACACAATTACGTGATTATTATCAATATTGGAACTACTTAACCTCAGATCAATCAGGCTTTTGTCCAAATCACTAAACTACAACCGCCCTTTCAAAAGTCTGTAATGATATCCAAGCTGGTATGGAACAAGGAAACCTAACTGGAGCCATCTTCCTTGATTTTGCCAAGGCCTTTGACACAGTAGACCATGGCATCTGGTTAGATAAACTTAAAAACTCTGGCATTGGTGATCGCACGCTAACCTGGTTTCAATCATATGTATCCGACCACCGATCACAATATGTGTCAATTTCTGGCAGCTCCTCCCTCCCCCTCCCAGTCATGTGCGGTGTACCTCAAGGCTCAATACTAGGCCCCCTGCTATTCACATTATTCATAAATGATCTGCCCAACGTCTGCAAAGCCTCAACTGTACACATGTACGCAGACGACACCGTAATCTATACCAGCAAACCAGATCTCCCACAGCTGGAGGCCGCGCTGCAAGAACAATTCACAGAGGTAGAAAAGTGGATCAAAGATAACAAACTTTTTTTAAATACTGACAAAACTGTAACGATGCTCTTTGGAACAAAACCTAAACTTCACAAATTGCAAAATCCCCATCTATGTGTCAGGACAAAATCAAATGGCACGCTGACCACAGTCACTTCTCTCAAATATCTAGGTATGTGGCTGGACCCTAATCTATCCTTTGGCCCCACATCGAAAAACTCTCATTTAAACTTTACCCCAAACTAGGTGCCCTGTACAGAAACAAATCCTGCCTGAGCCCCGCGGTAACAAAGCAGATTGTACAACAAATGCTTATGCCAGCTATTACGGAGATGTATTGTAATGCAGCCGCCCCGCAAACACACCTTCAGAAACTTACTACATTGTATAACTCATTCTGCCGCTTTGCATTACAATGTAACTACATGACCCACCCTTGTGACATGTTAAAAGAGCTAAACTGGCCATCGCTGGAGTCTAAACACACCCTTCACCTTTCCAGCCTGGTGTTTAAGGGCATTTCTGGGAAGCTGCCACCCTACCTGAATAGGCTGCTTCCCTCAGCAGTTCCCTCATCCTATAACCTCCGATCCAGGTCCAGCAATACCACAATACAAAAAGAAAGTGTCTTGATCCTCATTTTCCTACAGAGCACCACAATTATGGAATAACCTCCCAGACGCCATCAAATCTTCCCCCAGTCTTATGTCACTCAAGAGCTCCTTACTAACATACCTCAATACGGAATGCACCTGTAAACATGAAACACAGTGACTATATACAGAATGCACCTTTAAACATGTAACACAGTGACTATATACAGAATGCGCCTGTAAACATGTAACACAGTGACTATATACAGAATGCACCTGTAAACATGTAACACAGTGACTATATACAGAATGCACCTGTAAACCTGTAACACAGTGACTATATACAGAATGCACCTGTAAACATGTAACACAGTGACTATATACAGAATGCACCTGTAAACAACATGTAACACAGTGACTATATACAGAATGCACCTGTAATCGTGTAACATAGTGACTATATACAGAATGCACCTGTAAACATGTAACACAGTGACTATATACAGAATGCACCTGTAAACATGTAACACAGTGACTATATACAGAATGCACCTGTAAACATGTAACACAGTGACTATATACAGAATGCGCCTGTAAACATGTAACACAGTGACTATATACAGAATGCACCTGTAAACATGTAACACAGTGACTATATACAGAATGCACCTGTAAAGATGTAACATAGTGACTATATACAGAATGCGCCTGTAAACATGTAACACAGTGACTATATACAGAATGCACCTGTAAACATGTAACACAGTGACTATATACAGAATGCACCTGTAAACATGTAACACAGTGACTATATACAGAATGCGCCTGTAAACATGTAACACAGTGACTATATACAGAATGCGCCTGTAAACATGTAACACAGTGACTATATACAGAATGCGCCTGTAAACATGTAACACAGTGACTATATACAGAATGCGCCTGTAAACATGTAACACAGTGACTATATACAGAATGCACCTGTAAACATGTAACACAGTGACTATATACAGAATGCGCCTGTAAACATGTAACACAGTGACTATATACAGAATGCACCTGTAAACATGTAACACAGTGACTATATACAGAATGCGCCTGTAAACATGTAACACAGTGACTATATGCAGAATGCGCCTGTAAACATGTAACACAGTGACTATATACAGAATGCACCTATAAACATGTAACACAGTGACTATTTCCTACATATTTATTTTTCTGTTAATCTGTAGATTTGTTTTTATAATATCTTGCATTTTATTACTTTGTATTTCTGTAACTGTAACACTTCAATGTTCTTGAACCCAGGACATACTTGAAAACGAGAGAAATCTCAATGTATCCTTCCTGGTAAAATTCTTTATAAATAAATAACAGACCAGGTCACCTGCACTCAGGCTCCGCCCACAGTGGCTGCGAGACATGGGCCGCTTACCGATTTAATTTCCGTCTGGTTATGATTCAGCATTCTTGTTGCGGCGACTTCCATGAAGTACGGATTAAGGACGCGGATGTTCTGAGAACCGAGTGTCCAAACGACCCGCGGCATGAACCGGAAATCTTTACCGCCCTGGGGGGAGAATCACAGGAGTAACACAGTTACAGGATACACTGATACAACGAATACGGAGAGAATCGGGTCTATAGAGGTTATTCAGAGAGACGATCTGGCCCCGAAGTGTCACCGAACAGTGAGTTTCCCCGTACGGTGCAATTTCATGGCCATTTGGCTCTTCAGAGAGCAGGCAGTTTGTCGAATTTTGGCGGTGCCTGTTCGGCAGCAGTGAAGTACGGTGCCTGTTCGGCGGCAGTGAAATACAGTGTCTGTTCGGCGGCAGTGAAATACGGTGCCTGTTCGGTGGTAGTGACCCTGCGCTTAATGCTGAATTCACCGCAGGGTGATGAACTTTGATTCTCTGAAGTGCCGTGAACCAGAGAGCACCGAAATGTCAGCGACTGAATAACCCCCATACAGTGTGTGTGTAGGGGGGTGTGTGTGTGTGGGGGGGTGTGTGTAGAGGGAGGTGTGTGGGTAGGGGTGTGTGTGTGACTGTGTGTAGGGCTATGTGTGTGTGAGGGGATGTGTGGGGGGGTGTGTGTGTGTAGGTGTGTGTGTGATGGGGGTAGGTGTGTAGGGGTGGGTGTGTATGTAGGGAGTGTGTTGTGTGTGGTGTAGGAGTGTGTGTTGTGTGTGTGTGTAGGGAGTGTGTGTGTGTGTGTGTGTGTGTGTAGGGGTGCGTGGTGTGTGTAGGGTGGTGTGTGAAGGGTGTGTGTGTGTAGCCGTGTGTGTGTAGGGTGTGTGTTGTGAAGGGTGTGTGTGTGGAGGGTGTGTTTGTGTGTAGGTGTGTAGGTGTGTGTGTGGGGGTGTGTGTGGGGGTGTGTGGGGGGTGGGTGTGGGGGGTGGGTGTGGTGGGGGTGTAGGTGTGTGTGGGGGGGTGTAGGTGGATGTGTGGGGGGTGTAGTGTGTGGGGGGGTGTAGGTGTTGTGGTGTGTGGGGGTGTGTGGGTGGGGGGGGTGTAGGTGTGTGTGGGGGGTTGTAGGTGTGTGTGGGGGTGTAGGTGTGTGTGGGGGGGTGTAGGTGTGTGTGTGGGGGTGTGTGTGTGGGGGGGTGTAGAGGTAGGTGTGTGGTGGTTAGGGGGTGTGTGTGTGACTGTGTGTAGGGCTATGTGTGTGTGAGGGGATGTGTGGGGGTGTGTGTGTGTGTAGGTGTGTGGTGTGTGGGGGGTAGGTGTGTAGGGGTGGGTGTGTATGTAGGGAGTGTGTGTGTGTTAGGGAGTGTGTGTGTGTGTGTGTAGGGGTGCGTGTGTGTGTAGGGTATGTGTGTGTTGAAGGGTGTGTGTGTGTAGGGGTGCGTGTGTGTGTAGGGTGTGTGTGTGAAGGGTGTGTGTGTAGGGTGTGTTTGTGTGTAGGTGTGTGTGTGGGGGTGTGTGTGTGGGGTGTGTGGGGTGGGTAGGGGTGGGTAGGTAGGGGGGGTGTGTGTGTGTGTGGGGGGGGTGTGTGTGTGTGGGGGTGTAGGTGTGTGTGGGGGGTGTAGGTGTGTAGGTGTGTGTGGGGGGGGTGTAGGTGTGTGTGGGGGGTGTAGGTGTGTGTGGGGGGGTGTAGGTGTGTGTGGGGGTGTAGGGTGTGTGTGGGGGGTGTAGGTGTGTGTGTGGGGGTGTAGGTGTGTGTGGGGGGTGTAGGTGTGTGGGGGGTGTAGGTGTGTTGGGGGGTGTAGGTGGATGTGTGGGGGGTGTAGGTGTGTGTGGGGGGGTGTAGGTGTGTGTGGGGGGGTGTAGGTGTGTTGGGGGGTGTAGGTGTGTGTGGGGGATGTAGGTGTGTGTGGGGGGTGTAGGTGTGTGTGGGGGGTGTGTAGGTGTGTGTGGGGGGTGTAGGTGTGTGTCGGGGGTGTAGGTGTGTGTGGGGGTGTAGGTGTGTCTGGGGGGTGTAGGTGTGTCTGGGGGGTGTAGGTGTGTGTGGGGGGTGTAGGTGTGTGTGGGGGGGTGTGTGTAGGTGTGTGTGGGGGGTGTAGGTGTGTGTGGGGGGTGTAGGTGGATGTGGGGGGGGGTGTAGGTGTGTTGGGGGGTGTAGGTGGATGTGTGGGGGTGTAGGTGTGTGTGGGGGGGTGTAGGTGTGTGTGTGGGGGTGTAGGTGTGTGTGTGGGGGTGTAGTGGTGTGTGGGGGGGTGTAGGTGTGTGTGGGGGTGTAGGTGTGTGTGGGGGTGTAGTGTGGGGTGTAGGTGTGGGGGGGTGTAGGTTGTGTGTGGGGGGTGTAGGTGTGTGTGGGGGGGTGTAGGTGTGTTGGGGGGTGTAGGTGTGTGTGGGGGTGTAGGTGTGTGGGGGGTGTAGGTTGGGGGGTGGTGGGGTGTGTGTGTTGGGGGGTGTAGGTGGATGTGTGGGGGGTGTAGGTGTGTGTGGGGGGGTGTAGGTGTGTGGGGGTGTAGGTGTGTGTGGGGGGGTGTAGGTGGATGTGTGGGGGGGTGTAGGTGTGTGTGGGGGGTGTAGGGATGTGTGGGGGTGTAGGTGTGTGGGGGGGGTGTAGGTGTGTGTGGGGGGGTGTAGGTGGATGTGTGGGGGGTGTAGGTGTGTGGGGGGGTGTAGGTGTGTGTGGGGGGTGTAGGTGTGTGTGGGGGTGTAGTGTGTTGTGGGGGGGTGTAGGTGTGTGTGGGGGGTGTAGGTGTGTGTGGGGGGTGTAGGTGTGTGTGGGGGGTGTAGGTGGATGTGTTGGGGGGTGTAGGTGTGTGTGGGGGGTGTAGGTGTGTGTGGGGGGGGGTGTAGGTGTGTGTGGGGGGTGTAGGTGTGTGTGGGGGGGTGTAGGTGTGTGTGGGGGTGTAGGTGTGTGTGGGGGGGTGTAGGTGTGTGTGGTATTAGATATCAGGTTTTTAAAAAGTGATAAAATTACAAAGGAAACTAAATAAAGCAGAATATCAGCAGCTGTGGCGTTTGTGCCGGTATTGTCGCTTAGCTGCCAGTATAGCTTTTTCATGGACTATATAGGGGTTATTCAGAGAGCACCGAAATCTTGCCGACATTGTTTTGCTCCGTCGTTCCCTGCACTTCAGGGAATCAAACTTCCTTGAATTCAGCATTAGCTGCAGAGTGCAGGGAATTGGCTGCTGAAAACGCCACAAAACCATCACCCGCCACCACAAACCCACTGGATGGCCGCCAAATGCAGCCGCCGAGCACAGCGCTGACCAGCTGCAGAACGAAGCCGACAAGCTGATTAACAGGGTAAAAAAAAAAGAAAAAACAGAAAAAATAATACGCTTGAAAGATTGAGAATTGAAACGCTGTTTGCAAAAAAATAAAAAGTTAACGGAAATGTCTGGAATTTACATATAAAATACTATGAATGATAATGAGGTCTGTTACAGAAAAAGTGCTATTAAAAACAAGAGTATTTTTGCTGCAGATTAAAATAAACGGTTTATTAGATATTGGATTAAAACGGGAATATTTGTAACATTGAAACCTATGGGATTCGCCTGAATAAACCTGTCGAATGAAACCACTGAACATCAGGGCATTTCACTGACATTTCTCTGCTGTTCAATGTGAATAGATTTACCATTGCTTCTCTATGGGGGATTTCACTGCCGCCGAACAGACAGCGTATTTCACTGCCGCCGAACAGCACCATATTCCACTGCTGCCGAACAGGCACCGTATTTCACTGCTGCCGAACAGGCACCGTATTTCACTGCTGCCGAACAGGCACCGTATTTCACTGCTGCCGAACAGGCACCGTATTTCACTGCTGCCGAACAGGCACCGTATTTCACTGCTGCCGAACAGGCACCGTATTTCACTGCTGCCGAACAGGCACCGTATTTCACTGCCGCCGAACAGGCACCGTACTACAGTTTGCCAAACGGAATGAGGCCTACAAAGAAAAGAACACAGGACCTACAGTGAAATATGGTGGAGGTTCAATGATGTTTTGGGGTTGTTTTGGTGCCTCTGACACTGGGTGCTTTGAATGTGTGCAAGGCATCATGAAATCTGAGGATTACCAAAGGATTTTGGGTCGCGCTGTAGAGCCCAGTGTCAGAAAGCTGGGTTTACGTCCGAGATCTTGGGTCTTCCAGCAGGACAATGACCCCAAACATACGTCAAAAAGCACCCAGAAATGGATGGCAACAAAGCGCTGGAGAGTTCTGAAGTGGCCACCAATGAGTCCAGATCTAAATCCCATTGAACACCTGTGGAGAGATCTTAAAATTTCTGTTGGGAAAAGGCGCCCCCCTTCCAATAAGAGACCTGGAGCAGTTTGCAAAGGAAGAGTGGTGCGAAATCCCGGGTGAGAGGTGGAAGAAGCTTATAGGATGGTTATAGGAAGCCACGGATTTCAGGTATTTAAGTTAAGGTGCCAAGAATTTTGTCCAGACCATTTGTGGAGTTGTGACATTATGTCCAATTTGCTTTTTTTCCTCCCTTTTTTTGTTTTGTTCCAATACACACAAAGGGAATAAACCTGTGTATAGCAAAACATGTCTTACTGCAATACTGCAACTGTGAGAAATACTTGATTTTCTGGAAAATGTCTGGGGTGCCAACAATTTCACCATGACTGTATATCAGTATACATACACTGGAGAAGAGAAGTCCGAGCTGAACTTTAAATGTAACAAATTAGTCCAAGTAAGAAATGTATCTCTGTACACACACACACACACACAAACACACACACACACACAAAGAACATTAAAGAATATAGAAAACCCGATAACCTGAAAATGACATTTAACGTTTGCCCGGCTTAAAGATTCCGCGTACCCGCTTCTCATCATTTATAATGATCTTCATCCACCGCAGGTCCTGGGATTTGAACGGAACCAGCACCAGCAGCGAGTTGGGGTTTGTGTCAAAGTGTGGGTTGAAGTTGGAAGACTCGGGGTAGAAGAAGCGCATGGTGGTCTTGCTGCCGATGTCTCGCTGGTATTTATTGATGGGCGCGTTGTTCAACCTGTGAAGAAAAACGCTGTGAGCTGAACCGAGGATTATAAAACCCAAAAACCAACCCGTCCACTGCCCAAACAGTGAATAAACGCACACAAGTCCTGCAGCGACAAATCACACAAATATTATTATATCCCATTTCTGCACATATACTCACGCACACTCCTATACACATTTACACACACTCGCACACTCCTATACACATTTACACACGCACACTCCTATACACATTTACACACACTCGCACAAATCTATACACATTTACACACACACTCACACACTCCTATACACATTTACACACACTCGCACAAATCTATACACATTTACACACACACTCACACACTCCTATACACATTTACACACGCACACTCCTATACACATTTACACACACACACACTCGCACACTCCTATACACATTTACACACACACGCACACTCCTATACACATTTACACACACTCGCACACTCCTATACACATTTACACACGCACACTCCTATACACATTTACACACGCACACTCCTATACACATTTACACACACACGCACACTCCTATACACATTTACACACACTCGCACACTCCTATACACATTTACATACACACTCCTATACACATTTACACACGCACACTCCTATACACATTTACATACACACTCCTATACACATTTACACACACACACACACTCCTATACACATTTACACACGCACACTCCTATACACATTTACACACACACACACACTCGCACACTCCTATACACATTTACACACACACGCACACTCCTATACACATTTACACACACTCGCACACTCCTATACACATTTACACACGCACACTCCTATACACATTTACACACGCACACTCCTATACACATTTACACACACGCACACTCCTATACACATTTACACACACTCGCACACTCCTATACACATTTACATACACACTCCTATACACATTTACATACACACTCCTATACACATTTACACACACACTCACACACTCCTATACACATTTACACACGCACACTCCTATACACATTTACACACACACACACTCGCACACTCCTATACACATTTACGCACACTCCTATACACATTTACACACACACACACTCGCACACTCCTATACACATTTACGCACACTCCTATACACATTTACACACACACACACTCGCACACTCCTATACACATTTACGCACACTCCTATACACATTTACACACACTCGCACACTCCTATACACATTTACACACACACGCACACTCCTATACACATTTACACACACACGCACACTCCTATACACATTTACACACACTCACACACTCCTATACACATTTACACTCGCACACTCCTATACACATTTACACACACACGCACACTCCTATACACATTTACACTCGCACACTCCTATACACATTTACACACACTCACACACTCCTATACACATTTACACTCGCACACTCCTATACACATTTCACGAGTCAGAACGTCGAGGGTCTCTGCAAGGTCTGCGGATTCCATAGGGTCCGGCTCAGACGTTATGTCACGTGTAGATCTAAATTTGGAACCCAGGATGCAGTACCGTATCTTCCAATTCTCGGTCAGCGTGAATTGCAGATGGATAAAGGAGTATTGCAGGGAGCGTGATCAGCAGAACATAGGCAGGTCGAGGTACACAGTCCGATATCAGGGGCAGGCAGAGTTCGTTCAGAGTGAGGGGGTCAGCCGAGGTCAATACCAGGAAATCCAAATAGGGGGTAGGGAGGTAGGCGAGGAGGTATAGGAAGGTACCAGTAACCAGAGATATAGTGTAGGGAGCACAGAACGTCTGAGCATCTATCCATGGGAGTGAGGGGTTTAAATAGGGCGCCCAGGACAGTCCATCCCCTCCCCAGCTGTCAAGTCCCTCCTCCCCATTAACTCCACCAATGGCAGAGAATAGAGGTCCCGGCGTCATCTCCCTGATGACACGAATGCCGAGGCTCCGCCCCTCCTGCGTGACGCGCGGCTGCCGCCCAACGCCATGCCGGAGCTGGATGGGCTATCCCTGGCCAGTATGGCGGAGGACCCCCGCTCGCTATGGGCGCGGGGAGCCGCCGCAGAACGCCGCCCACCGAGCGGACGATGGAGCCTGGCACTCGCTGGGCAGGGAGCAGGGCTGTCGGAGATGCTCCGGGGAGGTGAGCTTGGCGCAGGGGATGAGAGGGGCCAGACCCTGACAGTAACTGTCATTAGTTTGCCTGTAGACACTGAAAGTGTGGGGTAGAGGGCTCTCCCTGCTGGTCAGTCCTGGTACTGCCGGTAAGTCTCTGCGTGTCCGCAGTGTCCGTTTGTCACAGCACCAGACATTCAGCGAGTTATTGTGCAGTGACATCTCCCAGGTAACGTTAGGGACATATTCTAGAACAATAAAATGAGCCGGGATGGAGTTAACTCGATCTCACGCGCCCGATGGTGCGTTTTGAAGATTGAGTAAATGGCGTCTGAAGCTGGATTATTCCCGGCTCCGTCACGGTTTGGTGGTGATAGTGATGGGAGCGGGTTACAGCGTTTCACAGATTTGTATGTAACGTTGCCCTATCCACGCTGTGCCAATAAATTCACGCTGGAAACCGATGTCCTGGGAATGAACCATTGCAACAAGGTATCTGTGGTGTAACCAGTGACACACACACCACGTGTTACATCACACGCCTGTGCTGCGGCGTGTGCCAGAAGAAACGTCCTGACGGCTGGGGCAGAATTTTACTATTATTATTGTTGTTATTCTTATTTTCTTCATATTGTTATTTGTGTAAATGTGGGAATTGTGTCGTGTTTACCTGATCACGATGTCGTACTTGTCGATTACGTCACCCAGGGAACTGTTTTTCAAACGAAACCCATTCCCAACCACAACACACCTCTTACACGGTAACCTGCGCACAGGGAGAGACGTTTACATTTATCTTATACATTGTTTAGCGGCGTCCTGTGTGAGAGAAAGGAGCGGCGTCCTGTGCGAGAGAAAGGAGCAACGTCCTGTGCGAGCGAAAGGAGCAACGTCCTGTGCGAGCGAAAGGAGCGGTGTCCTGTACGAGCGAAAGGAGCGGCGTCCTGTACGAGCGAAAGGAGCGGTGTCCTGTACGAGCGAAAGGAGCGGCGTCCTGTACGAGCGAAAGGAGCAACGTCCTGTGCGAGCGAAAGGAGCGGTGTCCTGTACGAGCGAAAGGAGCAACGTCCTGTGCGAGCGAAAGGAGCGGTGTCCTGTACGAGCGAAAGGAGCGGCGTCCTGTACGAGCGAAAGGAGCAGCGTCCTGTGCGAGCGAAAGGAGCAGCGTCCTGTGCGAGCGAAAGCAGCGGCGTCCTGTGCGAGCGAAAGGAGGGGTGTCCTGTACGAGCGAAAGGAGCGGCGTCCTGTGCGAGCGAAAGCAGCGGCGTCCTGTGCGAGCGAAAGGAGCAGTGTCCTGTGCGAGCAAAAGGAGCGGCGTCCTGTGCGAGAGAAAGGAGCGGTGTCCTGTGCGAGCGAAAGGAACGGCGTCCTGTACGAGCGAAAGGAACGGCGTCCTGTGCGAGAGTAAGGAGCGGCGTCCTGTGCGAGCGAAAGCAGCGGCGTCGTGTGCGAGCAAAAGGAGCGGCGTCGTGTGCGAGCAAAAGGAGCGGCGTCCTGTGCGAGAGAAAGGAGCGGTGTCCTGTACGAGTGAAAGCAGCGGTGTCCTGTACGAGTGAAAGCAGCGGTGTCCTGTGCGAGCGAAAGCAGCGGTGTCCTGTGCGAGAGAAAGGAACGGCGTCCTGTACGAGCGAAAGCAGCGGTGTCCTGTGCGAGAGAAAGGAACGGCGTCCTGTGCGAGCGAAAGCAGCGGCGTCCTGTGCGAGCGAAAGGAGCAGTGTCCTGTGCGAGCGAAAGGAGCAACGTCCTGTGCGAGAGAAAGGAACGGTGTCCTGTGCGAGAGAAAGGAGCAACGTCCTGTGCGAGAGAAAGGAGCGGTGTCCTGTGCGAGAGAAAGGAACGGCGTCCTGTGCGAGAGAAAGGAACGGCGTCCTGTGCGAGAGAAAGGAGGGGTGTCCTGTGCGAGAGAAAGGAACGGCGTCCTGTGCGAGAGAAAGGAACGGCGTCCTGTGCGAGAGAAAGGAGGGGTGTCCTGTGCGAGAGAAAGGAGCGGCGTCCTGTGCGAGCGAAAGGAGCGGCGTCCTGTGCGAGAGAAAGGAGCGGCGTCCTGTGCGAGAGAAAGGAACGGCGTCCTGTGCGAGCGAAAGGAGCGGCGTCCTGTGCGAGAGAAAGGAGCGGTGTCCTGTGCGAGAGAAAGGAGCGGCGCCGTCTGCATGATACAGAGCCAGTAACTATCACAGGACAGACTGACGCCACCTCCACATTTTATAGATTTGTTGACAGTATCCGTATTTAATTATAATTATCTGTAAAACAGCAGCTTGTTCCGCATAGATCTACAATGTATACGTGACCTAGAGAAGAGCAATAAACCTGTATCCTCAATGAGCTGAGAGGCAGGAGCACAGGAAATTCATGAGACCAGGCGGCGAGGAACTCGCTCGTGGGCTTTAATCGCAGGTTTGTTAATCAGATGTTCACATTAAATGGAAATGGAGATGCCATAATGACCTCAGTTTATCAATATGGCTCCGCCCATTGTGCGCTGTGCGTCTAAGAGGCTTTATTCGATTTCTTTGATCTATTCCAAGTTTGGTGGTAATTTAACCAAAGCTGCCGTAAACGTTAAACTAAGCTTGGAATAGGGGCCTCTCTGTTTGTACCACCCTTTGTACAGCGCTGCAGAGTAGATTGGAATGGCACCCTCTACCTGCAGCCCTTTCAGTTTTCAAGACAAAACAGGATGAGCATGGAACTCTACCCGGAAGCCCATCAATCAGAGAGCCAGGGAATAGCATTTCATGAGATACATTGCAGAAAAAGGTTACTGTGGTGATATGAAAGGGGCCAGAGGCGCATCCAGGGGAGCAATCCATCCTATATGTACAGGATACCACAGATTATTTTTACAATTCTGATATTCTGTATATAGTTACTGCTCTGGGTATATAGTTACTGCTCTGGGTATATAGTTACTGCTCTGGGTATATAGTTACTGCTCTGGGTATATAGTTACTGCTCTGGGTATATAGTTACTGCTCTGGGTATATAGTTACTGCTCTCTGAGGTATAGGTTAGCGGATATTGAGTAAGAGGTAATGAGAAGGAAAGCTGTGACGTAAAGTAAAGATCAAGTAACATCAGGAGGAATGTATAGAATTAATGTAATGCTGGAGATAAAGTCTCCGTGTATCCGGCCCAGGTTACAGCGAATTAGTGGCGCAATGACCTCATACCTTTCAATCTCCGGCGGGAAGTGGTTCTGATTTGCAAACGCCAGGAATTTCATTATCACATCCTCTGATGGAGAAAAGAACATTCTGTCATCACAGCAAATAAATACAGAGACAGATATTCCCATCATGCTCCATGCTTTTCCTAAATAAAAATATCTGCTGAACACCCCCTGTACCCCTAGATCACACCCCCCTCTGTACTAGGGATGGGCCGAACACCCCCGTGATTGGTTCGCATTCGAACAATTTAAAAAGTTTGAATTCGAAGGAAGACCAAGGAAAAAAAGTTAAAAAAAATAACCTTTTTAAAGGAACAGTGATATTTCCATGACATAAAGGTTAAGGATAAAAACAAAAAATTCCTTTTAAATATCGTGCCTAGGAGGTCCCCATAACCTGCCCGTGAAGTGGCGGATTTGTAGGATGTATAGAAACCTTTAATCTATTCATAAACAACTGCTTGGGGCGGCAGCCTGTATGAAAAGGAGACGACATTTTAGGACACACAGAAAATGTTTAGTGATTTCTTTGGCTAAAGTATATTGAAATGTATGCAGTCTTTGGATGAAAGTAACAATAGGTGCTTTAAAATTGGGCCTTTAGTGTCGGCCGCAGTGCCTTCATACCGTCCGTAACCCCTCTGAGTATTGTGGAAGAGTGAAGTGGTGGAGGTTTTGTGAATGCAGAAGACATCCCCGATCTATTCAGTTACATCAGCATCAGGGGATTGATAGCTGCTGATCCAGGAAGGATTCATTTTTATAAATGTCAGCCGGTCTACAGAGTGGGTGGACAGACGCACTCTTTTGTCTGTGACAAAACCTCCAGCGGCACTGAACGTCCTTTCAGAAAGCACGCTAGATGAAGGACAACCTAGTAGCTCCATAGCATATTGGCTAAATTCTGACCAGTGATCCAATCTCAACACCCAGTAAGCCAGTGGATCATCTGCTGTAAAGGTATCCAGGTCTGCCCTTGCCCCTAGGTAGTCCTGCACCATATGGTGAAGACGCTGGCAATGGGTGCCTACATTTGACTAGGGATGTGCGTTTCGGGTTTCGGAATTTTCACGAAATTTCCCGATTCGTGTTTTCGGATTCGCCGAATTTCCGAATCGGGTCGGACCTGAAAACCGATAGATCCGAAAAGTTTTCCGAGCCGAAACGAAAAAAATTCGGATTTTTCGAATGGACTTGAAATGTGTCAAATCGAAATTTATTTTTGCTCTATTCATGATTTCGGTTCCATTCGTGATTTCGGTTCCATTTCGGTAATTCTGGACATCGTATATTTAACTATTATCGGTTATATCGCTGATTCTGTAAATTTTGTATTTGTAAATGCGTATCACTTGTTTCTTGTGGCATTCGGGTCAGTTTAGCGTTTTTTAAATCGTTTTGTTCATTTTTTTTGTTCCTTGGCTTTCATACCATTTTAATATGATTAAATAAAGTTGTGAAATGTATATTCAATTATTCATAAGAAGAAAAGGATCTTTATTTAATAAAAAAAAAACACGATAGAATCGCCAGAATTATCGTAGACACTTTGAAACGAGAACAGACGTTCCGAAAAAACGAAAATTTCCGAAATTTCCAAAAAGTCGATACAAAAAACGAGCAAAGTGACCCGAAAATACGAAAAATGGGCGATATTCCGAAAAAAAAAATGTACACGAAAAACGAGCCGAACCGAACCAGAAATCGGTCGAAATGAGCCGAATCGAAAAGTTTAAACATCCGAACAAATCGAATCGAACCGAAAAAAATAAAAGTAAATAAATATCGGTGCACAAGCCTACATTTGACGTCCCTGGGCGTCATGGAATAAGAAAAAAAATTGGAAAAGGCATCAGTCAAGCGGCCCCCGTTAACCGCTCTTCCTCTGATCAACCGCAGCCTCAGAAGCACCTGTGTCATCACTTGGTAACCTACCAGTGCCTGGAAAGGTGTTACACAAATATCTGTGAGGGCAGGATGAGCTCTGCAACCTTACCCTTGTATCGTGAATCAAGAAGAGTTGCCAACCAGTAATGATCCCTCTCCTTGATAGCACAAATTATGGGGTCCTTTAGCAGGCTTTGCAGGATAAGGGAGCCCATGCAGCGTAGGTTGGAGGTGGCATTAGCTTCCGAGTCGTCCTGGTTGCTGAGGATGACCCTATCGTGCACTACCGCCTCCCAGCCACGTACTAGTCCTTGGGTTTCTGGGGACACAAAACACTCCCTTTAGAGATCCCCACCTTCAATGCCCCCACAACTTAAATATTCCTCCTCATCCTCCTCCTGTCTGATCTGAGGACCCGCAGGAATGTTGTCTGCGTAAATTCTCTTTGAATTTCTGCCAGGCGAACACTTGTTGGGAATGACCACCTGAAGTGGCTGCAGACTTTTCTGGTCTGGCTGAGAAGCTCTGCCAGCCCTGGGTACCTGGTTAGGAAACGCTGTACCACCAGATTTAGGACGTGTGCTAGGCAATGCATGGTACATGCGTCAACTTACCCAGGCGGAGGGCGGAGAGAAGGTTGCTGCCATTATCACAGACGCCCATTCCCAGCTCAAGCTGGCATGGTGTTAACCATCTCTGCGCCTGCTCCTGCAGAACTGACAGAATTTCTGGCCCGGTGTGGCTCCTGCCCCCTAAACAAACCAGCTCAAGCACGGTATGGCATCTTTTTGCTTGGGCCATTGCGTAGCCCCTGCCACACGTCGGTTTAACAGCCACTTCGACAGAGACAGAGAAGGAGGAGGAAGAGGTGGTGGAGCAGACAGACCTCATATAAGCATCTTTCTGGAGCGTGGTGGATGAGCAAGCTCCAGCACAGAGCCCCGTCCTGGATCCCTCCCAGCTGCAAGCAGAGTTACCCAGTGTACCATGAAGGAAATGTAACGGCCCTGTCCATGCTTGCTGGACCACGTGTCTAAAGTAATGTGCACCTTGCTGCTGACTGCCTTTCCCAATGACTCCATAACATTGTCTTCCACGTGCTGGTATAGTGCTGGAATGGCCTTCTGTGAAAAGAACTGGAGTTTTGGAACCTGCCACTGTGGTACAGCACATTCAGCAAATTCACAGAAGGAGGCAGAGTCCACCAGCTGGAAAGGCAGCAGCTGTAATGCAAGTAATTTTGCCAAGCTGGCATTTAGACGCTGTGCTTGGGGATGGTTGGGACTATATTTTTTCTTACGCTGCACCAGCTGGGGTAACGAAATCTGACTGCGTAAATCTGCAGCTGATGGGATGCTGTCACATTGTGAGGAAGGACCTGGTACACCCATTACTGTAGCATCATCCCTGTCAGTGGAGGTTGTAGACAATGACATGGCAGGACATATACTGGGGGTAGAGATAGATGAGGAGGAGGACCTATGCAAAGTGTTGTGCCAACGGGATGCGTGGCAGGGGATCATATGTCGCATCAAGCATGTGGTACCCAAGCGTCTGATGTTTTTCCACGCTTGATTCTCTTCAGTCATAGCTTACAAATAGCAACTGTGCAGTCTGCTGCACATGTGAAGAAGAACTCCCAGACAGCAGAGTTCTTGGACGTGTGCTTTGAGACAACAGCGCTCTGCACCTGAGCAGCTCTGACTTTTGATGCCTTGGACTGGCTACGGCTGCTCATAGAGGACGTTGTGCTTCCTCCTCCTCACTTGACTCCTCTGTTCGATCAGGCACCCAGGTGGAGTCAGTGACCTCATCATCGTCATCACCCCCTATCATCTCGTCACTGGAGCCAACCTGGCAGTATGCTGCAGCTGCTGATGAACATGAGTGCAAGTTCTTTGTGTGTCACTGGCACCCCCCTCCCTCTAGGCTGATTTTACTCCCTTCCTCAACCTCAGAGTCAACATCAGAGGACTGGAGTTGCTGCGCATCCTCAAGCAGCATGTCACTGTCATTGTAGTCAAACAATTCATACTCCTCCGTGTATGATGGCGAGGCTACGGCAGGAGTAGCTGTGGACATAGAGGCTGATTTAGATGCTTTGGCAGCTGAGGTGGACTGTAAACCACTACAAGCCTGGCTGGCAGAGGACTGGAAGGATGAGGATGGCCTGGTTAGATAGCCAATCCACCAAATCCTCTGTATGTTGCTGCTGCATAAGACGGCCAACACCAGTTAGAAAGGACAAGTGTGCCCCTGCAGAGGATGCACCACGTCCACAATGACCCGGGGCACAGCCTTCCGACACAGAGGCTGCTTGCCCTCTTATCTGTGTCTGGGAGCATCTGCCTGTCCTTTTTGGTCTTTCTGACATGGTGAGTGATATATAGATTAAAGATATACAGAACTTTGCTATAAGTCAGCGATTTCACTGATACAGTCAGGTCCAGAAATATTGGGACATTGACACAATTCTAACATCTTTGTCTCTATACACCACCACAATGGAGTTGGAATGAAACAAACACAATGTGCTTTAACTGCAGACTGTCAGCTTTAATTTGAGGATATGTACATCCAACTCAGGTGAACAGTGTAGGACTTACAGCAGTTTGCAGATGTGCCTCCCACTTGTTAAGGGACCAAAGGTAATGGGACAATTGGCTTCTCAGCTGTTCCATGGCCAGGTGTGAGATATTCCCTCATTACCCCAATTACAATGTGCAGATAAAAGGCCCAGAGTTCATTTCAAGTGTGCTATTTGCATTTGGAATATGTTGCTGTCAACTCTCAAGATGAGATCCAAAGAGCTGTCACTATCAGTGAAGTAAGCCATCATTAGGCTGAAGAAACAAAACAAACCCATCAGAGAGCTAGCAAGAACATTAGGCGTGGCCAAAAACAACTGTTTGGAACATTCTCAAAAAGAAGAAACGCACTGGTGAGCTCAGCAACACCAAAAGACCCTGGAGACCACAGAAAACAACTTTGGTGGATGACCGAGGAATTCTTTCCCTGGTGATAAAAACACCCTTCACAACAGTTGGCCAGATCAAGAACACTCTCCAGGAGGTAGGTGTATGTGTGTCAAAGTCAACAATCAAGAGAAGACTTCACCAGAGTGAATACAGAGGGTTCACCACAAGATGTAAACCATTGGTGAGCCCCAGAAACAGGAAGGCCAGATTAGAGTTTGCCAAAAACACACCTAACAAAGCCTTCACAGTTCTGGAACAAGATCCTATGGACAGATGAGACCAAGATCAACTTGTACCAGAGTGATGGGAAGAGAAGAGTATGGAGAAGGAAAGGAACTGCTCATGATCCTAAGCATACCACCTCATCAGTGAAGCATGGTGGTGGTAGTGTCATGGCGTGGGCATGTATGGCTGCCAATGGAACTGGTTCTCTTGTATTTATTGATGATGTGACGCTGACAAAAGCAGCAGGATGAATTCTGAAGTGTTTGGGGCAATATTATCTGCTCACATTCAGCCAAATGCTGCAGAACTCATTGGACGGCGCTTCACAGTGCAGATGGACAATGACCCAAAGCATACTGCAAAAGCAAGCAAAGAGTTTTTGAAGGGACAGAAGTGGAATGTTATGCAATGGCCAAGTCAATCACCTGACCTGAATCCCATTGAGCTGCATTTCACTTGCTGAAGACAAAACTGAAGGGAAAATGCCCCAAGAACAAGCAGGAACTGAAGACAGTTGCAGTAGAGGCCTGGCAGAGCATCACCAGGGATGAAACCCAGCGTCTGGTGATGTCTATGCGTTCCAGACTTCAGGCTGTGATTGACTGCAAAGGATTTGCAACCAAGTATTAACAAGAGAAAGTTTGATTTATGATTATTATTCTGTCCCATTACTTTTGATCCCTTAACAAGTGGGGGCACATCTGCAAACTGCTGTAAGTCCTACACCGTTCACCTGAGTTGGATGTACATACCCTCAAATTAAAGCGGACAGTCTGCAGTTAAAGCACATTGTGTTTGTTTCATTCCAACTCCATTGTGGTGGTGTATAGAGCCAAAGATGTTACAATTGTGTCCATGTCCCAATATTGCTGGACCGGACTGTATTTTCCCTGCAAGGCTGCCAATGTCCTATACTCTCTCTCCCTGATTCACTTCCTCTCCTGCAGGCTGCAGCACCCTGATAGGCTTAGCTTGCAACAAGACCAGATTCAACTCTGAATAGATAAAGATATAGATTAAAGATACAGACGAACTCTGATTCAACTGTGGTATGATATTTCCCAGCCAGGCTGCCAGTTCCCTGCTATTTGCCACTGCCAGCTTGTCCCTGCAAATCCAACAATCTCCTCTCCGATTCATTCCTGCAACACACACGCTAGGGCTGCAGGGAAGCCTCATATAGTGTGCTGCGGGACTTAGCTCTGTGAGCCCATGATTGGGCAAAATTTGCTGAATCAGGACTCTGAGCCCTGATTGGCATAGTCTTGCACCTGTGGTCAGGTGCAAGGCTGTAGCCAATTACAAGCTTCAGGCCAGGGCACAGTGCATTGTGGGCGAACACGCAGAAATGTTCGGCGAACGGTCGAACGGCCAATGTTCGATGCGAACTCAAGTTCGCATCGAACCGGCAGCCCATCCCTAGTCCCGAGCACCAAATAATCCAGATATTCCTAGAATAAGCTTCTTTTTGATGATTGGTTTCAGAGTTTTACTCTGCTGTATAAACGCATCTTGTTAGCGCAGCGTCACGTTGCCGCAGCATCTTGTTAGCGCAGCGACTCGATAACGGGCTTACTCTGCTGTATAAACATGTCTCGTTAGCACAGCATCTCGTTAGCGCAGGGTCTCTCGATAACGGGCCTTTAGGAATAGTTTTAAGCCGGTACGTGACGCTACTTAGTACCGGCACTGCTTCTTTTACATTTTCTTTTGCTCGCGGCTCTCCGTTAGTAATGCGTGTCACTCGAGCATCCGCCTACAGATGCTGATCACACATGTGCGCCGGTGAGTACCAAGTACTGGGGTAAGGTTTGTCCCCCCGTGGGGACTATTGGGAGGCATAGAGGGTCATTCAAAGAGCACCGAAATGTTGCCGACCTTTCGGTGAACTCTCGCTCCCCGCACTTCAGGGAATCAAATTTCCCGACCCTGCATTGAATTCAGCATTAACCGCAGAATTCCCAGAGTGCCGGGAAGGGATTCGAAAATCCGATGCAAAAAACCACCGCACAGTTGCCGAACACCCACTAAAAAACCTCGTCCAATACGATCCAAAGTATGGGATCACTCGAATCAATGCAAAAAACACACCAAACACAAAGAAGCCGCTGATCACAGCACAGAGCAGCCGCTGGAAAAAGCCAACAAGCCGATGAACAGGGTAAAAAAAAGGATTGAAAGTGTCAAAATTGAAACACTGTTTGCAAAAAAAAAAAATACTGAACGAAAGTGTCTGGAATTTACATAGAAAATCCAATGAATGATAATAAAAAGGGCTGTTACAGAAAAAAGAAAACATTTTAAAAAAATTGTGAAAAAAATCCCAAAAAATGCCTAAAAAAAAAAAATTCGTAGCCAGATCGGCCCTCTCTGAATAGACTAGTCGTTTTGCATTTCATTTCGTCACAATTTATTATTTATTTTTTATGTTGGCTTAAAAACCCAAACGTTAGGTTGTTGATTGTTCTAAGCTTGTTATTACTCTGAGACTCGAGTGTTGGAGAGTAACTCTTCCTGGAACGTTCAAGCTACGACCGCGAACCCTCAGCCTGTTCTGTCTTTGTGTGCTATGTCATTTCTTAGCACCCCCGACTATTAGTGGCGCCCTAGACAACTGCCTAGCTGGCCTAATGGATGCACCAGCCCTGCATCCAATGCACCAATATTGTCATGATTCCTTCATTACTTTTGACGAGCTTTCAACGTCTGAAAACATTCTATAATCAAACTTTCCTAAGTAAGTCGCTCTCAGCATGTTCGGTTTGCTGATATTATGCATTAAAGCCGTGCGCACGCACGCACACACACAGCACGACATGTGCCTCAGGCACCGCAGAGTATTGTTTTTTTTTTATATTGACGCTCTGAACGCGGCTCTGCACTGGGCGACCTCACAAAACGTCTCAGACTGCGTCCATCGCTCCGGCATTCAGTGTTTCTCCATTCCACATTCCCTAAGACAGTGATTGAGAACCTCGGCAGCCCAGATCTTTCTGAACTACAGGTCCCATGATGCTCAGCCAGCTTTTCACGTGACTATGCAGTATGGGAGATGTTGTTCTAAAACATCTGGGTGCCAAGGTTCACAATCACTGCCCTAAACTGCTGCAGAGAATGAAGGGAAGATCGAGTCACCAGGCGCCGCGTCCCGAAAATAAATAACGTGAATTTAATCAGAATGCTCGAGAATCGCCGTCTTACCGCTTCCGTTAGTACCGTATGGCAAATTGTAATAAGACTGGTTTTTCACCCAAAAAAAGTCACTCATTTGCAGGAAGATGGGGTGATCCCGAGAGTAGCTGCGGAAACACAAATAAAACGTGTCACTAGCATAGACAGTGTCCTCTTACTGCACTCACTGCTCAGATACATGATGACATGTAACACGTCCCCAGTAACAACATATCCACTCCCTGTTAACTCCGCACAGGTACATGATAACATATCCACTCCCTGTTAACTAGGGATGAGCCGAACACCCCCATGTTCGGTTCGCATTCGAACTCGAACAATTCAAAAGTTCGAGTTCGAACACAAACACGAACACGAAGCGAACTCAATGCAAGTCAATGGGACACGACAGTTTGATTTTTAGAGTGTCCTCCAAGAGGGCATATACACAAGATATTTGCCATAAAAGGTGTATGGGGGTTTCGGGTAGTGCCCTGGGGGACAGGAAACAAGGACAAAAAGTTTAAAAAAAAGACGTTTTTAAAGGAACAGTGAGTTTTCCATGAAATAAAGGTTAAGAATAAAAATGAAAAATTCCTTAAAATATCGTGCCTAGGAGGTCCCCATAACCTGCCCGTGAAGTGGCGGATTTCTAGGATGTATAGAAATATGTAAAAACCAAAAAATGACATTTCAAATGACGGTAAATGCTTTTCCTTTAATCTATTCATAAACAACTGCTTGGGGCGGCAGCCTGTATGAAAAGAGGAGACATTTTCGGACACGCAGAAAAAGTTTACTGATTTTTTGGCGGTGAAAAGCAGGAGAATGACTGGAGAATGGAAAATTCTAGGTCAAAATAGCCAAACCAGAAAAATTCTCCCATTTAGGCTGGGGTCAGACTAGCGAATTTTTAACATACGTTTAGGCGCACTTAATCACGGCCGCACTAGCAGCAAATGACGGGCAATGACGGCCATCTTGGATGTCAGCCCAGCACTCCGGGACCCCGGCGGAGCAATTAGATGTCATCACGGCGGCGCGATGACATCTAATTCATTCAGGCGCCCCCGCATGTGCGGAGGAAGTGCCTGAAAGGGAGGGGGAGGTCGCCGGGGGGCAGAGGGTTAATCCAGGCACCGTTTGGAAGGGCACGGCCTGCCCTTCCAAACGGTGGCTGTGATTAACCCCTGGGGAGCCGGATGACAAATCGGCGCTGAAAAGCGCCGGATCGTGATCCTCTCCTGGAGCTGGCCGACATCTTCGATGTCGGCCAAGCCTCCAGGAACTCCCCCTCAGGACTGGCGTCATCGTGCATAGCACGATGACGCCAGTCCTGGAGTTAACCCCTAGCTGCCACCAATGGTGGAGATGGGGCGTTAATTGGAACCCCCTATCTCCTGATCCGTGGCAGCTAGGGGTTAATGTTTGATATTGTTGGATCGGCCAGAGCATGGCCTTTCCAATGATACCAAACATGAGCATGAAAAATGTTTTTTTTTGTTTTTGTTTTGTTAATGCAGCAATATTGTTGCCATTTCAATTATAATGTGAACAATAATGCTGCACTAACAATTTTTGTATGCGGTGCGTTTGTTAAAGAAAGCGAAAATTTCCCTAAAAAATAAAAAAAATAAAAAATGTAACGAGACCCCATTTCTAATTTTTTTAACAAGCGCACCCCATACAAACTATAACCGCAAACGATCGCATGTTAAAATGTGAAAAAAAAACACTTTACACATAATAAATTATTGAAAATTCAAATTTTATTGCATTTTTGTTATAATATACAGACATGACATAACGTATACATATAATAATGACATATTATGAATCTGCCAAGTCTGCCGGAAAGAACGATATATAATATGTCTGGGTCATATATCAAAATATGGCTACAAAACGCGGTTAAACATGATGAGCGAAAAGGTAAAAATGACCTCAGCACAGAGGTGTGAAAAGCCTCAGCAGCGAAAGGTTAAATGCAGCATATCAGGATGTTTTAGGGAAATTAATTCTCAAATCTCAATCAGAAGCAGACACCACCCCACCCTCAGTATGGTGTACAATGTATCAAATTGATTACCAGACTAAAAACTCCTGGTGTTATGCCCGTTTGTGAACAGAGGTCATTTAGAGTTGATAATCTTTCCACGTACACATTAGTTTTTAATTCAATATCTAATAAACCGTTGCTTATAATATTCTGCAGTAAAGAGTCTCTTTATTTCTAGATTTTTTAGTATTTTTTTAAGCATTTTCTATACTTTTTTCAAAAATTTCTTTTTTTTTTCTGAACTCGAACCGAACACACCCAAAAAGTTCAAAATTCACGAACTTTCGAACTGCCAAAGTTCGGTTCGAACTCTGAACCGTCCGAACCCCAACAGCTCATCCCTAGCCCCTAGGTAGTCCTGCACCTATGGTGAAGACGCTGGCAATGGGTGCCTACATTTGACGTACCTGGGTGTCGTGGAGTAAAAAAATTTAAAAAGGCATCAGTCAAGCGGCCCCGGCCTTCGCCGCTCTTCCTCTGATCATCCGCAGCCTCAGAAGCACCTGTGTTATCACTTGGTAATCTACAAGTGCCTGGAAAGGTGTTACACAAGTGTCGCTTTAGAGCGTCCTCAAGTTGTTTCATCATGTGCTCCCTCTGTGCGGGCAGGATGAGCTCTGCAACTTTACCCTTGTATCGTGAATCAAGAAGGCTTGCCAACCAGTAATGATCCCTCTCCTTGATAGCACGAATCCGGGGGTCCTTTACCAGGCTTTGCAGGATAAGGGAGCCCATGCAGCGTAGGTTGGAGGTGGCAATAGCTTCAGAGTCTTCCTGGTCAATAAGGATGACCCCATCGTACACTTCCTCCTCCCAGCCACGTACTAGTCCTTGGGTTTCTGGGCACACAAAACCCTCCCTTGAGGAATCCCTACCTTCAATGCCCCCACTACTTAAATATTCCTCCTCCTCATCCTCCTCCTGTCTGATCTGAGGACCCGCAGGAATGCTGTCTGCGGAAAGACTGGGGCCTTGAGAGCTAGAGAACGCCTCCTTCCTCCTGCTGCTCTGCCTCTAGTGCCACATCTATAATTCCCCGCAGAGTGCGCTCCAGCAGGAACACTAAAGGAATTGTGTCACTGATACATGCACTGTCCCTTCTCACCATCCTTGTTGCCTCCTCAAATGGTGACAGTACAGTGCATGCATCCTTGATCATCAGCCACTGCGGTGGGGGAACAAGTTGACCTGAGCCTGTCCTTGTGCCATACTCACACAGGTACTCATTGATGGCCCTCTGCTGCTTGTGCAGATGCTGCAGCATTGCTAATGTCGAGTTCCACCTGGTGGGCATGTCACAGATCAGATGGTTTGTGGGAAGGTGGAATTCTCTTTGAATTTCTGCCAGGCGAAAACTTGCTGGGAATGACCGTCGGAAGTGGCTGCAGACTTTTCTGGCCTGGCTGAGAAGCTCTGCCAGCCCTGGGTACCTGGTTAGGAAATGCTGTACCACCAGATTTAGGACGTGTGCTAGGCATGGTACATGCGTCAACTTACCCTGGCGTAGGGGGGAGAGAAGGTTGCTGCCATTATCACAGACGTCCATTCCCAGCTGAAGCTGGCGTGGTGTTAACCATCTCTGCACCTGCCCCTGCAGAGCTGACAGAATTTCTGGCCGGTGTGGCTCCTGTCCCCTAAACAAACCAGCTCAAGCACAGTATGGCATCTTTTTGCTTGAGCCATTGCGTAGCCCCTGTCATGCGTCGGTTTAACTGCCACTTTGCCAGAGACAGAGAAGGAAGAGGTGGTGGTGGAGCAGACAGACCTCATACAAGCAGCTTTCTGGAGGCGTGGTGGATGAACAAGCTCCAGCACAGAGCCCCGTCCTGGATTGGCTACGGTTGGTCATAGAGGACATTGTGCCTCGTGTTTGTTGTGCCTCCTCCTCCTCACTTGACTCCTCCGTTTTATCAGACACCCAGGTGGAGTCAGTGACCTCATCATCATTGTCATCACCCCCTATCTCCTCGTCACTGGAGCCAACCTCGCAATATGCTGCAGCTGCTGGGGGAACATGAGTGCCAGTTATTTGTGTGTCACTGGCACCCCCTTCCTCTAGGTTGATTATACTCCCTTCCTCAACCTCAGAGATTGAATCAGAGCACTGTAGTTGCTGTGCATCCTCAAGCAGCATGTCACTGTCATTGTAGTCAAACAATTCAGCTGACTCCTCCGCGTGTGATAGTGATGCTACGGCAGGAGTAGCTGTGGACATGGAGGCTGAAGTAGATGCTTTGGCAGCTGAGGTGGACTGTAAACCACTACAAGCCTGGCTGGCAGAAGACTGGGAGGATGAGGATGGCCTGGTTAGCCAATCCACCAAATCCTCTGTATGTTGCTGCTGCTTAAGACGGCCAGCACCAGTTAGAAAGGACAAGCGTGCCCCTGCAGAGGATGCACCATGTCCACGACGACCAGAGGCACAGCCTCCCGACACAGAGGCTGCTTGCCCTCTTATCTGTGTCTGGGAGCGTCTGCCTGTCCTTTTTGGTCTTTCTGACATGGTGAGTGATATACAGATTAAAGATATACAGAACTCTGATTCAACGCTGTTATAAAATGTGGAGATATGCAGAACGCTGATTCAACTGTGTTATCTAGATTAAAGATTTCCAGAACTCTGGTATAACTCAGTGAGACATCCTGAGAGCTGGCAGTCAGTGACAGATTACAATTCCCAGGAACCTTCTATAAATTCAGTGAGACCCCCTGATGAGTGGCAGTGACAAGACACAAATTACAATTCCCAGGAACCTCCCATAAATCAGTGAGCCCCCCTGATGGGTGGCAGTGACAAGACACAGATTACAATTTGCAGAAATCTGCTAGAAGTATGTGGGACCCCCTGATAGCTGGCAGTGAGAAGACACAGATTACAATTCCCAGAGACCTCCTATAAATCAGTGAGACCCCCTGATGGGTGGCAGTGAGAACACACAGATTACAACAATTCCCAGATATCTTCTAGAAGGGAGACCCCCACAATAGCTGGTGGCAGTGAGAACACACTAACACAACAATTTCCTCTCAAAAAACATGTGCTGTTGCTGAGTGAAGCCTTATATAGTATGCTGCGGGACTTAGCTCTGTGAGTCCATGATTGGGCAAAATTTGCCCAATCAGGACTCTGTGCTGTGATTAGCATAGTCTTGCACCGGTTTTGCACCTAAACTGTGGTCAGGTGCAGGCTGTAGCCAATTACAAGCTTCAGGCCAGTGGAAAAGTGCATTGTGGTCCATTGTGGGCGAACATGCGGCGAACACGCGGAAATGTTTTGAGTTCGACGAACAACCGAACGGGCGATGTTCGAATCAAACTCCGAACATATCGAACCGAACAGCTCATCCCTACTGATAACCCCACACAGATACGTAACACACCCCCAGTAACAACATATTCACTCCCCGTTAACCCCGCACAGATACATGATGACACGTAACACGCCCCCAGTAACACAATGTATCCACACGCCATGACTGACAGTGTATACATAAACCACACAAAGCAACCACTGCTCACTCGCATTCACCGGATCGTGGAGCAACAGAATCTGGGCTCAGTATCACTTAATGCATATAAACAGACCAACAAACCGCCATGATCATGTGTAACGTGTTTACTAGCAGATACTCACTTGCTGATAAGCGCCGCAGCTTTGGAAGCCACATAACCCGGGTAACATATGGGCAAAAGACGCACATCAGTTCTGCAGGGGCGGAAGCAGGAAAATGTATTAATTCTTATCCCAATCAAAGCAAATAATGACTTACTGTAATAATAAATAAAAAGGCTCCTTTTAATGTGTTTCCTCTCGAAACCTCCCCCCCCCCAGTTTGATCCCTGCAGGAATAAATGGCTGCACACGGCTCCGTCTTTATCTCACCTCAAAACATCCAGCTCCTTCAGCCAAAAACAGAAAATCCCAAAGAAAAACATCACGAAGAAGAAAAGGATCCGTCTGAGACCTTAAAAAAAAAAAAAAGAGTCAATAATTATCAACATGATAATACTCTGCAATACTGGAGGAATAAAGGTTCCGGTACTCGCCTATACTGGAGAAATAAAGGTTCCGGTACTCTCATATACTGGAGGAATAAAGGTTCCGGTACTCTGTTATACTGGAGGAATAAAGGTTCCGGTACTCTGTTATACTGGAGGAATAAAGGTTCCGGTACTCTCATATACTGGAGGAATAAAGGTTCCGGTACTCTCCTATACTGGAGGAATAAAGGTTCCGGTACTCTCCTATACTGGAGGAATAAAGGTTCCGGTACTCTCCTATACTGGAGGAATAAAGGTTCCGGTACTCTCCTATACTGGAGGAATAAAGGTTCCGGTACTCTCCTATACTGGAGGAATAAAGGTTCTGGTACTCTCCTATACTGGAGGAATAAAGGTTCTGGTACTCTCCTATACTGGAGGAATAAAGGTTCTGGTACTCTGTTATACTGGAGGAATAAAGGTTCCGGTACTCTCCTATACTGGAGGAATAAAGGTTCTGGTACTCTCCTATACTGGAGGAATAAAGGTTCTGGTACTCTCCTATACTGGAGGAATAAAGGTTCTGGTACTCTCCTATACTGGAGGAATAAAGGTTCTGGTACTCTGTTATACTGGAGGAATAAAGGTTCCGGTACTCTCCTATACTGGAGGAATAAAGGTTCTGGTACTCTCCTATACTGGAGGAATAAAGGTTCTGGTACTCTGTTATACTGGAGGAATAAAGGTTCCGGTACTCTCCTATACTGGAGGAATAAAGGTTCTGGTACTCTCCTATACTGGAGGAATAAAGGTTCCGGTACTGTCACATATGTTGTATTTAAGGTTGGTAACATAATAATTATATTAAACAAGGAAAAGAAGAACCTTCTGTGGACTCCACAATTGGAGACGCCACTACAGGTACCCGGTGACAACAGACATACATATATAATTACACATTCTTTATTGAAAAATTTAATAATTCTAAAATGTGTTTACAAACACATGTAAAGGCCTTTACATGCCACCTTCAGCTGCATAGCATAAATAAGGTATGATTTATGGTCCCATTACAACTAGACCAAGGCAATAATAGCCACTAGGATGTTGTAAGGCATTTCAGTTGCAGGCTCGGCTGTAGAATTGCCTGCATACTTTTTTGGATCTGTGGACAAGCAGATTGGTTACAACATAACCAAACCGGCGTAGGGTCTATAAATCTCAAGCTCACAGGTCCTGTTATTAGGAGACCACTATGTGAACTTGAAGGAACTGTTTGATTTATTATCGGCTACAACTACATAGTTACATAGGCTGAAAAAAGACATGCGTCCATCAGGTTCAGCCTCTCACACATCACCTACTGCTGTTGTTTGATCCAAAAGAAGCAAAACCCCCAGTCTGAAGCGCTCACCAATATGTGACACACTGGGAATATCCCTTCTTGCCCCAAGATGGCGTCAGATTCTCCTTGGATCAAGAAGCTTTTACCCACATATTAAATATTATAACCCTTAATATTCTGTGTCTGCAGGAAGTCATCCAGTCGTTTTTTTAAAAGTCTGTACAGTCTCTGACCCAACCACCTCAACAGGCAGAGAATTCCACAGCTTTATTATTCTCACCGTAAAATAACCCTTTTTAGGCTGAATTTTCTTTCTTCCAGTCTAAATGTGTGACCCCGTGTCCTGTGTATAGACCTGTTAATGAATAGGTTATCAGACAATGGTTGATAATGGCCCCGTATATATTTAAATAAGGTTATCAGATCCCCTCTAAGGCCCTGTATATATTTATATAAGGTTATCAAATCCCCTCTAAGGCGCCGTTTCTCTAAACTAAACAGGTTTAAGCTTGTTAGTCTTTCCTCATAACTTAACCCTTCCATCCCCCTTATTAATTTAGTTGCCCGTCTCTGCACTTTTTCTAGCGCTATAATATCTTTTATTAAGACAGGTGCCCAAAATCACACGGCATATTCAAGGTGCGGCCTGACCATTGATTTATACAGAGGCAAAATTATGTTTTTATCCCGAGAGTGAATTCCACTTTTAATGGTGATACCTTGCTGGCCTTGGCGGCTGCTGTTTGACATTGCACATTGTGTTACTTAGTTTGAAGTCTATGATTCTTCCCAAATCCTTCTCCTGCTTGGATTTCCCTAACTCCGTACCATTTAGGGTATAAATTGCTTGTGTGTCTTCACTCCAAAGTGCATAACTTTGCATTTATCTACATTAAATTTCATCTGCCATTTAAGTGCCCAGTCCCCCAATCTATCTAAATCCCTCTGCAGCGAAGTAACATCCTGCTCACATTGTATTACTTTTCCTAGTTTTGTGTCATCTGCAAACACTGATACATGACTTTCAATGCCTATCTCAAGGTCATTTATAAATAAATTGAATAGTATTGATCCTATAACAGACCCCTGAGGGACACCGCTTACCACTGATGTCCATCTTGAAAATATACCATATGACCACTCTCTGTACCCTATCTTTTATCCAGTTTTCTACCCAAGAAAAAGTATTTTCATCCAGACCAATATTTCTTAATTTAAATAGTAACCTTTTGTGTGAAACTGTGTCAAAAGCTAATATAGTTTTATACTTTATACTGAATCTCCCAATATAAGGAGATCGTTGTACAGGCAGCTAGTTAACACAACAATTGTTGGTCCCACACAAGGAGACCCATGTCGTGTAGGTATCTCGCACAAGGATCAACCTTACAGGAAATCTACCCTTTACCTTACAATTACATCATGCAACCACACCCCAGTTGGGGCAACCTGAGTGGGTGAAATCAGCATACGATAGGGGTTCATAAACACATTTTAGAATTATTTAATTTTTCAATAAAGAATGTGTAATTATATATGTATGTCTGTTGTCACCGGGTACCTGTAGTGGAGTCTCCAATTGTGGATTCCACAGAAGGTTCTTCTTTTCCTTGTTTGATATAATCACATATATGGGTTTTTCGCCCTATTTGGGTGACAGTATACAGATCCCTAACTTATGTAGGAGTCCCTGTGTATTTTGCACAGGGAACTCCCATATTTTGCAATAGGTAACTGGAAGCTTGGTTTGTCGGATCTGTCATTTGCTGATAAATAAACGCACCGTTCACATTCTTCATTCTGGTTCCGGGGTTTCCGCTTTCTTGGAGCAGGATTTGGTCCTCGAGAAGCTGAAACACAAAGTACCAGACATGACTCCTTGTAATGGAATATCAGTGTAACGTCCGGGGGGGGGGGGTGAGCACATGAGCCATAACACAGTATCACTTACAAGAAGGTTCTTTTTCTAGGAATGTCAGGATAATTTCCATATTTAAAACTGATTGTGAAAGCAGGTTTATTACTGGGCACTAACACATCATATAAGATATATTACAGTTACAAGCTTTTATAAAGCGCTAACAAATTCCGTAGCGCTGCACAATAGGTGACACAGAATAACAAATATACACACACGTTCAACACAGAACAGTAGGAGAGGGGACCCTGCCCCAGAGCTTACAATCTAAGAGGAGAGGGGACCCTGCCCCAGAGTTTACAATCTAAGAGGAGAGGGGACCCTGCCCCAGAGTTTACAATCTAAGAGGAGAGGGGACCCTGCCCCAGAGCTTACAATCTAAGAGGAGAGGGGACCCTGCCCCAGAGCTTACAATCTAAGAGGAGAGGGGACCCTGCCCCAGAGCTTACAATCTAAGAGGAGAGGGGACCCTGCTCCAGAGCTTACAATCTAAGAGAAGAGGGGACCCTGCCCCAGAGTTTACAATCTAAGAGGAGAGGGGACCCTGCCCCAGAGCTTACAATCTAAGAGGAGAGGGGACCCTGCCCCAGAGCTTACAATCTAAGAGGAGAGGAGACCCTGCTCCAGAGCTTACAATCTAAGAGGAGAGGGGACCCTGCCCCAGAGCTTACAATCTAAGAGGAGAGGGGACCCTGCCCCAGAGCTTACAATCTAAGAGGAGAGGGGACCCTGCCCCAGAGCTTACAATCTAAGAGGAGAGGGGACCCTGCTCCAGAGCTTACAATCTAAGAGGAGAGGGGACCCTGCCCTAGAGCTTACAATCTAAGAGGAGAGGGGACCCTGCCCCAGAGCTTACAATCTAAGAGGAGAGGGGACCCTGCCCCAGAGCTTACAATCTAAGAGGAGAGGAGACCCTGCCCCAGAGCTTACAATCTAAGAGGAGAGGAGACCCTGCCCCAGAGCTTACAATCTAAGAGGAGAGGGGACCCTGCCCCAGAGCTTACAATCTAAGAGTCTGGGCACTTCCTGTGCTGCTCATCGAGTCTCTGTCTGGTTCAGCCATGTGTGAGTGGTTCTATATAGTAACCCCCACACATATTGTTACCTGATATTGTTATGTGATACACTCCATGTTGTGTGAATGTGTTTTGTATATAGTGATGTGTGTCACATATGATGTAAGGTAAAAAAATACTCTTTTTAGGTTTATGGCAGATAAGGGACAATATCTTTTGTTTACAGCTTTTCATCCCAGCGATATTTCTGTAACAGATAAAATACATGAAAAATTAAAAAGAAGAAAATTTACATTATTTTAACTTTAACTATTTCAGAACAACAGTTTCTGCAAATGTTTCTATGTATTTACTCATTAATTTTGCATCCGATGGTTCAAATAAATGTTATGATGTCATTTTTAACTACAGAAATCTCCTGGTAGTGAAGGGGTTAATGATTAAATAATTTGTGTGTGAATTTAATCTCACCCTTTAGTGGTTTTAATATATATGACATTGCAGATCTGGTTCAGTAAGACAAAGCATTAGGTCACCGCGTGTGTCTGTCCTGAAGTGACAGAACGTGACTTGTTTCCTATCGGAGTCATTGTTAGTAAACAGTAAAGGTGTCATGTGGGCGTTTCTCAGATATGTTGTTTCAGCTTGTCAGTTGTGTCCCTATTATTCTTTATGTGCCACATGTCGCACTTCATCACGCGCTCGCTCTGTTGTGAGTCCCAACTGTAACTGTTACTTAGGGTTCGACACTGTGATGTCATTCCAATATGGTGGCCAACATGATGAAACCAAGGCAGGATATAAAACTAGACAAAGTAAGCGTGTGCCTACAGGCGCCCACCCCCAGGGGAAGGAGGTCGTCTTGCTCTGTAAAGCTTTAAAAAAAAGAGAAATTAACAAATATGAATATATAGTATACAAGGGTTGTGGTGAAGGACTAAAAGTGAGATAAAAAGCCTCCACACTATAATAAGTGCGTTTATTATTGCAGAAGCCACTCGCACATCACAGCAATTCAAAGAATTGTATCCCAGAGCTCCTGTGCCACATTCCCCATATGCAGCAAGGAATTCTGGGTAGGATATGCAAATGACCCCTGTTCCACTTTTATGCATCCTGGGTCTGTTATTACACAGAACCCTAAAATCAATGCTATGTCACACTGTGGCTTTCTAGCAGAGAGAAGGTTATGCAACTGGTCAAAGCCGCTCCTAGGACAGCACTGGATGGGTTCAACAGACCCGAAATTCCTCCAGTACTTAATCCTCTGCAATAATAAACATACATATATATACATATATCTTTTCACAGGGTTCAGCACTCACCACTAGATCAGTCCTTGCTCAGTGCAACTGTCTCACAAACATCCATATGTCTACGAGAGACGCGCTGTGGGACTCTTGAATAAAAACAAAAAAACTTTTATTCAAATATTTATAATGTATAAAAGATTACGGCCCGATGCGTTCGGATCGTAATACCACCATTAATTTCCACGCAATAACGCTTAACGCTGTGCGCAAACAAAATTGCACTGTGTGATCGAATTTGCACGAAGAATGTAATAGATCGCTCTGAGCCTTTATCTTAAACCTTGAACGAAGGCTCAGAACGAGCCTAAACATCGGACCAGATGTAATCTTTCATACATGGATTCATTTAAAAAAAAAAAGGTTTTATTCAAGAGTCCCAGAGTGCGTCTCTCATTGTAGAGAGATATATATATATATATATATATATATATATATCATACATACACACACATTTTTTTTAAAAGGTTTAAATTTTGCACAACAAGGTGCCACCCTGTGACGGACACCTCTCTGTAAAGATAAAACAAAATTAAAAAAAAAAAAAAAAAATTGTAAAAGAAAATGAATAATTTAAAAAGCAAAATTAAATATATATATACTTTTGAAGAGGGAGGCATTTTGGATTGACAGCTTGGATTCCATGGCACCTAAGGGGTTAAATGATAAGAAGGTCTATAGCGGTTTCTTGCCCATTAGATGAACATGCTGCGCGTTGCTGATGTATATATGAGGGGATATAATTAACCAGTGTTGAATTTTCCTCCGCTTTGTCTTTTTTTTTTAGTAAGAATAAAGCTACCATTGGCTAGTTAATTTTTAACGTTTATCGTTCTATAAATCGTCTGTCTCCGGTGCACAGATTGCTGCTCGACGTGGCGTCAGGTGACCCAGTTAGTTACTTTGTGAGATGGAATGAGTATAGGGGTTGCCAGGGCAACGATTGCAACATCATTAGTGCTTTATCGGATGTGGCTGTGCGCGTCTCGCGGGTGAAACCTGATTAACCTTTAAATAAACGGCGTACTGATTTAATGTGAAGGTGTTATTCATTTTTATAAAAGTCCCCGCGTGGACCGAAACGTCAAACTAATAAAGATGTTAAGTCTCCGTCGAGTCGCCGTGGATATTAGTATGGGTGCAACCATTCCCCAGCACCGGAGCCGTGAATTGGCAGAGGCGGAGTTTGTGGCTGTTTATATATAAAAAAAAAGATATTGTTTTTATATCTGTATATTTATTTTCACAGAGCACGGTGACCTCTAGGGTGAACATCTTTATCCGTAAAAGTGAAAAATGGAACTAAAAAAAAAAAATATATATATATAGAATTATTATCATCACCAATATTTTCTTCTGTATAAATAGATAAAGGCGCCTCCCTCGGTGAGCACTTTTTCTCTATATAACGAAAATAAAAAAAAATGTAAAAAAAAAGAATTTAAAATTTAAAATTTTTTTTATTAAAAAGAAATATCTTTCCTAAGTTTCTGCATTTCTTTGGTGATGGGGGAGGGGGAGGGGGGTTTCCAGATTTCTTTGCCCTCAGGTTCCGGAGAAGTAAATCTGGCCCTGGCTCAGACAGCTTTTTAAGAGTTAATGTTAGGGAATTTCCCGGCCGCCCTGTTACCCGGAGATGATATGAGTGCTGTGAGAATGTGGCTGGTCAAGCTTGTGGTGTGATGTCATGCTGTGTACACATTATACGGGCCCTCACACTGTATGAAAACATGACATTTCCTTGGAGTACCTTGAACTTTACATTGTTTATCTTGCTTTGTGTTTTTCTCTCGTCTTCGTTCCACGAGATTGATATGAGTCACTGCACGTGGATTTCTCCCACACAGACAGGTCGCCCCCTACTGGCCGAGCAAAGAAAAAGGCGACGAGAAAGAGTCCCGGGAATAAAATCGACGCCTTTCATACATCAAAGAGAAAAGCTTCAAGCTACGGCGCGACTGAGGTTTGATGCAAAGGTTAATTTAGTTTCATTATATCCAAACTACAGCAAACATTGTAACCACTGCACAAAAATAAAAGATACATTTTGACGTCGCCCGAACTCGGGGGGGGGGGTTAAAATAATGCAACCTTAACCAGCATTAATAATTCGACGCACCTCATGGCGACCCTGAGCTTCTCCCTGCCCCCTACACTACATAAAGCATCTCAAAATTTGGGTACCAATCTGCAGAGCTGCTATCAGGGGGCACCACACATGACATGTGTAACAGATCTCAGTACCCTGACAGGGTCACATCTGCCAATGCTGCTTCCATGCAGGACCCCTGTGTTCCTCTCATGGCTCTTGTGCCTTTCCCCAGTCCCCCAGCTAAGGTCTCAGCTTAAAGACGGGTACATATAGAGAGCCTTGCTAGCATCCCCCAGAAATAAGCAGCGGCTGTATAACTGTGGCACCATGAGTCGTGACTGCATGTAGGGTCAGAATGGACCGCTTTCAAATGAGGCAGGACAATGGTAATCAGGAAGATAACACATTACAGACAGCAGATTTACAAACTATTCAAATATAAACAGATAAACACATTCCTGAGACAAGAGTAGGCTGGGAGGCTAATCCTTTTAACAGATAGACAATAGCATTCTTGCATAATCACAGATTGCACAAACATTCTGCACAGTAAAGGCCACTGAACTAATATGGATTATGGGGCCTGCACCCTACAAATATGCCTCCATGCCCCATGCATCCCAAGTCCAAAGTGACTTATGTCACAACATGTTTAACCCCTTAATGACCAATGACGTACCTGGTACATTGTTTAGTAAACAGAGCGCTGGAAGTGATCTTTATCACTTCCAGTCGCTCTATTGCTATTGCAGGGATGCGTCGATATAGAGGCCTCCTGCAATAAGGAATTCAGTGGCCGGTGCCCTTTTGTTATCGTTTCCCAGGAGCAATCACATCCGCTTTAACCAGATACGCAGCTGGCAGCGCAAAAAGAGCGCTGGAATGATCGGCATTGTTTCCAGCTGCTCTTCTGCTCTTGCTGCAATGCCTTGAGATGGAGACATCCTGCAACAGTAATTATCCTCCAACACTGAGGAAACAATTAAAATATAACCTTTATTAGAAAGTCATGGGGGGGGGTGTGTCCTGACCTGAGACCAAGATGGCCGCATAACCACTGAGCTCCCGAGACCCCTCCGACAATAACCTGCTAAATAGCGGCATCTCAGGCCATGGTCCGAGGAAAACCGAATCAGAACACCCCCAAGACACCCGCACGGCGACCGGCTCGAGCCTTGGGCCCCCTGGACGCTTTTGTTTTACCTGCTCCTGCCGTCCCCTCTACTCCCATGTGCGATAAAATGGCGGATGGGCCCACGGTTACAGACCCCATGGAAGCCATACGCCGTCTCGAGCACTTGATCTCGGCACTCCCCACCAAGACTGATCTCGCGGATCTGGTTGCCGACCTCCGTGAAGGCATCGCCGGGGAATTTCGAGTGATTCGAACGGACGTTGCAGATTTGACTGCCAGAGTGGGCCTCCTGGAGGACCGGGCCAATCTTCCACCCGCACAGCCTCCGACGGCGGCTTTCGGTGAGTTGCAGCGCCGCGTCGATGACCTGGACAATCGGGGCCGGCGGCATAATATCCGCGTCAGAGGCCTGGAGGAATCGGAGGGTCAGGAGGACTTGCGCGCCGTAATAAGTGAGGCCTTTTGCATGGTGCTGGACCGCGCGCCCACTGAACCGATCCCCATGGACAGGGTCCACCGGGCGCTGCGCCCAAGGCCGCCGCCGACGGCACCGCCCCGTGACATTGTCTGCTGCCTTCCGGACTATGCCCTCAAGGAGAAGATCATGGCAGAGGCCCGCTCGTCCCGATCGTGGACCTTCAGGGGAAGCAGACTTGAGTTCTTTCAAGATCTGTCTCCTTTTACACTCTCAGCCCGGAGATGCCTGCAACCTGTCACCCAAGCCCTCAGACAAACTGACACCCCTTATAGATGGGGCTTCCCTCTCTCCCTGACGGCGCAGAAAAACGGTGTACGGCACGTCATTCAACACCCTTCGGACGTTCCTGCCTTCATGGACGCGATGGACCTTCCTATATTGCAGGTCAAGGACTGGGAATCGGAGAGTAGGGGGGGAGTTCCTTTCGATCCCCCTGAAGCCCGAAGGCGACGACCCCGAGACCGAAGACGTCGCTCCCGCGACAGAGTCCCGGTGCAACTTGAACCCCCGGCGGAGGCATGAATGGTCCAGGAGTTCTATGCATAACCGTCCTTATTCGCTGATGACCTCTACCATCTGCAACCCTACTCCTACTACCACGTGGGAGATGCCTCCGCGAATGCAGTGCTCTGATGAGGAGTAAAATACGAATCCTACTGCGTATGGGGTCTCGGCCTATACTGGGGCTCCCAAGTGCTTCCTACTATACGCCAAGTGCTTTATATCATATGACGCAGTTTCGACGGGATGATGAGTCCTTCGCTCTGTAATGTTCTGCTCGTGGAACGACACGTGCTGGATCCGCGCCCACCACTCCATGCAAGAGATGACGCTTACTGCCTCGGCTCTGTCCTCTTTTCGTGGGTCCTCTCTGTTGGTCCCCATTAAGGAAAAGCCCGCCCGCTTACTGGGATCCAGGGGTGCGATCTGGCTCCCTTGACTGACTACGCTGTACGGGCATACCGTTGCTAAGATATCCGCGTCCCCTCCAGACGGTGCCCGGAGCTCGGCTGGTGAAGTACTGGTCCACACCCAAAGGCAATACATCTAGAGATGCGCTCGGGGGTTCTTCTTTTATTGCTCCAAGTTATTGAGGTTCTACTGTTTGATTCTTTCGCAATATATTGCACTGTTTACACTTTGTTATGCTTAACTGAAGATTGGGGGGTGGAGGAGGGAGGGAAGAGAATTTTTTTTTTTTTCTCTCCCCCCCCACTCTCTGAATTGTACACTTGCCATTTACTCTTAACAACGGTCACCTGTTTTTATTGATCTAGCTGAACTAATTTTTCTGTCCCATTATTATATGGGGCAACATCTATGTGACACGTTGTCGCTTTCACATTTTTCCCTCACCGTTCGCAGTGGTATTGCATATTCTTGCTTCTTATCTGTATTACAGGAGGGGTTAAGCTTCTGCTCTTTCTAACACATCTGGCATTTCCACTTCACTAAAGACATCTGACCTCCTTACGGTACCTGTACTAATTTTTCCGTCCCACCATTGCGTGGGGCTCCATGTGTACCCTGTGTCTTACTTCCATAATTCCCTCCTACAGTATGCATTGTAATTATATTTGCTCCTTATCTACGTGGCTGTGGGGGATATTTACTTGCTTTGTCCCTGCACGCTCGTCCATTGCATTTCCACTTAACTAAAGACGCCTGTCCTCATTATGGTACATGTCCTAAATTTTTGAGTCCCACCATTGAGTGGGGCGAAATGTATGCCCTGTGTCCTACTACCGTAATTCCCTCCTATTGTACGCAGTCATTGTACTTATATTTGCTCCTTCTCTATATGGTTGTGGAGGTTAATTACTGGCTCTGTCCCATCACGCTCGTTCGTTACACTCCCACTTACCTAATGACCCCTGCTCTCATTATGGTATCTGTACTAGCTTTTTAAGTCCCACCACTGAATGGGGCGCAATGTATACCCGGTGTCCTACTACTGCGATTCCCTCTTATTGTATGCAGTCCTAGTACTTATATTTGCTCCTTCTCTACACGGTTGTGGAGGATAATTACTGGCTTTGTCCCATCACGCTCGTCCATCACATTACCACTTAACTAAGGTCACCTGTCCTCATTAGGGTACCGGGACTAATTTTTTTTAAATCCCACCACTGAGTGGGGCGCAATACATGCCATGTGGCCTACCCCCGCAATTCCCTCCTAATGTATGCAGTCACTGTACTTATATTGGCTCCTTAACTTTATGGTTGTGGGGGATAATTACTTGCATTGTCCCATCACGCTCGTTCCTTACACCCCCCCTTAACTAACGACCCCTGTTCCCATTATGGTTCCTGTACTAATTTTTTAAGTCCCATCACTGAGTGGGGCGCAAGGTATACCCGGGGTTTTGCTTCTGTGATCCCCTGCTATTGTATACAGTCACAGTACTACTATTTGCTCCTTATCTATGGGGTCGTAGAGGACAGTTGCTTGTTATGTATCACCACACTCGTGCATTGCCCCCTGTGCAGTGTTTGAGGAAGCTGCGGAGACAGGGGTAGATTGCAATAACCTTACGTGTGGGTTTTTTTTTTTTTCTCTCTCTTTCCTCGGCAGATGTTGCCGCCCATGTGCTCTTTTTGGAGTCGGAGGGGACTCTTTTTGGGCTTGTTACTTTGAGATTTTCCTTTTTTTTTTATATTACAGTTTAATTTGAAAGTTCTGCGGTTACTTACCTATAGTTTATCTTGATTTTTCTCTGGTTTGGTGTGAATTGGGAGCTAGTCTCCCTCGCCCACGAGACCTTGACTCCTAACCTTTCCACGGGTGCTACTTAGGCCCCATTTTAGTGGGTCTGACTGAGCCTCCCCTCAGGCGTCTTATACCTCATAGTTTTTCCCTCCCCCCTTTTTTCTCTTTTCTTTTTATCTACTACTCCCCTTTTCCTCTCTCTCCTCTTGTTACTCGAACTTGTCTTCGTCCTTGCCCTGTTGTTTACCTGTACGTTTGTCTGTCTGTGCAGTCTGATCTGGGTGGGGTTTTTTCTCCCTTGCCCGGGCATGGCCCCCCCCCCCCCGCTGGCTTTTCGGCGCGGTCTTTACGCCTCCTCACGTATAACGCTAAGGGACTCAACACTCCTGAGAAGCGCAAACGGCTTTTTCGAGAAGCTCGGGCGCTCCGAACCTCGGTGCTCCTATTACAGGAAACGCATTTCAGACAGGGTTCGGCCCCGCAACTGACACACCCGGATTACCCTACTGGCTACTTTAGTGACTTTGGTGGTGGTAAGAGCAGGGGAGTGGCGATCTTATTCTCTAAAGAACTCCCCGTGACATTGGAGGAGACCCGCACGGACAGTGAGGGCCGCTTCTTATTTGTGAAATGTTTAATAGCTGATGCACGATACACGTTCGCATCGCTATATCTACCGAATGTCAATCAACACCGCTGTTTGGCGTCTATACTACAGCGCCTTTCGAGTTTTATGGCGGGCACGTTAGTAGTAGCAGGTGATTTTAACGTCGCCTTGGACCCTAGAGTGGACTCCTCTGTAGGCCGGTCCTCGGTTCCCGCTTCCGTGCTGCGTCATATGCGGCGCTCGCTGGATAGTTTGCAGCTGGTTGATGTTTGGAGGGCGTTCCATGCAGGGGAGCGAGACTACTCGTATGTCCACTCCATGTATTCTCGCTTGGACTACCTGTTTGTACAGCAGAAGGATGTGCTGTTGACGGAGGACTCTGAGATCCTGGCCCAGACGTGGTCGGATCATTCTCCTCTCCTGACGGTCCTGTCCTCTCCACTATACCGCCCTGTGGAACGCCAATGGCGATTGAACACGTCGCTGCTTGGAGATCCCGGTTTTGTGGCTGAGGTGGAAGCTACGATTGCCTCTTATTTCACCGACAACGCAACCCCCGATGTTTCCACACCTACTCTATGGGAAGCCCATAAGGCGGTTGTCCGAGGGGTTTGCATTAGTAGAGCTACTGCTATAAAGCGAGCCCGTGCGGACACCGTACAAAAGTTATCTGAAATACGCGCTCTTGAGCTGACCCACCACTCCACTGCATTGCCCACTGACTATGCGACACTGACTACTAAACGCCGGGAACTCAATGACATCCTGGACGCAGACATCCGCTTCGCAGCTTCTAAAGCGAAATGCCATTTCGCTCTGTATGAAAACAAGCCTGGCAGACTGCTAGCCCGAATACTTAAGAAGCGACGCGCTGCGATGTATATCGCTAAGATCAAACTCCCGGACGGTACTATGACTACCCGACCGGACTCTATGTTGCAGGAATTCCAGCTCTTTTACAAGGCGTTGTATGACATGGACTCGGAACCGGGTTTGGAACCTACGCCAGAGATGATTAATGCTTACCTCGCCGACAATGTAACTCGCACTGTCTCGCCGCTGCAATCCTCCCTCCTGGATGACCCGATTGACGTGATAGAGATTCAAACTGCTCTAAAGGGCCTCCAAAATGGGAAATGCCCGGGACCAGATGGACTACCGGCAGAATATTATAAGGCTTTTTCCCCTGCCCTGATCCCTCGTCTGCAAACTCTTTTTTCCGCTATTCGGGAGGGGGAATTTTTTCACAGTCACACACTTGCAGCTACGATTATGGTAATCTGTAAACCAGGGAAGGATGGGACTGATGTCAGAAATTATAGACCCATCTCGTTGCTAAACACGGATGTCAAGGTCCTGGCCAAGATAATGTCGGCTCGTCTTGCGCCTCTCCTCCCTTCTCTGGTGCATCCGGATCAAGTGGGGTTTATCCCCGGGAGGGAGGCTCGGGACGCGACGACCCAGGCTCTGGGGGCGATAGGCCATGCTCATTCTTCACAAACTGGCCTTCTCCTGCTTTCTACGGATGCGGAGAAGGCCTTTGATAGAGTTCGATGGGGCTTCATGCTCTCTGTGCTGCGCCGAATTGGGATACAGAGAAGTTTCCTCAATTGGCTAATGGCACTCTATCATGCCCCTACGGCCCGTGTTCGAGCTAATGGGGCGCTGTCCAAGAGCATACCCATTCGTAATGGCACACGTCAGGGATGCCCCCTGTCTCCACTGTTATTCGCCCTGACTCTTGAACCACTATTGGAGGCAATTCGTAGGAACGGAGACATTTCAGGGATTTCTGGACATGCTTCCTGCCACAAGGTGTCTGCTTACGCAGATGACTTACTTTTCATGGTCTCTAATCCGGAGGTTTCCCTCCCTGCGATTGCGCGCACCCTGGAGACATATAGCGCGGTGGCCGGATACAGGATTAACCAGGAGAAATCCGAATTTCTTAATGTCAATCTAGATGCTCCTACTGTCTGCCTTGTGAGACGGGATCATCCCTTCCGTTTCTGTGCCCGTCGAATGCTTTACCTGGGGGTCTGGCTGGCCTCTACTGAGAAGCGAATTTACGAAGCTAACTTTCTGACTATCCTTACCACCTTTAAGAAGGATCTCTCTGAATGGACTACTCGCATGATCTCCTGGATGGGCAGGATCGCTGTTCTGAAGATGAACCTTTTGCCACGACTTCTCTATCTCTTCAGTACCTTGCCGATCTTCATACCCCTTTCTTTTTTCACGACCCTGCGGACAATCCTCCTGCACTTTATTTGGCCGACGGGTAGACCACGAGTCAGTTTTGCCGTCTTGTGTAGACAGAAGCATAAAGGTGGTCTGGCGCTCCCGGACCCCAGGAAATATTACTGTGCCTGTCACTTGGCCAGGGTAGTTGACTGGTCTACGTCCAATCCGGATAAACGGTGGCTAGATATTGAAGAGGCCCTGGCACGACGACCACTCTGGGTGATACCATGGCTCCCTCCTGCTCTGGGGACTCCCCCGAGGACGGATCCAGATCCTGTCTCAACGACGTTGAGACTTTGGCATAAATGTAAAATGTCCTACGGCCTCACAACTGCCATCTCGCCTCTTTTGCCGCTGGATCATAATCCGAATCTTCCGGGGGGAGTTTATCCATCCTTGCGGAGGCGTTTGACTGAAGGGAATAGGCTGAGGGCGATGAATGTCCCTGCTGATGGCAACCTGGATGCTCTACCACTGTCGGTGCAGTTGGGACCTCCCAGCTTTCTGGACCGATTCAATTTTCACCAACTGAAAACGTATATGCGCTCCCTCGACAGTGGTTATAGCTTGAGTCGACCGCCTCTTCCATTTGAGGCTTACTGCCTTGCTGGCCATTTATTGATGCACGGGATATCAACACTTTATAACCTCTTACAGGTGTCTGATACCACCATTCCACCTTTTGTTGTATGCTGGGATCGAGAATTGGCTCTAAATCTCTCGGAGGCGCAATGGACTCAGACTTTCGCACTTATACATAAGGGATGCGGGGTGACACGTATCCAAGAGAATTCATATAAAATTGTGACATTTTGGTACAGATCGCCACATTTCCTGCACTCCTTATTTCCCACGACCTCGCCGGTTTGTTGGAGATGCGAGGTGAATAGCGGTACTTACCTACACATCTGGTGGTCTTGTCCCGACCTGCAGCTGTTTTGGACTCAAATTCGAGACGCAGTCCGACAAGTGATGGACGTGATTTTACCCCTCACACCAGAATGTTTCCTACTTCTTCATATCCCAGGCTCTCTCAAGACTCTGAAACGATCGGTTCTGCTACTGATGCTCCTCTCTGCACGGACTTTGATACCTGTCCTATGGAAATCCACTAGGACGCCTTCCTTGCGGGAATGGGTCGGAAGAGTGGAGAATCTTCGATCAGTCGACCGGCTCGACGCAGAATCCCGGGGATTACTGCCCGAATTTGCCATGAAGTGGTACTACTGGGAGAGATACACTGCGTCTCTACGATTTGACACACCAGGGGTTTAGTCGGGCTGGTCGGGACTTGCGGGACTGATGCCTGTGGGGACATTAATTGGGGGGGGGTCCTCTCTGGTGAACGTGGGGAGGGATCTCGCTGGAGGTGGCGGGGGTTGGGGGTGCCCGGGTGGGGGGGGAGATTGCCCTCACCTGTGTCTGAGTTGATGTATATGTGTGTGTCGTCCGTAGTGCTTCCCCCCCCTCCTCCTTCCGTCTCCTTATCACTCTGGTCTTCCTCTTCCCCTTATTTTATCTCATTTTCTCTTGCTGGTTTCTCCTATTCCTCCTTTTTAGAAGAAAACAAGAACAAAAAAATGTGGCTATTTTTATCTTGCCTAAATGGCTAATTCAACTGATGCCACTAAGTGCCGGTAAACATTAAATTTATTGTTAGTTAGATAGTTAGTACTTTGAATAATTCTTTATTAATTGACATATACAACACAAAACATATAACATAGTGTGAACATAGAATAAATATACTACGTAATAGGTGCTAACGACTGACTTATGATCTATAGATAATTGCAGGGCAGACTAACGAGTGCGCCCTGTAGCTAATGTGTATTGCAACCTCAACGTGATTGACCTTAGTCTCAACTTAGATATTGGCTATATAGTTGGTATATTGTAAAAATAGCGAGTAGAGACTGGGTTTTTACTTTTAAACAATTGTGAGGTTTATTTAGTGGTTATATACACCACGTTATATACACTGCACAGAAATAGCCACATTTTTTTGTTCTTGTTTTCTTCTATATTTTCAATCAAGGTTTAATCCTACCAAACGCTGGTAATCGAGGCTCTTCTTTTTTGGCCCCGATTTGTTATTGGGTCCAATCCAATTATATTCCTCCTTTTTCCCCACTTTTTTCTAGTCCTGCCACCGTGGGCTCAAGGCTGTTGGCATCCCATTTTTGTTTTTTGAGCGCTGAGACAGGATACGCTCTATGGGTTTTTGCACGAAGGGGGATTTTCCAGTTGGGAGGTGGGGCTCATAGATCTATCCTACCCTGCACTACGATATTATCAATGAACGGAAAGGATAGAGGTGGCAATTATTGGCTGGGCACTCCTGCCCCGTATTAAGATCATCCACCCCCCCCCTTCAAACGGGCCTATGGTTGGAGGGGATTGACTCATTTTCTATGTACTTTCTATGTATCTTCTTTTATTATACCTGTATACTTGCCTTTATTTTATGTAATCTGTCGTCTAAGTATGTTTTTACAATAAAATTTGAATTAAAAAAAAAAAAAAAAGGAAAGTCATAAAAACACTCATTTACCATCATTTTAAATCTAAAGGGGGCGACCATTAGTATATAGCGCCGCAGTATGGTTTAAGTGTAGTATTACCATTAGTATATAGCACCGCAGTATGGTTTAAGTGTAGTATTACCATTAGTATATAGCACCGCAGTATGGTTTAAGTGTAGTATTACCATTAGTATATAGCACCGCAGTATGGTTTAAGTGTAGTATTACCATTAGTATATAGCACCGCAGTATGGTTTAAGTGTAGTATTACCATTAGTATATAGCACCGCAGTATGGTTTAAGTGTAGTATTACCATTAGTATATAGCACCGCAGTATGGTTTAAGTGTAGTATTACCATTAGTATATAGCGCCGCAGTATTGTTTAAGTGTAGTATTACCATTAGTATATAGCGCTGCAGTATGGTTTAAGTGTAGTATTCTTAGGGCTAAGTGCCTTCAATTCACATATATTGTCTGCTTAATATAGATACCACACTCTTAATACTAGGAGGCATGTAGTATAATGTAAAGCATACAATGCCACCTTTATACAAACCAGGTGATGTTACTAAGTGGTCACCATTGTATATGAAATTAATCAATCACAATTCAGTCAATGTAGATTATAAAGTACAAACTTTGCTGCAGCAATAATTACTGTTCATTGCAACATAGTAACTGTCCCATTGTTCACATTGTTACATAAAGTTTAATAACATACAATAACTGCAACAAAGTACTACAACTGCAGCGCCATTAACTGAGCCTCAATTACAAAAAAACACTACTTTGCATGCCTTGCTACAACATAGTCAGAAGAGTAGTACAATAGGAGCTACAGTTATGTTCAAAATGATTCAACCCCCAATGCTGTGTTGGGTTTTAGGGAATTTAGTGACATTTGTAATTGTATTCAGAATGAAATCCTACAAGGACTTTTTAAAGAACCATATGCAACTAAAATGACATCAATTGGTTTTGTAATACAGTAGTAAATGTTTCTTTTGTGAATTCTTCATTGACACAATTATTCAACCCCTTAAAGACTACCACTCTGAAGAACAGAGGTTCATTCAAGTGTTTTCAATCAGGTATTGAAAACACCTGTGGATGTCACGGAGCAACAATAAAGCATAATAAGCACCAATTAGGCAGCTTTAAAATGACTGTGATACTCAGCTCCTTCTAGACATTTACTGGTGTGGTTACAAACATGGTGAAGTCAAGAGAATGGTCCAGGAAGACAAGAGAAGAGGTGATTACTCTTCACAGGAAGGGCAATGGCTATAAGAAGATTGCAAAGATGTTAAACATACCAAGAGAGACCATAGGAAGCATCATTCGCAAATTCAAGGCAAAGGGCACTGTTGAAACGCTACCTGGTCGTGGCAGAAAGAAGATGCTGACTTCGACTGCTGTGCGCTACCTGAAGCGTAGAGTGGAGAAAAGTCCCCGTGTGACTGCTGAGGACCTGAGAAAAGATTTGTCAGATGTGGGTACTGAAGTTTCAGCTCAGACAATACGGCGCACACTGCATAATGAAGGCCTCCATGCCAGAACTCCCAGGCGCACCCCCTTGCTGTCTCCAAAGAATAAGAAGAGTCGACTGCAGTATGCCAAAAGTCATGTGGACAAACCACAGAAGTTTTGGGATAGTGTTCTGTGGACTGATGAAACAAAATTAGAACTGTTTGGGCCCATGGATCAACGCTATGTTTGGAGGAGGAAGAACAAGGCCTATGAAGAAAAGAACACCTTGCCTACTGTGAAGCATGGCGGGGGGTCAATCATGCTTTGGGGCTGTTTTGCTTCTGCAGGTACAGGGAAGCTTCAGCGTGTGCAAGGTACCATGAATTCTCTTCAGTACCAGGAGATATTGGATGACAATGTGATGCAGTCCGTCACAAACCTGAGGCTTGGGAGACGTTGGACCTTTCAACAGGACAATGATCCCAAGCATACCTCCAAGTCCACTAGAGCATGGTTGCAGATTAAAGGCTGGAACATTTTGGAGTGGCCATCGCAGTCACCTGACTTAAATCCGATTGAGAACCTCTGGTGGGACTTAAAGAAAGCAGTTGCAGTGCGCAAGCCTAAGAATGTGACTGAACTGGAGGCTTTTGCCCATGACGAATGGGCGAAGATACCCGTAGATCGCTGCAAGACACTTGTGTCAAGCTATGCTTCACGTTTAAAAGCTGTTATAACTGTAAAAGGATGTTGTACTAAGTACTAAGATTGAATGTCACTTGGGGGTTGAATAAAACTGATAATGATGTGAGCACAGAAAAGACATTTGTGGTTATTTCATTATAAATGTTATGTTATATTTGTCTGACCTACACGTGCCTCTTTGATTTAATTGTAAGCAAGATGACTGAATGATCAAAATCAATGTCAAACTGGCCAAAACACTCAATTTCAGTGGGGGTTGAATAATTTTGAACACAACTGTATGTCCCTTTGAGTCTCCATAGGACGGGACTCATTAGCTCGCCCTGTGTATAGTCACACCCCACGTATTACTTGCCAAGAAGCACAATAATAGCATACATTGTAACACTATGCTTCCCATCTAGCAGCAGCACATTGCCTCGCGTAGTCACAATCCGACACATAGCAGGTGATCAATTCAAATCATATTAATTGCAGCTTATTAAACGCAAACATTGTTGCAAAGTACAGTTAATTATAACTCACAGTATACAACCATTAGTTGCAGCAATAATTTCTAGTCTGAACAAGGCAGTGAAACGGGCGTTGGGAAAACGCCCTTTTCACTGCCTTCAACTCCCCTTTCACTACCTTCCTCAAACGCCCTATTCACTGCCTTCCTCAAACGCCCTTTTAACTGCCTTCAACGCGCGTTTCACTGCCTTCCTCAAACGCCCGTATCACAGCCTTCCTCAAACGCCCGTATCACTGCCTTCCTCAAACGCCCTTTTCACTGCCTTCCTCAAACGCCCGTATCACAGCCTGCCTCAAACGCCCGTATCACAGCCTGCCTTCAACACCCCTTTCACTGCTTTCCTCAAACGCCCCTTTCACTGCCTTCAACGCCCGTATCACAGCCTTCCTCAAACGCCCTTTTCACAGCCGTCCTCAAACGCCCGTATCACAGCCTTCCTCCAACGCCCTTTTCACAGCCGTCCTCAAACGCCCCTTTCACTGCCTTCCTCAAACGCCCTTTTCACTGCCTTCCTCCAACGCCCTTTTCACTGCTTTCCGCAACGCCCCTTTCACTGCCTTCAACGCTCGTATCACAGCCTCCCTCAAACGCCCGTATCACAGCCTGCCTCAAACGCCCGTATCACAGCCTTCCTCAAACGCCCGTATCACAGCCTTCCTCAAACGCCCGTATCACAGCCTTCCTCAAACGCCCGTATCACAGCCTTCCTCAAACGCCCGTATCACAGCCTTCCTCAAACGCCCTTTTCACTACCTTCCTCAAACGCCCGTATCACTGCCTTCCTCAAACGCCCGTATCACTGCCTTCCTCAAACGCCCGTATCACTGCCTTCCTCAAACGCCCGTATCACAGCCTTCCTCAAACGCCCTTTTCACTGCCTTCCTCAAACGCCCTTTTCACTACCTTCCTCAAACGCCCATATCACTGCCTTCCTCAAACGCCCGTATCACTGCCTTCCTCAAACGCCCGTATCACTGCCTTCCTCAAACGCCCTTTTCACTACCTTCCTCAAACGCCCATATCACTGCCTTCCTCAAACGCCCGTATCACAGCCTTCCTCAAACGCCCTTTTCACTGCCTTCCTCAAACGCCCGTATCACAGCCTTCCTCAAACGCGCGTTTCACTGCCTTCCTCAAACGCCCGTATCACTGCCTGTGAAGGAATGGCTCAGCACCCTCAGCCAGAGATGGGTTTTCAGGACACTGTTATTTAATGAACATGTGTTTGTGCCGTTGCACCAACGTCCCTGCCTTCTAGCTGACCGAAGAATGACCTGTAAACAAAAGTGTTGTTGTGTAATGAATGCCGTTTCAAATTTGCCGCCTTTTTTTTTGCCGCCTTATTTTTGAATCAGACCAGCTGGTCCCGAATCGGCAACGCCCCGATGCACTTTAAGCCAATGATACCTGTGGGGGCGGGCCGGGGGTTTTCCATGTGGAGCTCAGGTTGAAAGTATAAATACAGATGTTGTTCTGAATAAAAGTTGTCTTTGGTTTTGAGTTCATGCAGCTGCGTCTCGTGTCTCTGTTTGCCAAGCGTGCCTGACATCCCCCGTGGTTCAGCACCCCGGACGAAATACAACTCTATCGTGCGCCGCTGCTGCGCGATCCGAATACTCCTAGCCGACTGAACGTGTCCAGCTAACTACCGGGAGATCCGAAGAATTCGTATCTTGTAACGTGTGGGCGCTTCGACCGCCGCACGATCCGACTCCTGCTGTCGAACGAATTAAGCGGTCTCTAGTGAGGGGGAGATCCGAACAGCTTGGTGCCGTGCCGCGGATGTTTCTTCGACCGCTGGGCGATACGAATACCCAGACGATCGATCGTCAACTAACTCGCTAGTGGAAGATCCGAACCTTCACAGAATCAAGCCGTTCCGATCTATGACCGTAAAGGTCTGCGTACAGATCCGTGGCCAGCTGCTCGAGACGCTGAGTGACACTTCTCAGTAGTCGGGCTAGGTACACATCAAGGTCCCCTTGACTGCGTGGGTCACCCAGATCACAAAGACATACCCGGCCGCTCGAGACGCCGAGTGCCACAACCTTGGTAGTCGGGCCGGGGAAGAATCAAAACGAAGGGGAACACACCTGCAGATTAGAGCACACCCGCAGGCGGATGATAACATCAGGTTCCGTCACACTGCCTTCCTCAAACGCCCGTATAACTGCCTTCCTCAAACGCCCGTATCACAGCCTGCCTCAAACGCCCTTTTCACTGCCTTCCTCAAATGCCCGTATCACAGCCTGCCTTCAACGGCCCCTTCACTGCCTTCAACGCCCCTTTCACAGCCTTCCTCAAACACCCTTTTCACTGCTTTCCTCAAACGCCCCTTTCACTGCCTTCAACGCCCGTATCACAACCTTCCTCAAACGCCCTTTTCACGGCCTTCCTCAGACGCCCCATTCACTGCCTTCCTCAAACACCCTTTTCACAGCCTTCCTCAAACGCCCTTTTCACAGCCTTCCTCAAACGCCCCTTTCACTGCCTTCCTCAAACGCCTGTATCACAGCCTGCCTTCAACGCCCCTTTCACTGCCTTCAACGCCCCTTTCACTGCCTTCAACGCCCGTATCACAGCCTTCCTCAAACGCCCAAAGTTTTCACAGCCTTCCTCCAACGCCCTTTTCACTGCCTTCCTCCAACGCCCTTTTCACTGCCTTCCTCCAACGCCCTTTTCACTGCCTTCCTCCAACGCCCTTTTCACTGCCTTCCTCCAACGCCCTTTTCACAGCCTTCCTCCAACGCCCTTTTCACTGCCTTCCTCCAACGCCCTTTTCACTGCCTTCCTCCAACGCCCTTTTCACTGCCTTCCTCAAACGCCCCTTTCACTGCCTTCCTCAAACGCCCTTTTCACTGCTTTCCGCAACGCCCCTTTCACTGCCTTCAACGCTCGTATCACAGCCTTCCTCAAACGCCCTTTTCACTGCCTTCCTCAAACGCTCCTTTCACTGCCCTCAACGCGCGTTTCACTGCCCTCAACGCGCGTTTCACTGCCCTCAATGCGCGTTTCACTGCCCTCAAATGCCTGTTTCACTGCCTTCAACGCACACTTCACTGCTTTCCTCAAACGCCCCTTTCACTGCCTTCCTCAAACGCCCTTTTCACTGCCTTCCTCAAACGCCCTTTTCACTGCCTTCCTCCAACGCCCTTTTCACTGCCTTCCTCCAACGCCCTTTTCACAGCCTTCCTCCAACGCCCTTTTCACTGCCTTCCTCCAACGCCCTTTTCACTGCCTTCCTCCAACGCCCTTTTCACTGCCTTCCTCAAACGCCCCTTTCACTGCCTTCCTCAAACGCCCTTTTCACTGCTTTCCGCAACGCCCCTTTCACTGCCTTCAACGCTCGTATCACAGCCTTCCTCAAACGCCCTTTTCACTGCCTTCCTCAAACGCTCCTTTCACTGCCCTCAACGCGCGTTTCACTGCCCTCAATGCGCGTTTCACTGCCCTCAATGCGCGTTTCACTGCCCTCAATGCGCGTTTCACTGCCCTCAAATGCCTGTTTCACTGCCTTCAACGCACACGTCACTGCTTTCCTCAAACGCCCCTTTCACTGCCTTCCTCAAACGCCCTTTTCACTGCCTTCCTCAAACGCTCCTTTCACTGCCCTCAACGCGCGTTTCACTGCCCTCAACGCGCGTTTCACTGCCCTCAACGCGCGTTTCACTGCCCTCAACGCGCGTTTCACTGCCCTCAAATGCCTGTTTCACTGCCTTCAACGCACACTTCACAGCCTTCCTCAAACGCCCCTTTCACTGCCTTCCTCAAACGTGCGTTTCACTGCCTTCCTCACAGCAGTTTCATCAGGAGCTGTGAACACCAATATTGATGTTTAATCACTAGTACTTATGGTCGCACGTCTATTTATCACTTGTGGAAGAATTACATCTTTCCTATATGTGGTTCAATGTATGATCCTGCAACAGTAATTTAACCCACAGAAAAACAAGTGGAACAGTCAGCTGTCTAATGCGGCCTAATGTTGAGGGAACCTCGTAACCCCCACAAAATACAATAAACCACAATAACAATGGTGCATAAATCGTGTCTATATATACATATACATTCATTACATATATTTTTAGATACCATACTAACGTCACCACATATTCACATAAGAATCCTTGGAAGAAATGTCATATCTGTCCTATAAACTATAAATTTGTCTCATTGTATACTCATTTTTGATACAGGACTGATGTGTTATTATTTTTCAACATCCTATAGCAATTTGTCATTCATTTGTTTTTAATCAATATTTTAATTGCCACATAGTGTTGTCATGGCAGCTCTTGTAGCTCTAGGAGCGCTTTTCTTTCGGTTTGTTTATTATGAGCGACATATATACATTTTGATTCATTCTGATATTCTTTGTTGATTGATGTTGTGCCGATACGTCAGTTTCGGGTTCGGTTATTGTTCCGTTTCTGGGCGTGCGACGTCGATGGGGAGTTAATTACTTCCTTCGGACTCTTGTATAAAGTACGTTCCAAACATTGTAAAATTTACCTTGAAAAAAGCTCTGATTGAGCCGAAACGTCAGAACTATGTAAATTTTAATACATTCCCAATAAAATGTGTTGTTTTTATTGCAAGTCCCTGAGTGCGTCGCATATCGTTTCTATCAGGGTTATTCAAACAGAATCGAAAAGTCACTGCACATTCGGTGACTTTTCTTTCTCTTCAATTCGGCTTGATTTGGTGATCCCATTTCGGCGACCCTGCAGTGTATTCAGCAAGCACCACAGGGCCATCGTAATGCAGGTAAAAGCAACCGCAAACCCGCCGAACACTCATCGCAAATCCAGGCGAACGCACACTGAAACCCGCAAAAACATCTGGATTAACCCCGCCAAACACGCCGGAGAAACCCGAGCAGCCGCCGATCACAGCACAGAGCAGCCGCAGGAAAAAGCTGCCCGACACCGCAGACGAATGGAAAAATTAAAAAAAAAAAAAAACAGTATGCTTGAAAGTTTGAAAAGTGAAACACTGTTTGCAAAGAAACTACTGAGCGAAAATGTCTGGAATTTACATATAAAATCCAATGAATGATAATAAAAAGGCTGTTACAGAAAAAAAAAAACGATTAAATTTTTTTGTTTTTAAAAAACGAAAGAAAGATTGGAAAAAAAATCCCAAAAAATGCTTAAAATATCCTAAAAATCCTATAAATAAAGAGACTCTTTACTGCAGAATTTTATAATAAACGGTTTATTAGATATTGAATTAAAACGGGAATATTTTTAACATTGAAGCCTATGGGATTCTCCTGAATAAACCTGCCGAATTAAACCACCTAATCGCAGGGCATGTCGGGAACCTTTCACTGCTGGTTTGTGTTCTCTGAATAGACGAAGCATTGCTTCTCTATGGGGATTTCACTGCCCTCGAACAGGGACCGAACAGGCACCGTATGTGCAGGCAATTCGCCAAGATTTGGCGAACTGCCTGCTCTCTGGATAGTCGAATGGCCAGGAAAGGTAACCGAACGCTGATTTTCACTATTCGGTTCCCTTTCTCCAGCATTCGGATCTCTTTGAATAACCCTGTGTATTTATATTTAACCGAGACGACTGCGCCGGGCAAGGAAGTTTTGGAGTTGGAGAGTGCTGGACCAACAGGGTTATTCAAAGAGATCCACAGGGTCGCCGAAATTGGATCGCCAAATCGCACCGAATTGAAGAGAACGAAAAGTCACCGAACATGCGATGACTTTTCGATTCTCTTTGAATAACCCTGTTAGTGTTTAAGTATATATATATATATATCCTGTTCGGTGCCTGTTCGAGGGCAGTGAAATCCCCATAGAGAAGCAATGCTTCGGCCATTCAGAGAACACAAACCAGCAGTGAAAGGTTCCCCTAATGTCCTGTCATTCGGTGGTTTAATTCGGCAGGTTTAATCAGGTGAATCCCATAGGCTTCAATGTTAAAAATATTCCCGTTTTATCCCAATATCTAATAAACTGTTCATTATTTTAATCTGCAGCAAAAAGTCTTTTATTTATAGAATTTAAAGCATTTTTTGGAATATTTTTGCAAAAGAATGTTTGCTTTTTTTTTTTTAAAATCGTTTTTTCATTTTTCTGTATTATCATTCATTGGATCTTATGTGTAAATTCCAGACATTTTCGTTAAGTAGTTGTTTTTGCAAACAGCGTTTCACTAACGGTCGAACTTTGCGCAAACGTTGCAAAAAGTTCGAAGTTCGCCGAACTTTCGAACGGCCGATGTTCATTTCGAACTCATGTTCGATTGAACCGGCAGCCCATCCCTAATTATAACCCCCTGAGTCCTATCCCTCTACAGCAGCGACTGACCCCACAGCTCTCCCTGTATTCTGACACATCCCTGGCTGCCGGAATGCTGCAGTAAAGTTTGCGGAGCTTTTTATTACAGTGAGGCTGGGGTCTGACCCTTGCAGCTTCTTTACAGTAATATAGGGGGACGGGCGGGAGGGTTAAATGATAATGTTGTTCCTCCATAATTAGAGACACACTAATCCTGCATAATAAATCAAATCTATTTTCAGATATTTGTTGTATTGCAATGCAGAATTGAGTGTACACGTCCTTGGCAGTGAAAGGGTTAAAGTGGCTATAAATCCTTTATATTTGGGTGTAGCAGCACTTTGGGTAAGGTGCCATTCAGCCTGACATCTTTCTGGTTATATTCTGCTGTAGATTGTAAGCTCCTTTGGTAACAGGGCCCTTTCCGCCTCGTTTAATGTTACCCTGGCTACCCGTGACCTCTGCACTGCGCCGCGGAATATGTTGGCGTAATACAAATAAACATATAATAGTATCCAATAGATAATGAGCGCCGGAGCTTTTTCTTTTTTTTGCTCTCCAGCTTTTCATCTTAAATTCTGCAATTCCTCGTTCAGGGAATTAAGATTGCGGATATTTTGGGAGACGCAGAAATGAAACGTACACGAGGCGCTTACCTAATCACGCTCCATCCGTCCGTCCATCCATCCATGCACAGGTAACACAGGGAACACCTGGCCAGAGCTCCTCCCAAAGCTTCACCTCCTGATTGACAGCAGGGGAGGGAGCTCTAAGCCCCTGAGGACCAGACAGTCAGCTGTTAACCCTCTGAAGGCCAGAGACGTGTGTTTCTGCGTGGTTGTGCTTTCACAGGTCCTAATGGTACAAGTGGTGCGATGTGATCTGGATGAAAGGCGAGAAGCCGGGAGTGACGCTAAGAACGGTGATACAGATTGAAAGGCAGGTCATGTGATCACAGCGATTCGGCTGCACGAGTCACACACCGAGGAGCGCAGTATAAGCCGGTAATTGCACAACATGAAATAATAGCGGCTCCTGGGATGTTACATCAACCGAACGAGACCGAGCGAACGAGCGAGCGGGAACCACTGGAAAGACCAAAACGGCGAAACAATAAACAGCGGAATGTAACAAAACGCAAAGATCGAGACACTGATTAACCCAGACTATGCCCAGAGCTGTCACATGGCGGCATCGCGCAGCGCCACGAATCAGGGCGACACCACTGCTCTGCACGTACAGGGCGACACCACTGCTCTGCACGTACAGACTCAAAGACGAGACAAGAAACTATTCCTTATCTACAGGAGCGAAAACATGAGAATTTATTCTGTCCCAGACTTTACCGGTTTACAAACAGGGCTGAGGGGAAACGGCTGACCCTGATTTACAGACTCCGTGAGCCCCATCACCCGCTGTGAGATGACCCTGACGTCAGCATGTTTTTGCGTTAGCGCAGGGTTAACGGAGTCGGAGCGTCGGACCAAGAGATCGATTACCTTTCGCTCATAACAGTGAAATTCACTTAGTGCGGGGTAACTAGCGATTTGTGGTGCGAGCTTACTGTACTTACCGCGTCCTATACTTAACATGGGGGGCGTCAGAGATCACTCGCGCTATTCTAACCAACAGATCACTTGGTGCCGGCGCCAATTTCTGGAGCGACGCTAATCGCAAATATTTACCTATTACCCAACCCTGATGCCAACTCCAAAAACACACACAAAAACCACAGGTCCTCACCCAAAATTACCAGACAATGTAAAGGGATGCAGCACAGGTGTTCTCTTGGCCCCATACACCATAGTAATGGATCTGGTCAGTAATGTCGCTGCTGTTGCAGTCAGCTCTATTATAAATGTATCCTTTATCCACATATATCCTGATTCTAATATTATCGCCTCATTCTAAACATTTTACGCTGGGGGTTATTCATGATATGGAAGCAGCGGATTATTAGGGTGACCGTGTGGACCATGTTTAAAGGGACACGTGGACACAAGTCTTGCCCTGAAACATGTATTATTTATATGCTGCAGCAGGGAAGTTCTTGCGTCTCACCTGACCTTCCTTTTGGATCTATTAAACGCTGTGTAATGATTCTACATGCGGTCGGGATTTTTCATGCAATGCCCATCAGCCTGAATTAATATATGTGTGCAAAGAAACACGGATAATACGGCCACCTTGGAGGATTTTAATAATGCACTGGATGTGATCATACTTATACAAGCCTGTGAGGGCGGGGGATATGTATGACCCGGCTCTCTGCACTGAAAAAAACACTTCTATCCTGTACACAATCGTATTAGCGCTGGGTCTCAGCCCGAGTCTTAGCGTTTCCCTAGCGCGCGCTAAACCACCTTGTACATGGACAGCCGCGGACAAGGTGATCTGTTGGCGGGTCGTCAGGCGCTAAGTTTTAGTGACTTGCGCTAGATTTTTCCATCGTTAGTGATGGCGCTTTAGCTCACAACAGGTGATTTTGGCCAGTACTGGGAGGTTTACAACTGTGCAGCTCTGTGATACACCCCAAATATACAGAGGGGCCCAAAAAGACACCCGCACACCCCGAATTAATCCAAAAAATTATTTATTTAAAAAGTATTTCCAGGAAGGATACATTGAGATTTCTCTTGTTTCAGTTTGTCCTGGATTCAAGAACATTGAATCGTTACAGAAATACAAAGTAATAATATATGGAGGAACCCCCAAAAAACACACCCACACACCCTGAATATATGGAGGAACCCCCAAAAAACACACCCACACACCCTGAATATATGGAGAACCCCCAAAAAACACACCCACACACCCTGAATATATGGAGGAACCCCCAAAAAACACACCCACACACCCTGAATATATGGAGGAACCCCCAAAAAACACACCCACACACCCTGAATATATGGAGGAACCCCCAAAAAACACACCCACACACCCTGAATATATGGAGGAGCCCCAAAAAACACACCCACACACCCTGAATATATGGAGGAACCCCAAAAAAGACACCCGCACACCCTGAATATATGGAGGAGCCTCTAAAAACACACCCTGAATATATGGAGGAACCCGTAAAAAGACACCCACACACCCTGAAAATATGGAGGAGCCCCTAAAAACACACCCACACACCCTGAATATATGGAGGAGCCCCTAAAAAAAGACACCCACACACCCTGAATATATGGAGGAGCCCCTAAAAACACACCCACACACCCTGAATATATGGAGGAGCCCCTAAAAAAAGACACCCACACACCCTGAATATATGGAGGAGCCCCTAAAAAAAGACACCCACACACCCTGAATATATGGAGGAACCCCTAAAAAAGACACCCACACACCCTGAATATATGGAGGAACCCCTAAAAAGACACCCACACACCCTGAATATATGGAGGAGCCCCTAAAAAGACACCCACACACCCTGAATATATGGAGGAACCCCTAAAAAGACACCCTGAATATATGGAGGAACCCCTAAAAGACACCCACACACCCTGAATATATGGAGGAACCCCTAAAAACACACCCACAATATATGGAGGAGACCCTAAAAACACACCCACACACCCTGAATATATGGAGGAGCCCCTAAAAACACACCCGCACACCCTGAATATATGGAGGAGACCCTAAAAACACACCCTGAATATATGGAGGAACCCCTAAAAACACACCCACACACCCTGAATATATGGAGGAGCCCCTAAAAACACACCCGCACACCCTGAATATATGGAGGAGCCCCTAAAACGACACCCGCACACCCTGAATATGTAAGGAGCCTTGATCTCCCATGATTCACGGGGGAAGCACTTTGTTCCTGCACGGTGTGTGCGCGGATCATGGTCTATTAATACCTCGGAGTTCATTGCGCTGTTTATGATGCTGTTAATCTGTTATTTTTGATGCAGTTACTGTATTTATAAAGTAATTCATCTTGTCATGAGTGTTTACACTTACTATAATGATGTAATAAGTCACTGGGTGATGTCATCGTATTATCGGCTTTTGTGGGGCTGGTGCTGCACTCGATCCTTCGTGTGAGATTCAGTCACGGCTCTTCGTTCCCATCACCCGGTAATAACACCCGATTATCCCCGAGCTCCTGACTTTAATCACAATTCTTTTAATGCGAAGGAAAGAAAAAAAATGAGAAAAGCAGGTTCTGAATAAGCTGCGTGATTATTGTGTTTTCAGCAACGATGAGCCATGTGACCGCGGGAAAGGAATCCCGTCACACGATATAGTGTATCCAGGTCACTCAGCTCCCTGTATGAGCTGCAACATGTATTTATTAATTACTAATTACTGATCACTATTATTAATTAGCATTAATTACACTATTAATTAAATCGATTGATTAAAGCTGATTATTTGAATCTTTAAAATACAATAATTACTTTATACATGGTTTGTGTTAATTACAATTAGTTACTGTAGTATTTATAGATCCAGCTCTAGTAATGACGTGGCAAGTCGTCGGGTAGGTAGCTGTGTCTGCTTCGTGTTTATGTTTGTGGCAGGGTTGTGCAATGTATCAGATTTTCTAATTAATTCCCCTTCGTTTATTCCTGTGGTTGTAACATACACAGGGTTATTCAAAGAGATCCAAATGGCTGGAGAAATGTAACGGAACAGTGAAATTCAGGGTACAGTTACCTTTCCTGGCCATTCGACTATCCAGAGAGCAGGCAATTCGCCAAATCCTGGCGAATTGCCTGCACATATGGTGCCTGTTCGAGGGCAGTGAAATCCCCATGAAAAAGCACTGCTTCGGCTATTCAGAGAACACAAACCAGCAGTGAAAGGTTCCCCTAATGCCCTGCCATTCGGTGGTTTAATTCGGCAGGTTTATTCAGGAGAATCCCATAGGCTTCAATGTTAAAAATATTCCCGTTTTAATTCAATATCTAATAAACCGTTTATTATAAAATTCTGCAGTAAAGAGTCTATTTATAGATTTTTTAGGATATTTTAAGCATTTTTCTGATTATTTTTTTTTTAACCCTTTCGCTACTGAGCCATTTCCCGCCCCTGTGCTGAGGTCATTTTTACCGGTTTCGCTCATCATGTTTAAACGTGTTTTGAAGCTTATTTTAATATATGACCCAGACATATTATATATCGTTCTTTCCGTCAGACTCGGCAGATTCATAATATGTTATTATTATATGTATACGTCATGTCCTGTCTGTATATTATAACAAAAAAATGCAATAAAATTAGAATTTTCAACAATTTACAACGTGTAAAGTGGGTTTTTTTTCACATTTTAACATGCGATCGTTTGCAGTAATATTTTCTATGGGGTGCACTTGTTAAAAAAAATTAGAAATGGGGTCTCGTTACATTTTTTTTGAGAAAATTTAGCTATTTTTAACAAACGCACCGCATACAAAAATCGTTAGTGCAGCATCATTTGTTCACATTATAATTGAAATGGGAACAATATTACTGCATTAACAAAACCCCAAAAAAAAACTTGTTCATTTTTTTTTAAAATATTTATTTTAATTTTTTTATTTTTTTTAAAACTTGTTACATGGTCAAGTTTGGTATCGTTGTAAAGGCCATGCTCTGGCCAATCCAACGATATCAAACATTAACCCCTAGCTGCCACGGATCAGGAGATAGGGGGTTCATTGGAACCCCCTATCTCCACCATTGCTGGCAGCTAGGGGTTAACTCCAGGACTGGCGTCATCGTGCTATGCATGATGACGCCAGTCCTCAGGGGGAGTTCCTGGAGGCCTGGCCATCATCCAAGGGGATCACGATTTGGCGCTTTTCAGTGCCGAATCGTGATCCGGCTCCCCAGGGGTTAATTACAGCCACCGTTTGGAAGGGCAGGCCGTGCCCTTCCAAACGGTGCCTGGATTAACACTGTGCCCCCCGGAGATCGGGAGGGAGAGAGGTCCGAAGGACCTCCCCTCTCCCTTTCAGGCGCCTCCTCCGCACACGGGGGGGGCGCCTGAATTAGATGTCATCGCGCCGCCGCAATGACATCTAATTGCTCCGCCAGGGTCCCGGAGTGCTGGGCTGACATCCAAGATGTCAGCCCGCACCGGGGGGGCGCAGCAATCTGCCGGAATCCGGCGGATTACTGCATCCTGTGCATGGACGCGCGCAGCGCGTCCATAGTACAGAACAACCACTTGGCTGGACGCGCTGAGCGCGTCCATAGCAGCCAAGTGGTTAAAAGTCCGATTTTTTTTTTAACTTTACTTCTTTTTTCTGTAACAGCCCTCTTTATTCTCATTAATTGGATTTTATATGTAAATTTCAGACATTTTCGCTCAGTAGTTTCTTTGCAAACAGCTTTTTACTTTCAAACATTCACACAAACTGTTTTACGAATTTATTCACTGCCTCCTCTGTGTCTCAGCTGCTTCGCTGTGTGTGATCGGCTCCTGCTCAGGTTTTTCGAGGGGTTAATCCAGATGTTTTTGAGGGTTTTCGGCGTGCATTCGCCAGGTTTTGTGGTTCGTTTTCGTCGGGTTTGTGGCAGCTTTTCCCTGCAATTTGGGGACCCTGTGGTGTTTGCTGAATACACCGCAGGGTCAACGAAATGGGATCGGCAAAAGGAACCGAATTGAACCAGGGGGCACGGTGCCTGGGTAACGGTGCAGGGGGCGACGGTGCAGGGGTGACGGTCCAGGGGTGACGGTGCAGGGGTAACGGTGCAGGGGGCGACGGTGCAGGGGTGACGGTCCAGGGGTGACGGTGCAGGGGTAACGGTGCAGGGGGCACGGTGCAGGGGTGACGGTGCAGGGGTGACGGTGCAGGGGCAGGGGCGGATCCAGAGCCTAGTCTCGGGAGGGGCAATGACAGAAAATAAGGTGTTGCTTACAGAACTGAATGACTGCACTTATGTGATTATTATATTGTTTTATGTTTGTGACTATTAATAAAGAAATATACATTACATTTAAAGAAATATACATTACATTGCATTTTTATTTTGGACTGTGCATCCACAGTTATATTATTTCTTTGAGAACTACATTTCCCATGTGGCTCAGTCTTCCTAATGGGTGACTGAGCCACATGGGATGGGAAATGTAGTTCCCAAAACATCAGGGAGGGAGGCAACCATGAGATCTATACAAAACAAGTTCCTGCTGGGTTCATTCAGTGACCCCCCCCCCCCCCCCCCCAGGTACCATAACCATGACACAGGGCCAGGGCCCAGGAGGTACCTTGAGACAGATAGGAACTTGGGGGCAAAGCTGGGCCGCCAGGGGGGCCTTGGGCTCGGTGATGGACTGGTCTGGACACTCAGAGACGCCAGTGGGTCACTCAGCTCGGCCGATCAACAGATGAAGACCGTGGGCGATGATCAGGCGGCTGGTGGCACTAGGCACTGCAGGGAATGATGATGAGGGGAGGGCAGGCACAATCACTCACTGTCAGTCTGACGCTGCAGACTGTGTCAGTGTCTCTCGAGTGCGACTGTGCCGCTGTGCGAGTGCGGAACTTAACCACAGCACAGCACTCACTGACTGACTGGCAGCAGAGACAGTGTGGCGCCTCCTGCTAGCTTTCCCGCCCATGTGACACTCACCAGTCCAGCGCCCGCCCCGGATTGACACGTGAGTTAGTGACGTCACGTGAGGGCATGGCTGGCTCGCTCACTTCCTGCTCCCTCCCTGCTCGCTCGCATTGAGTGCGGCGGCAAGCCTGGCCCAGCGTGAGCGGCGGCGGAGAATCAGGAGACGGAGTAGTTACATTATTTTTTTACCGTGACCGAGAGAGATGATAATGATCCTCGTCAGGCAGGCAGCGCGCGCCGCGGCGTGCGCTGCTTTAGTTTGGCCGGCCCAATGCAGTCTGCTGCTGGCGGCAGAGTCGAGAGGCAGTAATAATTTTCTCAGAATCTCGGGGGGGGGCGCAATTGCCCCGTTCCCCCCCCTGGATCCGCCCCTGTGCAGGGGTAACAGTGCAGGGGGCATGGTGCCTGAGTAACAGTGCAGGGGGCATGGTGCCTGGGTAACAGTGCAGGGGGCACGGTGCAGGGGTCACGGTGCAGGGGTCACGGTGCAGGGGTCACAGTGCAGGGGGCATGGTGCCTGGGTAACAGTGCAGGGGGCATGGTGCAGGGGTCACGGTGCAGGGGTAACAGTGCAGGGGGCATGGTGCAGGGGTCACGGTGCAGGGGGCACGGTGCAGGGGTCACGGTGCAGGGGGCACGGTGCAGGGGTCACGGTGCAGGGGGCACGGTGCAGGGGTCACGGTGCAGGGGGCACGGTGCAGGGGGCACGGTGCAGGGGTCACGGTGCAGGGGCCACGGTGCAGGGGTCACGGTGCAGGGGTCACGGTGCAGGGGAATCACTCCCCATTTTTCCTCGGTTTTATTTTCACACAACTTGCAAAGCATAATGGAAGAACAAAGCTCTGCTTCTGTAATTAACCCTGCGTGTTCACATACAGTCCAGTCACTGCATGGGCCAGCGTGCGGGAAGGAAGGAGTTAAACTGCAGGCTGAATGTGAATTATTATACACGGCACAGGGTGGCCTCTCCATATGACACGTGTGTAAACAGGCGTGTGAGCAGTAAAAGCGACATGTCCCGTCTGTCCCTCATTTAGGGCTGAACTTACACATTCCTAATGACAATCAATATAAAAGATCAGAAAAAACTGACTGCGCCTGTATATAGTGACTGTATCTCTGTATATAGTGACTGCGCCTGTATATAGTGACTGTATCTCTGTATATAGTGACTGTATCTCTGTATATAGTGACTGTATCTCTGTATATAGTGACTGCGCCTGTATATAGTGACTGTATCTCTGTATATAGTGACTGCGCCTGTATATAGTGACTGTATCTCTGTATATAGTGACTGTATCTCTGTATATAGTGACTGCGCCTGTATATAGTGACTGTATCTCTGTATATAGTGACTGCGCCTGTATATAGTGACTGTATCTCTGTATATAGTGACTGCGCCTGTATATAGTGACTGTATCTCTGTATATAGTGACTGTATCTCTGTATATAGTGACTGCGCCTGTATATAGTGACTGTATCTCTGTATATAGTGACTGCGCCTGTATCTCTGTATATAGTGACTGCGCCTGTATATAGTGACTGTATCTCTGTATATAGTGACTGCGCCTGTATCTCTGTATAGTGACTGCGCCTGTATATAGTGACTGTATCTCTGTATATAGTGACTGCGCCTGTATATAGTGACTGTATCTCTGTATATAGTGACTGTATCTCTGTATATAGTGACTGCGCCTGTATATAGTGACTGTATCTCTGTATATAGTGACTGCGCCTGTATCTCTGTATATAGTGACTGCGCCTGTATATAGTGACTGTATCTCTGTATATAGTGACTGCGCCTGTATATAGTGACTGTATCTCTGTATATAGTGACTGCGCCTGTATATAGTGACTGTATCTCTGTATATAGTGACTGTATCTCTGTATATAGTGACTGTATCTTGTATATAGTGACTTCTGATGCGCCTGTATATAGTGACTGTATCTCTTATATATGTGACTGCGCCTGTATATAGTGACTGTATCTCTGTATTATAGTGACTGTATCTCTGTATATAGTGACTGTATCTCTGTATATAGTGACTGCGCCTGTATATAGTGACTGTATCTCTGTATATAGTGACTGCGCCTGTATATAGTGACTGTATCTCTGTATATAGTGACTGTATCTCTGTATATAGTGACTGCGCCTGTATATAGTGACTGTATCTCTGTATATAGTGACTGCGCCTGTATATAGTGACTGTACTCTGTATATAGTGACTGCGCCTGTATATAGTGACTGTATCTCTGTATATAGTGACTGTATCTCTGTATATAGTGACTGCGCCTGTATATAGTGACTGTATCTCTGTATAGTGACTGCGCCTGTATCTCTGTATATAGTGACTGCGCCTGTATATAGTGACTGTATCTCTGTATATAGTGACTGCGCCTGTATCTCTGTATATTGACTGCGCCTGTATATAGTGACTGTATCTCTGTATATAGTGACTGCGCCTGTATATAGTGACTGTATCTCTGTATATAGTGACTGTATCTCTGTATATAGTGACTGCGCCTGTATATAGTGACTGTATCTCTGTATATAGTGACTGCGCCTGTATCTCTGTATATAGTGACTGCGCCTGTATATAGTGACTGTATCTCTGTATATAGTGACTGCGCCTGTATATAGTGACTGTATCTCTGTATATAGTGACTGCGCCTGTATATAGTGACTGTATCTCTGTATATAGTGACTGTATCTCTGTATATAGTGACTGTATCTCTGTATATAGTGACTGCGCCTGTATATAGTGACTGTATCTCTGTATATAGTGACTGCGCCTGTATATAGTGACTGTATCTCTGTATATAGTGACTGTATCTCTGTATATAGTGACTGCGCCTGTATATAGTGACTGTATCTCTGTATATAGTGACTGCGCCTGTATATAGTGACTGTATCTCTGTATATAGTGACTGCGCCTGTATATAGTGACTGTATCTCTGTATATAGTGACTGTATCTCTGTATATAGTGACTGCGCCTGTATATAGTGACTGTATCTCTGTATATAGTGACTGCGCCTGTATCTCTGTATATAGTGACTGCGCCTGTATATAGTGACTGTATCTCTGTATATAGTGACTGCGCCTGTATCTCTGTATATAGTGACTGCGCCTGTATATAGTGACTGTATCTCTGTATATAGTGACTGCGCCTGTATATAGTGACTGTATCTCTGTATATAGTGACTGTATCTCTGTATATAGTGACTGCGCCTGTATATAGTGACTGTATCTCTGTATATAGTGACTGCGCCTGTATCTCTGTATATAGTGACTGCGCCTGTATATAGTGACTGTATCTCTGTATATAGTGACTGCGCCTGTATATAGTGACTGTATCTCTGTATATAGTGACTGCGCCTGTATATAGTGACTGTATCTCTGTATATAGTGACTGTGTCTCTGTATATACTGACTGCGCCTGTATATAGTGACTGTATCTCTGTATATAGTGACTGAGCCTGTATATAGTGACTGTATCTCTGTATATAGTGACTGTGTCTCTGTATATACTGACTGCGCCTGTATATAGTGACTGTATCTCTGTATATAGTGACTGTGTCTCTGTATATAGTGACTGCGTCTGTATCTCTGTATATAGTGACTGTGTCTCTGTATATAGTGACTGCACCTGTATATAGTGACTGTATCTCTGTATATAGTGACTGTGTCTCTGTATATACTGACTGCGCCTGTATATAGTGACTGTATCTCTGTATATAGTGACTGTGTCTCTGTATATAGTGACTGCGTCTCTGTATATAGTGACTGCACCTGTATCTCTGTATATAGTGACTGTCTCTCTGTATATAGTGACTGCACCTGTATATAGTGACTGTATCTCTGTATATAGTGACTGCGCCTGTGTATAGTGACTGCGCCTGTATATAGTGACTGTATCTCTGTATATAGTGACTGTATGGCTACATATAGTGACTGTATTGCTGTATATAGTGAATTTATCTCTGTATAGTGACTGTCTGCATATAGTGACTGTATCGTTGTATATAGTGACTGTATATAGTGTATGTATATCTGTATGCACTGACTGTATCTGAACACACGGTGTCTGTAAATAGTGACTCTATCTGTATACAACGTATCTCATTGTCTGAATATACAGGGTATACACACAGAGAGCTGAACTGGCCCCGAATTGCACCGAATCGGGAGTTTCCCCGTACGGTGACATCTAGTGGCCATTCGTCTATTCAGAAAGCAGGCAGTTTGCCAAATATTGATGAATTGCCAGTAAAATACGGTGCCTGTTCGGTGGCAGTGAAATACAGTGCCTGTTCAACGGCAGTGAAATATGGTGCTTGTTCGACGGCAGTGAAATACGGTGCTTGTTCGGTGGCAGTGACATACGGTGCCTGTTCGACGGCAGTGAAATACGGTGCCTGTTCGGCGGCAGTGAAATATGGTGCTTGTTCGGTGGCAGTGACATACGGTGCCTGTTCGACGGCAGTGAAATACGGTGCCTGTTCGGTGGCAGTGAAATACGGTGCCTGTTCGGTGGCAGTGAAATACGGTGCCTGTTCGGTGGCAGTGAAATATGGTGCCTGTTCGACGGCAGTGAGATACAGTGCTGTTCGGCAGCAGTGAAATACGGTGCCTGTTCGGCGGCAATGAAATACGGTGCTCTTCGACGGCAGTGAAATACGGTGCCTGTTAGACGGCAGTGAAATACGATGCAGTTCGGCGGCAGTGAAATACAGTGTCTGTTCAATGGCAGTGAAATAAGGTGCTGTTTGGCAGCAGTGAAATCCCCCATGGAGAAGTAATGGTTAATCTATTCACATTGAACAGCAGAGAAATGTCAGTGAAATGCCCTGGTTTATTCAGGCGAATCCCATAGGTTTCAATGTTAAATACAGTATATTCCCATTTTAATTCAATATCTAATTAACCATTTTCATTTGCAGCAAAAAGTCTCTTTAGTTAGATTTTTTTTGGATTTTTTGGGCATTTTCCGGGGAAAAAAATCCTTTTTTTAAATTGTTTTTTCTTTTTTCTGTACCTGTCCTTTTTATTATCATTCATTGGATTTTATATGTAAATTCCAGACTTTTTCGTTCAGTAGGTTTTTTTGCAAATAGTTTCAAATTTGACACTTTCATACGTAATGATTATTTTTTTTACCCTGTTCGTCAGCTTGTCGGCTTTTTCCGGTGGCTGCACTGCGCTGTGATTGGCAGCTCGTCAGCTTTTCAGTGTTTTTTTTTGTGGAGGTTCCTTTCAGTGGGATTTCGGTTCCTGGAAGGCAAACTGTAGACGTTAGGGAGGGATTAGTAAACAACAAGTTCAGACAGGGAATAGGAACCAGAGGCAGCATTGCAGGAGCACTGCGGGATAGGCGCGGTTCTGTTTTATGGAGAGAAGATTAGGAATCATTAACTAGCACCTGGTATTGGATCAGCGTGCTTTAGGGAGGCCACTGCTACTGTCGCTGCTATAAGCCGCTATAAGCCGACTTGCCTTTAGCTCTCTTGCGGCTCCTGACACTAACCGAAAAAAATAACATGGAATAAACTCGCAGCTGTAACAATGTGGCAAAAATGGTGTTGATTGAAGAATCCCTTTCTGGCTGGATACGGAGGGGGGTTTGTGGGGAGTACGGCTTCTTGCTGTTGGATTCAGGGAGAGGATGGAAGTGAAGTGACCTTATGACTGTTTCCCCAAATCCATTCTCTCTCCATCACCCCAGAAGGTGCATTAATGTCCCCCTCATAAGCGACCTCTCATTTATCCTATTCCTTATGTCACCCGGATAGGGGTGACATAGGGGCTGATGGAGCAGCAGCTCGAGGCTCATGCCCCAGAATAGCCCAAAAGAAAGGACAAGTATGTCTGCATTGATGGGCATTTGGACCCCTGTATCTCTGACTCCATAAAAGCTACAGGGTCATGTGAGGAGTCATTTGAAAGGCCAGAGCATGACCTTTCCAATGATACCAGACATGACCAGGTTTTATGGAACAATAAAAATTAAATAATACATATTTCTTTATTTTATATTTGTTTCTAACACAGGAATATTTTTCACTTTTCAATTATAAAGTGAACAATGATGCTGCACTAACTCACAATCTCATTTCTCATGTCACCAACAAGTGTGGAGGCAATGGCACAACCCGTTATTATGAATTGTTATATCACAAACCTAAACCGCTGCCCTGCAGCGAAGAGCACTGGGGGACTTTGGACCCCTGCGTCTCTAATCTTTACAGTGCGCAAGGTCAAGTGAGGCATCATTGGAAAGGTCAGCGTCTGGCCTTTCCATCGATACCAAACTTGACCATGTAGTGGGTAAGAATAAAAAATTGAAAATTTAATACAAAATTTCTTTTTTTCTCTGTGACATATATAAAACAAACAATACTGCTGCACTAACTCAACTAAGGCAACAGATTCTGCTCCTTCTTATGATTTGGCACAGAGAGAAACTGATTTTTTCAGTTTTTGTTGGGGGGGGTGGCTCCAAATTTCTGTGCCTACAGGCTCTGGAGGTGCACATCCAACCCTGGATACAGACACTATCTGAATCGATCCAACAAACTGCTGAAAACCCGTTGAATGCACCTGATGATCCAACACAAAACCGCCAATTCGATCCAAAAAAAGCTGATGACCTGCTGACCAGTTGCCGGAAAAAGCCGACCAGCCGACGAAAGGGTAAAAAAAAAAAAATCTTGCAACTTTTAAAAGCGGTTTTCAAAAAACTTACTGCACAAAAATACCTGGAAATAATATAGAAGGTCCTAGGAATAATAATAAAAAGGTCTGTTACAGAAAAAAATGCCATTAAACAAAAATTCAGAAGAAAATATATCCCGAAAAATGCATAAAAAAATAAAGAGACTTTTTGCTGCAGATTAAAATAATAAACGGTTTATTAGATATTGGATAAAAAAGGGAATATTTTTAACATTGAAACCTATGAGATTCGTCTGAATAAACCTGTCGAATGAAACCACTGAACGGCAGGGAATTTTGAAATGTCACCATATGGGGAAATTCCCTGACATTTCGGGGCCAGATCGTCTCGCTCTGTGAATGACCTCTAAAGTCTCTGCAGCGCGTGATGGTCACAAAGCAGAACACACGCCGTCTGGCTTCAGAAACGAAGAGACGCACAACCAGTAGCAAGACAACAAAAATCAAACCAGAAAACTAGAATATGCTATAACTAACCAGAGCGACCAGTAACAAGACAACAGAAATCAAACAAGAAAACTGGAATATGCTATAACTAACCAGAGCGACCAGTAACAAGACAACAGAAATCAAACCAGAAAACTAGAATATGCTATAACTAACCAGAGCGACCAGTAACAAGACAACAGAAATCAAACAAGAAAACTGGAATATGCTATAACTAACCAGAGCGACCAGTAACAAGACAACAGAAATCAAACCAGAAAACTAGAATATGCTATAACTAACCAGAGAGACCAGTAAGACAACAAAAATCAAACAACCAGAAAACTATAATATGCTATAACTAACCAGAGTGACCAGTAACAAGACAACAAAAAACAAACAACAAGAAAACTAGAATATGCTATAACTAACCAGAGCGACCAGTAACAAGACAACAAAAATCAAACAGCAAGAAAACTAGAATATGCTATAACTAACCAGAGACACCAGTAACAAGCAACAAAAATCAAACCAGAAAACTAGAATATGCTATAACTAACCAGAGTGACCAGTAACAAGACAACAAAAAACAAACAACAAGAAAACTAGAATATGCTATAACTAACCAGAGCGACCAGTAACAAGACAACAAAAATCAAGCCAGAAAACTAGAATATGCTATAACTAACCAGAGCGACCAGTAACAAGACAACAGAAATCAAACAACAAGAAAACTATAATATGCTATAACTAACCAGAGCGACCAGTAACAAGACAACAAAAATCAAGCCAGAAAACTAGAATATGCTATAACTAACCAGAGCGACCAGTAACAAGACAACAGAAATCAAACAAAAAGAAAACTAGAATATGCTATAACTAACCAGAGAGACCAGTAACAAGCAACAGAAATCAAACAATAAAACTATAATATGCTATAACTAACCAGAGTGACCAGTAACAAGACAACAAAAATCAAACCAGAAAACTAGAATATGCTATAACTAACCAGAGTGACCAGTAACAAGACAACAAAAAACAAACAACAAGAAAACTAGAATATGCTATAACTAACCAGAGCGACCAGTAACAAGACAACAAAAATCAAACAGCAAGAAAACTAGAATATGCTATAACTAACCAGAGCGACCAGTAACAAGACAACAAAAATCAAGCCAGAAAACTAGAATATGCTATAACTAACCAGAGCGACCAGTAACAAGACAACAGAAATCAAACAACAAGAAAACTATAATATGCTATAACTAACCAGAGCGACCAGTAACAAGACAACAAAAATCAAACAACAAGAAAACTAGAATATGCTATAACTAACCAGAGCGACCAGTAACAAGACAACAAAAATCAAGCCAGAAAACTAGAATATGCTATAACTAACCAGAGCGACCAGTAACAAGACAACAGAAATCAAGCCAGAAAACTAGAATATGCTATAACTAACCAGAGCGACCAGTAACAAGACAACAGAAATCAAACAAGAAAACTGGAATCTGCTATAACTAACCAGAGCGACCAGTAACAAGACAACAGAAATCAAAAGAGAAAACTAGAATATGCTATAACTAACCAGAGAGACCAGTAACAAGACAACAGAAATCAAACAAGAAAACTAGAATATGCTATAACTAACCAGAGAGACCAGTAACAAGACAACAAAAATCAAACAACAAGAAAACTATAATATGCTATAACTAACCAGAGCGACCAGTAACAAGACAACAGAAATCAAACCAGAAAACTAGAATATGCTATAACTAACCAGAGCGACCAGTAACAAGACAACAGAAATCAAACAGCAAGAAAACTAGAATATGCTATAACTAACCAGAGCGACCAGTAACAAGACAACAAAAATCAAACAGCAAGAAAACTAGAATATGCTATAACTAACCAGAGTGACCAGTAACAAGACAACAAAAATCAAACCAGAAAACTGGAATATGCTATAACTAACCAGAGTGACCAGTAACAAGACAACAGAAATCAAACAAGAAAACTAGAATATGCTATAACTAACCAGAGAGACCAGTAACAAGACAACAAAAATCATACAACAAGAAAACTAGAATATGCTATAACTAACCAGAGCGACCAGTAACAAGACAACAAAAATCAAACAAGAAAACTAGAATATGCTATAACTAACCAGAGCGACCAGTAACAAGACAACAAAAATCAAACAAGAAAATTAGAATATGCTCTAACTAACCAGAGTGACCAGTAACAAGACAACAAAAATCAAACAAGAAAACTAGAATATGATACAACTAACCAGAGCGACCAGTAACAAGACAACACAAATCAAACAAGAAAACTAGAATATGCTATAACTAACCAGAGTGACCAGTAACAAGACAACAAAAATCAAACAAGAAAACTAGAATATGCTATAACTAACCAGAGCGACCAGTAACAAGACAACACAAATCAAACAACAAGAAAACTAGAATATGCTATAACTAACCAGAGTGACCAGTAACAAGACAACACAAATCAAACAAGAAAACTAGAATATGCTATAACTAACCAGAGTGACCAGTAACAAGACAACACAAATCAAACAAGAAAACTAGAATATGCTATAACTAACCAGAGCGACCAGTAACAAGACAACAATAATCAAACAAGAAAACTATAATATGCTATAACTAACCAGAGCGACCAGTAACAAGACAACAAAAATCAAACAAGAAAACTAGAATATGCTATAACTAACCAGAGAGACCAGTAACAAGACAAAAAAAATCAAACAATAAAACTATAATATGCTATAACTAACCAGAGCGACCAGTAACAAGACAACAAAAATCAAACAAGAAAACTAGAATATGCTATAACTAACCAAAGAGACCAGTAACAAGACAACAAAAATCAAACAACAAGAAAACTAGAATATGCTATAACTAACCAGAGCGACCAGTAACAAGACAACACAAATCAAACAAGAAAACTAGAATATGCTATAAATAACCAGAGTGACCAGTAACAAGAAAACAAAAATCAAACCAGAAAACTAGAATATGCTAACTAACCAGAGTGACCAGTAACAAGACAACAGATGTGATGCCCCGCGCCGCGGTCGGACCGCGGCCGCCATGTTGGGACGCCTGGCAGACTCACCTGAGGTCCCTCGTGGCGCCTCGCTCCCTGGTTCCGGCCTGCAGCTCGAGGGAGGAGATCCAAGATGCGTCCCACGCCGTCTCCGCGATCCATCTGAGCGGAGGTCGGGCGCGCATGCGCGATCGTCCATCCTGGAACATGAAAACTCAGGTACTCTGGCGCCCTCTGCTGGTCAAGTTAAGGTACTGCATTCCACCTGCACTGAAGATCCTCGCATACCACCAATTAATCTGCCAAGCACTCAGGTATCTCAATTCCACCTGCGAGTCCCAGGTGAACGGTGTTCGTATGATTCCCTGAGCCCTATTTAAACCTGCCGCTTTCTCCAGCTCACTAACCAGGTTATACTGTGGTTCCACCACGTTACCCAGTGGTTCCCTTCGTGCTACGCTAAGGACATCCTGACTTCCGTTCCTGCTTCCAAGGTGCCTGTCCTGCTTTCGCCCTGCTTCCAAGGTGCCAGTCCGACTTCCGTTCCTGCTTCCAAGGTGCCAGTCCGACTTCCGTTCCTGCTTCCAAGGTGCCAGTCCGACTTCCGTTCCTGCTTCCAAGGTGCCTGTCCTGCTTTCACCCTGCTTCCAAGGTGCCAGTCCTGCTTCCGTTCCTGCTTCCAAAGTGCAAGTCCTGCTTCTGTTCCGGTTGCCACGGTACCAGCTTACTTCCATTCCAAACCTGCCATCACAGTGCCCGTTCCATTCCCAGGCTTGTCTCCACGACATCAGTACCGGACCCTGTCCTTAAATCCCTACGACTTTCCGTTCTGGACTTTTATTTCTGCCAAAGAAACCTTGCATTACGTTTATTCTGGACTTTCATTTCTGCCAAAAGAAACCTTGCATTACGTTTATTCTGGACTTTTATTTCTGCCAAAGAAACCTTGCATTACGTGTATTCTGGACTTTATTTCCACCAAAGAAACTTGCATTACGTTTGTTCTGGACTTATATTTTGTTTCCTTCAGTAAAGCTAATAGTTATATTCCTTCTGGTCTCCTCTTTCGGCTTGCTATTGGGGTCCATACACCCAACACCACACAGGGGTTCAAGCCTCTGTCCTTACAACAGAAATCAAACAAGAAAACTAGAATATGCTATAACTAACCAGAGTGACCAGTAACAAGACAACAAAAATCAAACAAGAAAACTAGAATATGCTATAACTAACCAGAGAGACCAGTAACAAGACAAAAAAAATCAAACAAGAAAACTATAATATGCTATAACTAACCAGAGCGACCAGTAACAAGACAACAAAAATCAAACAAGAAAACTAGAATATGCTATAACTAACCAGAGTGACCAGTAACAAGACAACAAAAATCAAACAAGAAAACTATAATATGCTATAACTAACCAGAGAGACCAGTAACAAGACAAAAAAAATCAAACAAGAAAACTATAATATGCTATAACTAACCAGAGCGACCAGTAACAAGACAACAAAAATCAAACAACAAGAAAACTAGAATATGCTATAACTAACCAGAGCGACCAGTAACAAGACAACAGAAATCAAACAATAAAACTAGAATATGCTATAACTAACCAGAGCGACCAGTAACAAGACAACAAAAATCAAACAAGAAAACTAGAATATGCTATAACTAACCAAAGAGACCAGTAACAAGACAACAAAAATCAAACAACAAGAAAACTAGAATATGCTATAACTAACCAGAGCGACCAGTAACAAGACAACACAAATCAAACAAGAAAACTAGAATATGCTATAAATAACCAGAGTGACCAGTAACAAGAAAACAAAAATCAAACCAGAAAACTAGAATATGCTATAACTCACCAGAGCGACCAGTAAAAAGACAACAAAAATCAAACAAGAAGAAAACTAGAATATGCTATAACTAACCAGAGCGACCAGTAACAAGACAACAGAAATCAAACAAGAAGAAAACTAGAATATGCTATAACTAACCAGAGCGACCAGTAACAAGACAACAGAAATCAAACAAGAAGAAAACTAGAATATGCTATAACTAACCAGAGCGACCAGTAACAAGACAACAAAAATCAAACAAGAAAACTAGAATATGCTATAACTAACCAGAGAGACCAGTAACAAGACAACAGAAATCAAACAAGAAAACTAGAATATGCTATAACTAACCAAAGAGACCAGTAACAAGACAACAAAAATCAAACAACAAGAAAACTAGAATATGCTATAACTAACCAGAGCGACCAGTAACAAGACAACACAAATCAAACAAGAAAACTAGAATATGATACAACTAACCAGAGCGACCAGTAACAAGACAACACAAATCAAACAAGAAAACTAGAATATGCTATAACTAACCAGAGCGACCAGTAACAAGACAACAAAAATCAAACAACAAGAAAACTAGAATATGCTGTAACTAACCAGAGCGACCAGTAACAAGACAACAGAAATCAAACAAGAAGAAAACTAGAATATGCTATAACTAACCAGAGCGACCAGTAACAAGACAACAGAAATCAAACAAGAAAACTAGAATGTGCTATAACTAACCAGAGCGACCAGTAACAAGACAACAAAAATCAAACAAGAAAACTAGAATATGCTATAACTAACCAGAGTGACCAGTAACAAGACAACAGAAATCAAACAAGAAAACTAGAATATGCTATAACTAACCAGAGTGACCAGTAACAAGACAACAAAAATCAAACAAGAAAACTAGAATATGCTATAACTAACCAGAGAGACCAGTAACAAGACAACAAAAATCAAACAACAAGAAAACTATAATATGCTATAACTAACCAGAGCGACCAGTAACAAGACAACAAAAATCAAACAAGAAAACTAGAATATGCTATAACTAACCAGAGAGACCAGTAACAAGACAACAGAAATCAAAAAAAGAAAACTAGAATATGCTATAACTAACCAGAGCGACCAGTAACAAGACAACAAAAATCAAACCAGAAAACTAGAATATGCTATAACTAACCAGAGCGACCAGTAACAAGACAACAGAAATCAAACAAAAAGGAAACTAGAATATGCTATAACTAACCAGAACGACCAGTAACAAGACAACAAAAATCAAACAACAAGAAAACTAGAATATGCTATAACTAACCAGAGCGACCAGTAACAAGACAACAGAAATCAAACAACAAGAAAACTAGAATATGCTATAACTAACCAGAGTGACCAGTATCAAGACAACAGAAAACAAACAACAAGGAAACTAGAATATGCTATAACTAACCAGAGCGACCAGTAACAAGACAACAAAAATCAAACAAGAAAACTAGAATATGCTATAACTAACCAGAGCGACCAGTAACAAGACAACAAAAATCAAACAACAAGAAAACTAGAATATGCTATAACTAACCAGAGCGACCAGTAACAAGACAACACAAATCAAACAAGAAAACTAGAATATGCTGTAACTAACTTAAAGAAATAACATATAGCAAGAAAATGAAAATATGCTGTAACTAATTTAAATAACATATAGCAAGAAATTTAAAATATGCTGTAACTAACTTAAATAACATATAGCAAGAAATTTAAAATATGCTGTAACTAACTTAAATAAATAACATATAGCAAGAAAAGTAAAATATGCTGTAACTAACTTAAATAAATAACATATATCAAGAAAATTAAAATATGCTGTAACTAACTTAAATAAATAACATATAGCAAGAAAATTAAAATAGTCTGTAACTAACTTAAATAACCTATAGCAAGACATTTAAAATATGCTGTAACTAACTTAAATAAATAACATATAGCAAGAAAAGTAAAATATGCTGTAACTAACTTAAATAACATATAGCAAGAAAATTAAAATATGCTGTAACTAACTTAAATAAATAACATATAGCAAGAAAATTAAAATAGTCTGTAACTAACTTAAATAACATATAGCAAGAAATTTAAAATATGCTGTAACTAACTTAAATAAATAACATATAGCAAGAAAAGTAAAATATGCTGTAACTAACTTAAATAAATAACATATAGCAAGAAAAGTAAAATATGCTGTAACTAACTTAAATAAATAACATATAGCAAGAAAAGTAAAATATGCTGTAACTAACTTTAAATAAATAACATATAGCAAGAAAATTAAAATAGTCTGTAACTAACTTAAATAAATAACATATAGCAAGAAAAGTAAAATATGCTGTAACTAACTTAAAGAAATAACATATAGCAAGAAAATTAAAATATGCTGTAACTAATTTAAATAACATATAGCAAGAAATTTAAAATATGCTGTAACTAACTTAAATAACATATAGCAAGAAATTTAAAATATGCTGTAACTAACTTAAATAAATAACATATAGCAAGAAAAGTAAAATATGCTGTAACTAACTTAAATAAATAACATATATCAAGAAAATTAAAATATGCTGTAACTAACTTAAATAAATAACATATAGCAAGAAAATTAAAATAGTCTGTAACTAACTTAAATACATATAGCAGAAATTTAAAATATGCTGTAACTAACTTAAATAAATAACATATAGCAAGAAAAGTAAAATATGCTGTAACTAACTTAAATAACATATAGCAAGAAAATTAAAATATGCTGTAACTAACTTAAATAAATAACATATAGCAAGAAAATTAAAATAGTCTGTAACTAACTTAAATAACATATAGCAAGAAATTTAAAATATGCTGTAACTAACTTAAATAAATAACATATAGCAAGAAAAGTAAAATATGCTGTAACTAACTTAAATAAATAACATATAGCAAGAAAAGTAAAATATGCTGTAACTAACTTAAATAAATAACATATAGCAAGAAAATTAAAATATGCTGTAACTAACTTTAAATAAATAACATATAGCAAGAAAATTAAAATAGTCTGTAACTAACTTAAATAAATAACATATAGCAAGAAAAGTAAAATATGCTGTAACTAACTTAAATAACATATAGCAAGAAAATTAAAATATGCTGTAACTAACTTAAATAAATAACATATAGCAAGAAAATTAAAATAGTCTGTAACTAACTTAAATAACATATAGCAAGAAATTTAAAATATGCTGTAACTAACTTAAATAAATAACATATAGCAAGAAAAGTAAAATATGCTGTAACTAACTTAAATAAATAACATATAGCAAGAAAAGTAAAATATGCTGTAACTAACTTAAATAAATAACATATAGCAAGAAAAGTAAAATATGCTGTAACTAACTTTAAATAAATAACATATAGCAAGAAAATTAAAATAGTCTGTAACTAACTTAAATAAATAACATATAGCAAGAAAAGTAAAATATGCTGTAACTAACTTTAAATAAATAACATATAGCAAGAAAATTAAAATAGTCTGTAACTAACTTAAATAAATAACACATAGCAAGAAATTTAAAATATGCTGTAACTAACTTAAATAAATAACATATAGCAAGAAAAGTAAAATATGCTGTAACTAACTTAAATAAATAACATATAGCAAGAAAAGTAAAATATGCTGTAACTAACTTAAATAAATAACACATAGCAAGAAATTTAAAATATGCTGTAACTAACTTAAATAAATAACATATAGCAAGAAAATTAAAATATGCTGTAACTAACTTAAATAAATAACATATAGCAAGAAAAGTAAAATATGCTGTAACTAACTTAAATAAATAACACATAGCAAGAAATTTAAAATATGCTGTAACTAACTTAAATAAATAACATATAGCAAGAAAAGTAAAATATGCTGTAACTAACTTAAATAAATAACATATAGCAAGAAATTTAAAATATGCTGTAACTAACTTAAATAAATAACATATAGCAAGAAATTTAAAATATGCTGTAACTAACTTAAATAAATAACATATAGCAAGAAAAGTAAAATATGCAGTAACTATTACCCAAAAAATATATATCCAGAAAATTAAAATATGCTATAATTAACTTAAATAACATGAAGCAAAAAACTAAAATTTACTATAATTAACCAGAAATTCTCAAACAAGAAAATAGCTAAATTCGCAGAAACAGGAGAACGCAGGAAACATATACACTAACAGCAAATGTATGTCTCTCTCTCTCTCTATATATATATATATAGATTAGGTAGGTCGTGTTAGTCCAGATGCCAAAATCACGAGTATAGCAGTCTGTAGTGATACCTTTTTTTATTGGACTAACGTTACATTTAAAATACAAGCTTTCGAGAGTGTAACCTCCCTTCGTCAGGTATAGAAGCTTACTGATCAGAATGTAGAATTAAACATTGGGACATTCATAGGGTGCACAGTTGGGGGTTTTAGATGTTGTACATCGCCAAATGGCATGGTCAGAGGGGGGGGGGACAAAAAAAACCAGCAAAAAGAACATTTAATTGTCTCAGGCACATAAGACAACAGTGATGAAATCATGTCCACTTCAAAGGGAATGTGAAAGTACAAAAAAAAAAAAAAAAAAACACACAAAACACTGTTTGTTTTTTTTGTTTGCTGGTTTTGTCCTTTCACATTCCCTTTGAAGTGGACATGATTTCATCAAATCAAATCAAATCAAAATAAGCTTATTGGCAGGACCAAATACATTTTAGCATTGCCAAAGCATATGGGGAGGTTATATGGGGTGGAGGGGGGTAGTGGGACATATATGGGGGGGAATGGGCAAGTCCATGGACATTATCAGTGGTAAGGGATAATGTGAAGGGGGATGGGGGCGAGTCTGTGTTGGGGATTTAGAAGTCCGGGATCTCTCATATTCCTCTCAGTCTGTGACATTCTGTGACATATTGGGCAGATATTTTCACCGCCGGCTCCTCTTCTCCCAGTATGGTGTGGAGTTTCCTCATCTCTTCTCCCAGTATGATGTGGAGTTTCCTCGTCTCTTCTCCCAGTATGATGTGGAGTTTCCTCGTCTCTTCTCCCAGTATGATGTGGAGTTTCCCCGTCTCTTCTCCCAGTATGATGTGGAGTTTCCCCGTCTCTTCTCCCAGTATGATGTGGAGTTTCCCCGTCTCTTCTCCCAGTATGATGTGGAGTTTCCTCGTCTCTTCTCCCAGTATGATGTGAAGTGTCCTCGTTTCTTCTCCCAGTATGATGTGGAGTTTCCTCGTCTCTTCTCCCAGTATGATGTGGAGTTTCCTCGTCTCTTCTCCCAGTATGATGTGGAGTTTCCTCGTCTCTTCTCCCAGTATGATGTGGAGTTTCCTCGTCTCTTCTCCCAGTATGATGTGGAGTTTCCTCGTCTCTTCTCCCAGTATGATGTGGAGTTTCCTCGTCTCTTCTCCCAGTATGATGTGGAGTTTCCTCGTCTCTTCTCTCAGTATGATGTGGAGTTTCCTCGTCTCTTCTCCCAGTATGATGTGGAGTTTCCTCCTCTCTTCTCCCAGTACGATGTGGAGTTTCCCCGTCTCTTCTCCCAGTATGATGTGGAGTTTCCTCGTCTCTTCTCCCAGTATGATGTGGAGTTTCCTCGTCTCTTCTCCCAGTATGATGTGGAGTTTCCTCGTCTATTCTCCCAGTATGATGTGGAGTTTCCTCGTCTCTTCTCCCAGTATGATGTGGAGTTTCCCCGTCTCTTCTCCCAGTATGAAGTTCCTCGTCTCTTCTCCCAGTATGATGTGGAGTTTCCTCGTCTCTTCTCCCAGTATGATGTGGAGTTTCCCCGTCTCTTCTCTCAGTATGATGTGGAGTTTCCTCGTCTCTTCTCCCAGTATGATGTGGAGTTTCCTCGTCTCTTCTCCCAGTATGATGTGGAGTTTCCTCGTCTCTTCTCCCAGTATGATGTGGAGTTTCCTCGTCTCTTCTCCCAGTATGATGTGGAGTTTCCTCGTCTCTTCTCCCAGTATGATGTGGAGTTTCCTCGTCTCTTCTCCCAGTATGATGTGGAGTTTCCCCGTCTCTTCTCCCAGTATGATGTGGAGTTTCCCCGTCTCTTCTCCCAGTATGATGTGGAGTTTCCTCGTCTCTTCTCCCAGTATGATGTGAAGTTTCCTCGTTTCTTCTCCCAGTATGATGTGGAGTTTCCTCGTCTCTTCTCCCAGTATGATGTGGAGTTTCCTCGTCTCTTCTCCCAGTATGATGTGGAGTTTCCTCGTCTCTTCTCCCAGTATGATGTGGAGTTTCCTCGTCTCTTCTCCCAGTATGATGTGGAGTTTCCTCGTCTCTTCTCCCAGTATGATGTGGAGTTTCCTCGTCTCTTCTCCCAGTATGATGTGGAGTTTCCTCGTCTCTTCTCCCAGTATGATGTGGAGTTTCCTCGTCTCTTCTCCCAGTATGATGTGGAGTTTCCTCGTCTCTTCTCCCAGTATGATGTGGAGTTTCCTCGTCTCTTCTCCCAGTATTATGTGGAGTTTCCTCGTCTCTTCTCCCAGTATGATGTGGAGTTTCCCCGTCTCTTCTCCCAGTATGATGTGGAGTTTCCTCGTCTCTTCTCCCAGTATGATGTGGAGTTTCCTCGTCTCTTCTCCCAGTATGATGTGGAGTTTCCTCGTCTCTTCTCCCAGTATGATGTGGAGTTTCCTCGTCTCTTCTCCCAGTATGATGTGGAGTTTCCTCGTCTCTTCTCCAGTATGATGTGGAGTTTCCTCGTCTCTTCTCCCAGTATGATGTGGAGTTTCCTCGTCTCTTCTCCCAGTATGATGTGGAGTTTCCTCGTCTCTTCTCCCAGTATGATGTGGAGTTTCCCCGTCTCTTCTCCCAGTATGATGTGGAGTTTCCCCGTCTCTTCTCCCAGTATGATGTGGAGTTTCCCGTCTCTTCTCCCAGTATGATGTGGAGTTTCCCCGTCTCTTCTCCCAGTATGATGTGGAATTTCCTCGTCTCTTCTCCCAGTATGATGTGAAGTTTCCTCGTTTCTTCTCCCAGTATGATGTGGAGTTTCCTCGTCTCTTCTCCCAGTATGATGTGGAGTTTCCTCGTCTCTTCTCCCAGTATGATGTGGAGTTTCCTCGTCTCTTCTCCCAGTATGATGTGGAGTTTCCTCGTCTCTTCTCCCAGTATGATGTGGAGTTTCCTCGTCTCTTCTCCCAGTATGATGTGGAGTTTCCTCGTCTCTTCTCCCAGTATGATGTGGAGTTTCCTCGTCTCTTCTCCCAGTATGATGTGGAGTTTCCTCGTCTCTTCTCCCAGTATGATGTGGAGTTTCCTCGTCTCTTCTCCCAGTATGATGTGGAGTTTCCTCGTCTCTTCTCCCAGTATGATGTGGAGTTTCCTCGTCTCTTCTCCCAGTATGATGTGGAGTTTCCTCGTCTCTTCTCCCAGTATGATGTGGAGTTTCCTCGTCTCTTCTCCCAGTATGATGTGGAGTTTCCTCGTCTCTTCTCCCAGTATGATGTGGAGTTTCCTCGTCTCTTCTCCCAGTATGATGTGGAGTTTCCTCGTCTCTTCTCCCAGTATGATGTGGAGTTTCCTCGTCTCTTCTCCCAGTATGATGTGGAGTTTCCCCGTCTCTTCTCCCAGTATGATGTGGAGTTTCCCCGTCTCTTCTCCCAGTATGATGTGGAGTTTCCCCGTCTCTTCTCCCAGTATGATGTGGAGTTTCCCCGTCTCTTCTCCCAGTATGATGTGGAATTTCCTCGTCTCTTCTCCCAGTATGATGTGAAGTTTCCTCGTTTCTTCTCCCAGTATGATGTGGAGTTTCCTCGTCTCTTCTCCCAGTATGATGTGGAGTTTCCTCGTCTCTTCTCCCAGTATGATGTGGAGTTTCCTCGTCTCTTCTCCCAGTATGATGTGGAGTTTCCTCGTCTCTTCTCCCAGTATGATGTGGAGTTTCCTCGTCTCTTCTCCCAGTATGATGTGGAGTTTCCTCGTCTCTTCTCCCAGTATGATGTGGAGTTTCCTCGTCTCTTCTCCCAGTATGATGTGGAGTTTCCTCGTCTCTTCTCCCAGTATGATGTGGAGTTTCCTCGTCTCTGAAAAGTCCCAATGTTTAATTCTATCATTCTGATCAGTAAGCTTCTATACCGGACGAAGAGAGGATCACTCTCGAAAGCTTGTATTTTAAATGTAACTGTAGCGCTCACTCCCGGAGGAGCCGCTGAATTTAAACCTCGGGTCAGTCTCCCCGCATTAGGGAATAAATATACTCCAGCACCGTTGCGGATTTTATAAATTATATAGTTTACTGAATAAACTGGCATATAAAGAGTAACACGGTATACCTATATATATTTACAGTAGTTTGTAATACGAGAAATGCGTAGCGGAAAAGGAAAAAATAATTTTAACCCCTTCGTGGTTGGAGTGTGAGTCCCGTACAGGCTATGTCCCAAGAAATATAAGTGTAGGTGTGTATTGGTACCCGCCTATCCGGGTACAATATTCAACTGGCCAGTGAATTATTTATGAGGTATCTTCGACTAGTCACGTTGGGGCCCTGTAGGTTTTGAGAAAACTGCAGCGTGGTTTAGTATTTTACAGTGGCCGGGAAGGCCTCTCACCCATCCGCCAGATACTCTGCGCTCCACTCGACCCAGGACGTCTCTCCGCTCGATTTTGACTGGGATTCTCTGTGTCACCGGATCCGCTGTCTTGCTTGTCTGTATCTGCCACAAGATGTCCAGCTCACCGCCAGCACTCCCTGTTAGATCGTCTGCGGTCTCCTAACTCGGGGTCCTTCAGCGTACTCTGTATCGGTGTAGGGTTACTAACGGTGGATCACGGGGTCTTCGTTCAATAAGAAGGGAAACCCGATCTCCAGCTCTGCTAGGCCGCACCTGCGCTCTGGCCTGGTCACGATCACTATCTCCTGCACTTGCATCTTGCTCCTCTCACTCCTCTGCGCGCTCTGACGGCTCTCTCCACAAGGCTGCGGATGTAAGTGTCTCTGTCCCACCCACTTCCTGTTCCCGCCCGCAAAGCATGCTGGAAAATGTAGTCCCAATGTCTTACATTGCGCTTGTCTCCCTCTGGTGGCCAAAAACAAGTACTACCACGACAGTGAATTAAAATCAGCCCTACATAACGTTAGTCCAATAAAAAAGGTATCACTACAGACGGCTATACTCGTGATATATACTGTATATAGACACAAACACACAGGCACACACACTGAAGCCATCCTCAGGCTGGTGTTGGCGCACACACACACAGAAGCCATCCTCAGGCTTGTTGGTGCACACACAGACACACACACACACTGAAGCCATCCTCAGGCTGGTGTTGGCGCACACACACACACACACACTGAAGCCATCCTCAGGCTGGAGTTGGCGCGTGCACACACACACACTGAAGCCATCCTCAGGCTGGTGTTGGCACACACACGCACACACGCTGAAGCCGTCCTCAGGCTGGTGTTGCCGCACACACACACGCACACACACACGCTGAAGCCGTCCTCAGGCTGGTGTTGGCGCACACAGTGCCCGGACCTCTGCTTTGTGTGTCCTCTCCTGTATGAGGCTGTGCAAGTGTATACGGAGGCCATGCAGGAAGACGTGTACAGCGCCATCTAGTGTTTATAATGAAGAGGTGACAAAAATGGAAGAAATAAGGAAAACACAAGACAGTAAATTCCAAGAGCTGTGATATGATATGATCCAGAAATAACATAAATATGGGAAACCGAATCTACATAAACAGAGCTGATGACCTCTGTAATAAGATATACCGTGTATAATAAGCCCCGTGACAAAGCGTCACCTTCTACATAATATATCATATATCTTCAACCGCCTCTCCCTCTTCCTGTCCTCCAATTCCCTACTTGACCCCCTGCAATCTGGCTTCCGTCCCCTACACTCAACTGAAACTGCCCTCACCAAAGTCACCAACGACCTCCTAACTGCAAAAAAACACGGCCACTATTCTATTCTCATCCTGCTTGACCTCTCGGCTGCTTTTGACACTGACTACCCCCTCCTTCTACAGACCCTCCACTCTCTGGGTCTCGGTGACACTGCACTTGCTTGGGTTGACTCCTATTTATCCAACAGGTCCTTCTGTGTGTCCTTTGCTGGTGACTCCTCCTCCTCATTGCCTCTATCTGTTGGTGTACCTCAAGGCTCTGTCCTTGGTCCTCTGCTCTTTTCCATCTACACCTCCTCCCTGGGCAAAATCATCAACAGCTTTGGCTTTAATTACCACCTCTACGCTGATGACACTCAGATCTACCTCTCTACCCCTGATCTCTCTCCCCCTGTCCTCTCAAAAGTCAGTGACTGTTTATCTGGCATCTCCTCCTGGATGGCCTCCCACCACCTAAAGATCAACATGTCAAAGACTGAGCTCCTACTTATTCCTCCCTCCAATGCCTCCTCACCTCCTGACTTCTCTATCACGGTGGAAGGTATCACCATCTCCCCATCAAACCAAGTTCGCTGTCTTGGAGTTACACTTGACTCTGCTCTTTACTTCATCCCCCACATCAAGTCTCTTTCCTCCTCCTGCCGATACCAACTGCGTAATATTTCCAGAATTCGGCCATTTCTTACCGCTGTCACCACAAACCAACTCATACACGCCCTGGTAATCTCCCGACTCGACTATTGCAATAATCTCTTATCTGGCCTCCCTCTGTCCCGCCTCTCCCCCCTACAATCCATCCTGAACGCCTCCGCCAGGCTCATTCACCTCACCCGCCGCTCTGTCTCTGCCGCTCCCCTCTGCGAGTCCCCATCCACTGCAGAATTAAGTTCAAAATCCTTATCCTTACCTACAAAACCCTCACTAACTCCGCTCCCCACTACCTGTCCTCACTAATCACCAAATACACCCCAGCCCGCTCCCTAAGGTCAAACAGTGACCTGCGCCTAGCTTCTCCCCGCATCACCTCTTCCCATGATAGACTGCAGGATTTCTCACGCGCAGCCCCCACTCTCTGGAACGCTCTCCCTCGTACTGTCAGACTTTCCCCTAACTTCTCTTCCTTCAAACGCTCCCTTAAAACGTTCCTATTTAGGGAAGCCGACCCCCCAACTCACTGACGCAACCATCAATCACTCTCACCTTACAGTCCTCTCCTCCTGTTTCCAACCCCAACCCTCCCAGATTGTGAGTTCCTACGGGAATAGGGCCCTCATCTCCTCCTGTACTGTTTGTCAAATGTTGTTCAATGTATTGTAGCCCTGTCTATACTGTGCTTATTGTACAGCGCTGCGGAATATGCTGGCGCTTTATAAATTAATAATAATAATAATAATATATATGAAAAGAAAAAGGAATTTTAAATGGAGCCACTTTACAAACTCTGATCACATTATCTTATTGTAGCGGTCAGGCTCTGTGACATCCCTCCTGTCCCGCTGATTTCACATGATCCCCATGACACTCATACAGCACAGAGAGACGCGAGACACGCCAGATGTAAAATAATGTGACAGACACAGAGCTTCACATCTGAGCTGATCTCCTGCTCTATTTGCTGTTTATTCTGTTACACAAACATAACAGGAGGGAGGGCTCAGGCAGACGAGCTACGGTGCTCAGGATGACACAAAAAGAAACATAGGCAAAACACAATACATTACATCTCCCTTCCGAAGTATAAAACAAACCCTACATTAGCTTTTTTACTTTAAATATATGTATAGATAAAGCAAATATTAATCGTTGCTATTTCTTTAAACTTTGCAATTTACATAAAAACTTGCTGCCTAAAAAGAAAAGGTTAACACACTTCAGATGAGAATCATTCGATGACATATCATTAATAACAGTGACTATTGAACATAAACATGTGTAACTGTAAAGGAAAGGTTTCATAAAGCGCTGTCACCGCGCATGTCTCTGACTAGAGCAAAGCCTGTCTGGAGGCTTCACGACTCTGCCAAGTCTGGTGGTGTCCTGCCCGTTCGGCAGCATTTCCTCAGCAGGTTGTATTGCTGGAGCAGATTCTTGTGGAGAGCTAGCATGATCCACAGACTCGGGCTCTTCGGCACTCACTGGTTCCAACGACTCTGCCCAATGATCATCAACAAGTCTGTGACGGGAGTCATTGGCAGCTGGTGTGCTCTTACGAAGATGCTGGATGTTGCGACGGTATTCTCTATTCCCAGAGTTTACAATATAGAATCTTGGGGCATTGTGAGACCTCACTACTACTCCAGGCGACCATCTGTTACTGCCTGGATGGGGCTGCATCCTAACTTCATCTCCAGGCTTCAATTCAGCATGAGGGCCACTTGCTCTTTTGCGGTCATAGTAGAACTTCTGAATGCATTTGTTTCTGTCTAGGCGCCGTTTGACGTTGACGGGATCATACGCTGCAGGTGCGAGCAGCAGACGAGCAGTAAGCAGGCAGTTGCGGGGCTGCCTGCCCATCAGCAGCTGAGCAGGCGAAAAGCCTACAGAATCCAGTGGTGTTGTTCTGTGGTCAAGCAGTGCAAGGTGTTTGTCTGGCGCTTTGGCCCAAAGTTTTTTCACCGTCTGGACTGCACGCTCTGCTTCGCCATTGGAATGTGGTGTGTGGGGTGATGACGTTTTGTGAGTAATTCCATACCTTTGGCAGAAAATCTTAAATTCCTCTGCTGCATATTGAGGACCATTGTCTGTTCGGAGGATGACAGGGATCCCAAGCCTACTGAATTGGGCCTTCAGCTTTTCTATGACAGTGCGGCAATGTAGATCTTTCAGCACGTCCACTTCAATGAACTTCGAGTAGTAATCCACCAGCAGAATGTAATGGGTCCCTTGGAACTCAAACAGGTCCGAGGCTACATCTTCAAAGGGAAGATCGGGCGTTTCTGTAGGCTGAAGGGGTTGTCTCGGCAGTTTATTCTGGAAGTCTGCACACTTGCCGCAGTTCTTCACCATTTGCTCAATGACAGAACTCATACCTGGCCAGTATAGGACCTCACGGGCTCTCTGCTTGTTCTTCACTATTCCCAGGTGGGACTGATGTATGAGTTTCAACATGTGAGCTTGCATAGAAGGGGGTACCACTATCTCAGGCCTTTGTACACAACACCATCGGAGACAACAAGCTGGCTTTGTGAGTCCCAGTATGGTTGTATTTCATTCGGCAGATCATGCCTTTGGTCTGGCCAGCCTTCTTGGATTGTCCGTTGAAGACAGCTGAGCTCTTTTCTTGTGCAGTTCTGGAGCTCTGAATATTTCTGTTCACTGATTGAAACAAAGTTAAGCATGGAGACGCACTCTAAGCCTTCCATCTCAGGCTTGTGTACAGGTAACTGAGCTCTTGACAGCGAATCAGGCAGTTCCATATCTTTGCCTCTCCTGTACTTAACGGTGAGATCATAGCACTGCAAGCGAAGGTGCATCCTCTGAATGCGCATGGGAGTAGAGAGCAATGGCTTCCTAAAAATATCCTTCAGAGGTTTATGGTCATTGTACACAGTAACGTGGTTTCCAAATATGTAATTCTGAAACTTGACACATGCGTGAACAATTGACAGTGTCTCCTTTTCGATTTGCGCGTAACGCTTTTCTGTGTCTGTTAGCGACCTAGACGAAAAGGCAACGGGGTGACCGTCCTGCAATAATACAGCACCGAGGCCGTTGCTGCTGGCATCGCAGAAAATTTCGACAGGCTTGGATGGATCAAAAAATTGTAGCACAGGAGACTTCGTGCACAGGTCTTTGAGTCTGTCAAAGGCTTGTTCTTGTGCTGGTTGCCACGCAAATTCAACAACTATTTTCAGAAGCTGTCTGAGAGGTGCGTCTTCTTCACTGAGGTTGGCAGGAATTTCGAGAGGTAGGTGACGAACCCTAGCAAGCGACGGACACCATCCTTGTCTTTTGGTGCAGGCATGGATTTCACAGCCTCTATTTTCGCAGGGTCTGCTTTCAGGCCATCTGCTGTTATCAGGTGTCCTACATAGGGCACGGACGATTGCTTGACGTGGAATTTATCAAAGTTGAGACTCAGGTTATAGCTTGTGACTCTCTGAATTACCTTTTGGAGAATCTCCTCGTGTTCCGTTACTGAAGGAGCCGCAATGAGAATGTCGTCCATTACACTGATGGCGCCGCTAATGCCCTCAAGCATTTCATCCATAATACGCTGGAATATTTTGGGTGCACATTTTAGACCAAAAGGAAGCCTAAGCCATCTAAATCTGCCAATGGGTGTGTTGAAGGTTGTCAGAAATGATGAGGATTCATCCAGTTCTATTTGTAGGAACCCAGATTTTGCATCCAAAACTGAGAAAACTTTAGCACCAGGTATTGTAGAGACTACCTCCTCGATGGCGCGCATTGGGTAATGTTCCCTCTTAATGACTTTATTTAAGCCGCTTGGGTCAATACAGATCCTTATCTTGCCATTACGCACAGCTGCCACATAGAACTCACCCACTCGGTTGGTTGGTTAACTTTAGTGATGTAGCCATCTTTAACCATCTCTTGTAGTTTTTCTAGTATTTTCTCTCGCAGTGCAGCTGGTTGACGACGGATAGGATGAACCACACCCTGTGCTTCAGGATCAATTTTGATTGTGTACTTGCCTGGCAAGGTTCCAGTAGTGCGAGTCAGCTCTGGATAATCATCTAGCCCAACTGGCACAGAGTGTGTTGTGTCGTCTTTCGTAGCGGGCTGCAGTGCATTGAGCCGCATCACTAAACCTAAGGCTTCCGCTGTTGCACCACTGAGCACATTTTCTTGCATAATGTCCACAATCTCAAATTCTGCTGGTATCTCTGTATTGTTGAATTTAGTCGGAAGGTCAACTGCAGCTATTGGCTTCAGCTTGTGGTTGGAGTAGGACTTTAGCACCCGATTAGAGCGTTTAGGCTCACCCACATGCAGAAGTGCCTGATAATTACTTAAAGTCAATATGTTACACTTTGCACCAGTATCAATTCTGAATGGTACTTGCCCAGACAGGATTTCAATGTCCGCTGTCCACTTATCGTGCTCATCCGTTTGTGTGAGATTTATGTTCAGCACCTCCTCATCCTCTGTTTCTGGTTGCAGCCGCACACTAACTGTGTTTACTGACCTTTTGCGACATACTGCCACCCAATGGTTTAATTTGTGACAGTACGAGCAGACAGAACCTTTTGCTGGACATTTTCCTTGGTTCCACTTATGTTGTGGATCTGTGCCACAACTTAAACAGTTGTATGTTCGATTAGTGTACATGTCTTTCTGCACAAATTTAGTCTGATTTTGTAGATAGGCTTTTTTATTTGCCGTTTGGAATTGTGTATTCACCTTTATTGCACCTGAGATTCTTCTTCTCTGACTATTTTAATTTGCTTCTGTGACCGTTCAAACTGTTGAGCGATTTCAATTGCTTTTGGTAGTGTTAGATCTTCCCCTTTGTCTAAGTCTCTCTTGGACGCACTTTTCTCTGGCTCCAGCGATTATTGCATCGATTAACATATCATCTGGATCAGCATACTCGCATCCATCAGCATGAGTCTTAAATCCTTCACAAACTGATCAAAACCCTCCCTCAGTGACTCCTTGTTTTCTCAGTTTAAAGCGATGTCTGGCTATTCTCTTATTCTTTCTTGGCCTTATATAGCTGGCAAATTTATCCAGTACTTTAGATGGATCATCCTTCTCCCCAGAGAAGCGTTTTATATATTTCTCTGCCTGCTCGCCAATCCACGTACCCAACCAACCTGCACGCTGCTTCGGTGTTTGTTCTGAGAGTGGTCCGTCAACCACGAATGTGACGTGGCTTCGAAATCTATCAAACTCTTGGTACAAGTCCAGAACATCCCAGTCAATCTTAGGGTGTTCAAATTGCAATAAGGCCATACTAAGCGTGAGATCTCTTCCAGACAGACTTCTGACACCATGTAAAATAATGTGACAGACACAGAGCTTCACAACTGAGCTGAGCTCCTGCTCTATTTCCTGTTTATTCTGTTACTGCGCACAAACATAACAGGAGGGAGGGCTCAAGCAGACTAGCTACGGTGGTCAGGATGACACAAAAAGAAACATAGGCAAAACACAATACATTACACCAGAGACACGCGAGACAAGCCAGAGACGCGCCGGAGACAAGCCAGAAACATGCCGGAGACACGCTAGAAGCACGCCAGAGACACGCGAGACACGTCAGAGACACGCCGGAGACACGCAGAAACACACCGGAGACAAGCCAGAGACATGCCAGAGATGCCAGAGATACGCCGAAGCATGCCAGAGACAAGTCAGAGACATGCCGAAGCATGCCAGAGACAAGCCAGAGACATGCCGAAGCATGCCAGAGACAAGCCAGAGACACGCCGAAGCATGCCAGAGACAAGCCAGAGACACACCGAAGCATGCCAGAGACAAGCCAGAGACACGCCGAAGCATGCCAAAGACAAGCCAGAGACACACCGAAGCATGCCAGAGACAAGCCAGAGACATACCGAAGCATGTCGGAGACACGCCAGAGACACGCCGAAGCATGCCAGAGACAAGCCAGAGACATGCCGAAGCATGCCAGAGACACCGGAGACACGCCAGAGACATACCGAAGCATGCCAGAGACAAGCCAGAGACATGCCAAAGCATGCCAGAGACACCAGAGACAAGCCAGAGACACGCCGGAGACACGTTGGAGACACGCCGGAGATAAGCCAGAGACACGGCAGAGACGCTGGAGACATGCCAGAAGCATGCCAGAGACACGCCACAAACATGCCAGAGACACGCCAGAAACACAACGGAGACACACCAGAGACACCAGAGAAATGCCAGAGACACGCCAGAGAAACGCCGGAGACACACCAGAGACATGCTGATGACAAGCCAGACACACACCAGAAACACACCAGAAAAAGCCAGAGACACGCCGGAGACACAACCGAGACACGCTGAAGACACACCAGAAAAAAGCCAGAGACACACCGGAGATACGCCAGAGACACACCAGAAAAAAGCCAGAGACACACCGGCGATACGCCAGAGACACACCAGAGACACGCTGGAGACACAACAGAGAAATGCCACAGGGACACTGGAGACACGCCAGAGACACGCCGGAGGCACACGAGAGATTCGCCAGAGACGCATCACGTGACGGCTTGCGGATTGCAGGAACTCTGAATCATTAAACCGTTTGCCGTCCACATATCAGGGTGAAGGATTCACGGCTGTAACCCGACTTCGAAACCAATGACTCAAGGCTTGACTTGGATTTGAGCCCCGTGACCAGGGAAGTCTTTACACACTGTAACAGCAGAGGTCAGAGCGGAGATCAGTCTAGGCTGGACTCTGCTTCTTGTTTTGAGGATGAAAGAAAAGAGGGTCCAAAGTGTGAAGATGAGGTGAAGCTGTGTACATCATATCAGAAATGTCAACGTATACTGTGGCGTCCATGCATTTTCAGCACATTGGAAAAAAAGTCCAGTGCACGAACTGTAATATGCAAGAAAACGCAACTAAAACGGCCGCCAGCAATGCCTGTAGATCACTGTGCATGCGCAGCGCATCAAGTACCCACTGCCGCCCAGTGATGTCACAAGGGGGGGCAGCGGGGCGGCCCGCACTGGGTGACACCACCCCCTAGGTTGACACCCTAAAAAAATATATATATATTATTTTTTTTATTTTTTTTAACACAAAAATATTTTGCCAGGAAGGATAGATTGAGCTTTCTCTCATTTTAAAGTATGTCCTTGGTAGGCAAGGCCTAGGGTGGCACTTTCCAGGGGTTGAAAGGGTTAAACAATGATATAGATATTCTGGCATTTCTGGATTAATTCTTGATTCTGATTGTATTAACTCTGATGGTTTCAGGGATTTTACTATTAATTCTGTTTTTGTCTTTTAGGTTGTTTTTATAATTTTTACATTTTAATGTTGTTGTGTTTGGTATTTACGTGTGAAATGTACCTTTGAAATGTATCTTATCTATCTCGATCCCCGCTACTTATTTTTATTTTCTGAACTTAAAGAAATTATATAAATTTTTTAAGAAATCTAATTTCGAAACGTGAAAGTTTTTAAAATTGGGTAACGAGATTGAGGAGATCGCTCTGATCCTTGAAAAATCGCAATAAAAACTCGATTGTTGGTTAGAAATACCCTCACGCTTGCGTGGTTTGAAATTATAAACGAAAGTAAAACTTAATTTGTATAGAGTTGTGTTTCTACGCGTGCGCATTGAGAAGTAGGTGGTAGAGAAGAAATTTCAACATATGTATGCATCGAGTGATGTCGGAAGAGTTCCAGGGCTTCGAAATCACATGGGTGAAAATTAAAAAGGACAAAACCTGAAACAAATTTAATTCAGCCTTTTTGAAGATTGAAGACTATTTAAAAGAAGATCTGGAACATTCTAAAGCATTCTCCTGATGAAGTGAGACAGGGGCTCTCACGAAACGCGCCAAGCGGTGTCTAGAACATGGACAGTGTGCCGAGAGACCCCCAAGGGAGACGGTTCTGTATATCTGGCGAATACCGGTAGCAGATCGCAGTGGCGTAGCGTGGGGGGGGCCTCGGGGGCGGTCGCCCCGGGCGTAATTTTCTTAGGGGGCACAAAATTTCAAAAGAAATTTGAACCACTAATATTTTCCAGCAGTGATCAGCAAGGTGTCCGCTCATGGACACTTGTGTCCATAAGAGGCCCGTGCACGGGCAGCCGCCAGTTTTGTGGTACTGGCGGTGACTTAGCACTCAGCGTCTGGAAGAGAGTACCAGGACATAAAATTCTGGTCCTGTTCTGACTCTTCCTTAACGCTGACATGAGTCACATGAAGCAGCGCAGCATTATCCGACGGAACACCCTGTACCACGCTTGTCAGCCCCTCTTGAAGCCCTGTGCCAGGCCCCGCAACTGGCAGCCCTGCAGCCGCTGAACAGGAAGGAGGGAGGGAGGCGCCTGCCCTGCAGCACATTTAAAATCCGATCTCCACTAAGCCCTCTGGACAGTTTCCCAACCGGGCCACCAGTAACTCCACACAGGTAGGCAACACTGTGTGACACCAGAGCAGCGTAACCAACAAACAGTGAGGGGGTACTTGGATAGAAAGAGAGATTGACTGGGGTTACTGGGAGAAAGTGGGGGTACTTGGAGAGAGAAAGATTGACTGGGGTACTGGGAGAGAGTGACCGAGGGGTACTGGGAGAGAGTGATTGAGGGGTACTGGGAGAGAATGACTGGGGTACTGGGAGAGAGTGACTGGGAGTACTGGGAAAAAGTGGGGTTACTGAGAGAGAGAAGAGAGTGGGGGTACTGGGAGAGAGTTACAAGGGTACTTGGAGAGAGTGACTGGGGGTACTGGGAGAAAGTGGGGGTACTGAGAAAGAGTGACTGGGGGTACTGGGAGAGAAAGAGTGAGGAGTACTTGGAGAGAGAGTGACTGGGGGTACTGGGAGAAAGTGGGGTACTGAGAGGAGAGAGTGACTGGGGTACTGGGAGACAGTTACTGGGGGTACTTAGAGAGTGACTGGGGTACTGGGAGAAAGTGGGGTACTGAGAGGAGAGAGTGACTGGGGGTACTGGGAGACAGTTACTGGGGGTACTTAGAGAGTGACTGGGGTACTGGGAGAAAGTGGGGGTACTGTGAGAGAGTGACTGGGGGTGCTTGGAGAAAGGGAGAGAGTGACTGGGGGAACTGGGAGACAGATACTGGGAGTACTTGGAGAGAGAGTGACTGGGGTACTGGGAGAAAGTGGGGGTACTGGGAGAGAGTGACTGGGGGTGCTTGGAGAAAGGGAGAGAGTGACTGGGGGTACTGGGAGACCATTACTAGGGGTACTTGGAGAGAGAGAGTGACTGGGGGTAATGGGGGAAAGTGGGGGTACTGGGAAAGAGTGACTGGGGGTGCTTGGAGAGAGGGAGAGAGTGACTGGGGGGTCTGGGAGAGGGTGACTGGGTACAGTGTGAGAATGGAACTATGCTAGGGTATACTGAGACAGGGTGACTGGTAGCAGTGGTGTAGCGTGGGGGGCATTTCTGTTTCATTTTTTATTATATCAGTATTTTTGTTCGATTTTTATGAATCTTTTATTTTAAAAAACTACACCATAGAGAATCTAGATTTTTTCCCAGATTGGACTGAAGGACTAAAGTGGAAACTTACTACACCTGGGAATCTATAGCCCATTGGAATCCCATTGGTATATCAACAAACACACTGATTTGCGCGTTTGTATCTTTTTTGTTGTATGTGAATATATACAGGGCTTCAAGGTGCCTTTTTACTTTGAGCTGCAGGGGGCAAAAAACGTGACACCATTTTTATTCTTTACTAAAAAAATAAATAAAGAGATTTGTTTTACTACAGATTAAAAGAATAACGGCTCCTTCCCATCTGCCTTCAAACACGCGCAAGTTACCCCTTTACTAAAGAAACCATCCCTAGACCCCAACTCTCCATCCAACTACCGCCCTGTATCCCTGCTTCCCTTCACATCAAAGCTCTTAGAAAAACTAGTTTTCAACCGCCTCTCCCTCTTCCTGTCCTCCAATTCCCTACTTGACCCCCTGCAATCTGGCTTCCGTCCCCTACACTCAACTGAAACTGCCCTTCTTTACCTACTGGATTAACCCCCAACAGCCAAGCCCCCGGTGTGAACCACTAAACTGGGTTACACGCGTGTTACATATAGGTTTAGATTAGCGTTAGTGTTTCTACACGCGTGTTACATATAGGTTTAGATTAGCGTTAGGGTTTCTACACGCCTGTTACATATAGGTTTAGATTAGCGTTAGGGTTTCTACACGCGTGTTACATATAGGTTTAGATTAGCGTTATTGTTACTACATGCGTGTTACATATAGGTTTAGATTAGCGTTATTGTTTCTACACGCGTGTTACATATAGGTTTAGATTAGCGTTAGGGTTTCTACACGCGTGTTACACATAGGTTTAGATTAGCGTTATTGTTTCTACATGCGTGTTACATATAGGTTTAGATTAGCGTTATTGTTTCTACACGCGAGTTACATATAGGTTTAGATTAGCGTTAGGGTTTCTACACGCGTGTTACACATAGGTTTAGATTAGCGTTAGTGTTTCTACACGCGTGTTACACATAGGTTTAGATTAGCGTTAGTGTTTCTACACGCGTGTTACACATAGGTTTAGATTAGCGTTAGTGTTTCTACACGCGTGTTACACATAGGTTTAGATTAGCGTTAGTGTTTCTACACTCGTGTTACATATAGGTTTAGATTAGCGTTAGGGTTTCTACACGCGAGTTACACATAGGTTTAGATTAGCGTTAGTGTTTCTACACGCGTGTTACACATAGGTTTAGATTAGCGTTAGTGTTTCTACACGCCTGTTACATATAGGTTTAGATTAGCGTTAGTGTTTTTACACGCATGTTACACATAGGTTTAGATTAGCGTTAGGGTTTCTACACGCGTGTTACTCTGCGTGTTCAGGCTCTGCACAGACGTGCCTCTTTTTTGGTGTTTTTTTTATCACTTTTCAGGAATTGGTTTTAATGCATTTAATAAAAGTTCGGTTTTATATTTTTACACCGTCAGTTCGAGTCGGTCGTTTCCCCCTTTTTGTTTTGTGTCTGTATTAATTTCGGGTTTCCCCCAAGCTGATTGGATGATTGACACATTGGCTGCGATGTGTCTCCGTACAGGGTTTCTCGTCCCCCGGTTGCAAAGCGTCGCGCTGTAAGTCTATCATTAAATGGACGCAGTATAAAAGGTACGTGATATTATTTCTCATTTATTCAGCTAGTAGAATACACCCCAGAATCCACACGTTCCGGCCCTGGACGTCCTCGTGGGAACGCGCACTCCGTCACTGGCATTTCACTATATCTTTAGGGTTAAGGGGGCGACTTTTGCACGTTTTGTGTAAAACACGTTGAGTTCGTGTGAGTGAGGTACAGGCTCGGGTTTGTGGTTTAGCTCGGAGCGTCGTGCGTTTAATGGAATGTCAGACTCTTGGGGTGAATTCAGGACGTTTCTGGGTTCATTGATTAACAGAGAAACCAAGGAGGATCAGGATCCGCGGAGACAAACCCATTAATGGATGGCACGTGTTAGAAGGGGACCAGCCCCCCAAATACTTTCAAAACATCGCCTCGATCCGCCGGCAGGAGACTCGTCCGGGCCAGACTCACAACATCCCAACGTAACGCCCCGAAAAATGAGAAACATAGAAAGTGCAATAAAAATACTGAATGACTGAATGGTCCCCAATGTTCAGATCATCATCAATGTCTCGACTGGTGAAGGGAAGCGCCTGGGCTGAACCCCTTCACCGAGCGCCTCGCACCCCGCAACGGGCAGAGGATTAAAATAAATATTATATATACTTTTTATGTGTTTTACAGCATTATTTCCTTCAGATTTTCCTTTTTGCAGAAAAAATTAACCTCCACCCCACCAAGACAGGGCATCTCGGTGAGGATTTAATGTCTTCGTTTTCCTGCGCCGAGTCATGTGACGCAGGGAGTCTGGTCGTCCAGACGCGCCCTGGATTTCACGCAGGAGTCAATCCAGCCAAAACAATGGCCGTCAGCTCAAAACAGTTCCCAATAAAAAGGACGCTTTGGGTTTGTCACATCCGGCATGAGGGGCCGACGTCCGCCATGTTGCCATTCAGCGCTAAGCGCAATAAATCAGAATCCGTGCAGGTTTTCACCCGGCAGCGACGCACCGTCCTCAGAATAAAGTCAGGTTCTGGATGAGTCTGTGCTGGAGGAGCTGCTTTATGGCGACGGCTTCCAGCGTGATATTGTGACCAGACACCTGAAAACAGACAGATTTGGGTCATTTACACAGAAATCCGGTCATTGATAACTTTATTTCTCATAATGTTTTATTCCCGCCCAGTGCCGCCAATCACAGCCGCGAGGGATTTATATCTTAACACAGAGAGCCGCACGTGACGAGTGAGAGCGAAACGCGTCTGTGCCGGGAAATCACATATAGGGTTAATTAAAGATCATATTCAGGAATTTATTGACCACAAAGTCATTAGCAGGAATCAGCGCGGTGCGAGAGGGTCTGCTTCGCACAGAGGAACGCGGACATTAATGGCTCTTGGTGGAGTCGCCTCCTTGGACTTAGTCCTCCTGTGTGGAGCCAAACCGAACGCTTGGAATTCACCGGAAAAACCCAAAAAGGGTTAGTTTAATTAGACAGCTTCATTTTGGACATAAAATCAGCCAAAGAGATGAGAGACGGTGAATGAGACGGACTCGGGAGTAACGAGAGACACTGGCTGGGGGCGGCGTGCAATGTCTGGGGCGATTAAAGCTGTCATGGAACCAGATTCCTTATTTGTTTTCTCCCTATGATTTTACTTAAAATGGATTATTCCACTCTCCCTGTCTAACTCACATAGTTAGTTTGGCTCAGCCCCATTTTCCCGCTTCTGCAAGCAGCTCTTCCAGACAGTCAGTTTACCTCAGAGGCAGCTCAACAGTGTCTGTCTGTACTGGGTGACTGCACCCCATTTTTACCATCTGTCCCCCCACTGGAGAAGCCCTCTGTAGCCCCATCCATCCAAACCAAGGTACCCCTGAGAAGACCTCTCTATCCACATCCATCCAAACCAAGTTACACATGAGAAGCCCTCTCTATCCACATCCATCCAAACCAAGGTACACATGAGAAGCCCTCTCTATCCACGTCCATCCAAACCAAGGTACCCGAGAAGCCCTCTCTATCCACATCCATCCAAACCAAGGTACACCTGAGAAGCCCTCTCTATCCACATCCATCCAAACCAAGTTACACATGAGAAGCCCTCTCTATCCACATCCATCCAAACCAAGTTACACATGAGAAGCCCTCTCTATCCACATCCATCCAAACCAAGGTACCCGAGAAGCCCTCTCTATCCACATCCATCCAAACCAAGTTACACATGAGAAGCCCTCTCTATCCACATCCATCCAAACCAAGTTACACATGAGAAGCCCTCTCTATCCACATCCATCCAAACCAAGTTACACATGAGAAGCCCTCTCTATCCACATCCATCCAAACCAAGGTACCCGAGAAGCCCTCTCTATCCACATCCATCCAAACCAAGGTACACCTGAGAAGCCCTCTCTATCCACATCCATCCAAACCAAGGTACACCTGAGAAGCCCTCTCTATCCACATCCATCCAAACCAAGGTACTTGAGGAGCCCTCTCTATCCACGTCCATCCAAACCAAGGTACCTGAGGAGCCCTCTCTATCCACATCCATCCAAACCAAGATACACCTGAAGAGCCCTCTCTATTAACATTCATCCAAACCAAGGTACACCTGAGAAGCCCTCTCTATCCACGTCCATCCAAACCAAGAACCCCTGAGAAGCCCTCTCTATCCACGTCCATCTAAACCAAGGCACACCTGAGAAGCCCTCTCTATCAACGTCCATCCAAACCAAGGTACCCGAGAAGCCCTCTCTATTAGGGATGAGCCGAACACTCCCCGAGTTCGGTTCGAGCCCGAACCCGAACTTCCCATTTGTTCGGGACAGAACCCGAACCCCCATGCAAGTCAATGGGGCTGAAAATTTGGTTTTTTGGAGTGCCCTCCAATAGGGCATATATGCTACATATTTGCCATAGAAAGGTGTATGGGGGTCCGGGTAGTGCCCTGGGGGACAGGAAACAAGGACAAAAAGTTAAAAAAAAAACGTTTTTAAAGGGACAGTGAGTTTTCCATGAAATAAGGGTTAAAAATAAAAATGAAAAATTCCTTCAAATATCGTGCCTAGGAGGTCCCCATAACCTGTCCGTGAAGTGGTGGATTTCTAGGATGTATAGAAATATGTAAAAACCAAAAAATGACATTTCAAATGACGGTAAATGCTTTTCCTTTAATCTATCCATAAACAACTGCTTGGGGCGGCAGCCTGTATGAAAAGAGGAGACATTTTCGGACAGGCAGAAAAAGTTTACTGATTTTTTGGCGGTGAAAAGCAGGAGAATGGAAACTTCTAGACCAAAAAGCCGATTTGGAAAGTGAGATAAATGGGAGAATTTTTCTGGTATGGCTATTTTGACCTAGAATTTTCCATTCTCCAGTCAGAGTTTCACCTTTCTCTGAATAACCTTGTCAGGGTTATTCAGAGAGCGGTGAAGAGCAGGAGAATGACTGGAGAATGGAAAATTCTAGGTCAAAATAGCCAAACCAGAAAAATTCTCCCATTTAGGCTAGGGTCAGACTAGCGAATTTTTAACGTGCATTTAGGCGCACTTAATCACGGCCGCACTAGCAGCAAATGACGGGCAATGACGGCCAATATACGAAGTACGGTCGCACGAAAGTCCGGCTGCGCAACGCAAGTGGAAAATGAACGCATTTTTTCGAGAACGCAGAACCGCTAGTACGGACGTACAGAGTGCGCTGCGTCCACTAGCGGCGTGTGTGCGTGATTTGGAGACATCAGACCCTGCTCATGTCCGGCCAACATAACGTCCAGACACCCAAAGTTTCCTGGTTTGGATCCGTAAAAAATCAAGCACAAAAATGCACATCGTATGACCGTTTTCGAGCAATCCGTGAAAAAAATACGGCAATGCGTTTGGACGCACTTTTTGACAGTCGCTGCAAAAAATGCGTTAGTCTGACCCTAGCCTTATCTCACTTTCCAAATCGGCTATTTGGTCCAGATTGTTCTCTTTTCCTGCCATTCTCCTGGTTTTCACCTTTCTCTGAACAACCCTGAGAGAGAGGTGAAAGCCAGGAGAACTGGCAAGAGAAGAGAACAATCTAGACCAAATAGCCGATTTGGAAAGTGAGATAAATGGGAGAATTTTTCTGGTTTAGCTATTTTGACCTAGAATTTTCACTTCTCCAGTTATTCTCCTGCTTTTCACCGCTCTCTGAATAACCCTGTGAATGTTTAATCCTGAGGTGAAAAATAACATTGCTTTAGATTTTTTTTCAAACACCAGTTAAATGCAGCATATTAGGATGTTTTAGGGAAATTAATTCTCAAATCTCAATCAGAAGCAGACACCACCCCACCCTCAGTATATTGTACAATGTATCAAATTAATTACCAGACTAAAAACACCTGGTGTTATGCCCGTTTGTGAACAGAGGTCATTTAGAGTTGATAATCTTTCCACGTACACATTAGTTTTTAATTCAATATCTAATAAACCGTTGCTTATAATATTCTGCAGTAAAGAGTCTCTTTATTTCTAGATTTTTTAGTATTTTTTTAAGCATTTTCTATACTTTTTTCAAAATTTCTTTTTTTTTCAAACCCGAACCGAACACGCCCAAAAAGTTCAAAATTCGCGAACTTTCAAACTGCCAAAGTTTGGGTGGAACTCCGAACCGTCCGAACCCGAACAGCTCATCCCTACTCTCTATCCACGTCCATCTAAACCAAGGTACCCCTGAGAAGCCCTCTCTATCCACATCACCACACACCAAGGTACCCCTGAGAAGCCCTCTCTATCCACATCCATCCAAACCAAGGTACCCCTGAGAAGCCCTCTCTATCCACGTCCCCACACACCAAGGTACCCCTGAGAAGCCCTCTCTATCCACGTTCCCACACACCAAGGTACCCCTGAGAAGCCCGCTCTATCCACGTCCCCCCACACCAAGGTACACCCGAGAAGCCCTCTCTATCCACGTCCCCACACACCAAGGTACACCTGAGAAGCCCTCTCTATCCACGTCCCCACACACCAAGGTACCCCTGAGAAGCCCTCTCTATCCACGTCCCCACACACCAAGGTACCCCTGAGAAGCCCTCTCTATCAACGTCCCCACACACCAAGGTACCCCTGAGAAGCCCTCTCTATCCACATCCCCACACACCAAGGTACCCCTGAGAAGCCCTCTCTGACCACATCCATCCAAACCAAGGTACCCTGGGCCCTGAGAAGCCCTCTCTATCCACGTCCCCACACACCAAGGTACACCTGAGAAGCCCTCTCTATCCACGTCTCCCCCACACCAAGGTACACCCGAGAAGCCCTCTCTATCCATGTCCCCACACACCAAGGTACACCTGAGAAGCCCTCTCTATCCACGTCCCCACACACCAAGGTACCCCTGAGAAGCCCTCTCTATCAACGTCCCCACACACCAAGGTACCCCTGAGAAGCCCTCTCTATCCACATCACCACACACCAAGGTACCCCTGAGAAGCCCTCTCTGTCCACATCCATCCAAACCAAGGTACCCCTGAGAAGCCCTCTCTATCCACGTCCCCACACACCAAGGTACACCTGAGAAGCCCTCTCTATCCACGTCTCCCCCACACCAAGGTACACCCGAGAAGCCCTCTCTATCCACGTCCCCACACACCAAGGTACCCCTGAGAAGCCCTCTCTATCCATGTCCCCACACACCAAGGTACCCTGAGAAGCCCTCTCTATCCACGTCCCCACACACCAAGGTACCCCTGAGAAGCCCTCTCTATCCACGTCCCCACACACCAAGGTACCCCTGAGAAGCCCTCTCTATCCATGTCCCCACACACCAAGGTACACCTGAGAAGCCCTCTCTATCCACGTCCCCACACACCAAGGTACCCCTGAGAAGAGAACCATATGATTAAAAATAGAATAGATGATAAACTTACCTATACTTCAAAAACAGATCCATAATAATTTATTCATTCGGTGTATTTAATTAAATCAGTTTTGCTTTTTGATTATTATACTCGGTTTGAAAAAATATATATGTATTCGTCAATCTGTAATATCAATTAATTACTTCTATATTGGTATTAATACACGTGATTATTCGATCAAAAGTTATTGTCAATTAATAAATGTTTCAAAATTGACCACTTAGAATCGAAGGAGTCTAAACAAAAGGAAATAGTGGATAATCTCTGTCTGACTTTTAATATGTTAATACAACGTTACTAGCATTGGTTTAAGTGTCTAATAATGAACTCAGTATTCTGCTTCCCTAAGCAAAGCTGTGAGGCATGGATGCTTTAGACTAGCGAAGTCTGTATTTGACCAGTACTCACACGATGAAGTTCAGCAGATAGCTTCAACTCAGCAAAACTGACATGTAGAAAGATGAATCCAGTTGAAGAGTTTAATGATCAGACTGACAATCTTGTAATAGTGTACAGCAATGCAGGTAAAAAGACATTAGTTTTTCCAGCAGTGAGCACAGAATGGCTGCTATGTAACCAGGAAGTCCCTTAGAACAAGTCACTGAGCAAAAAGGGGTGGAACTAGCTGGATGCTGAAGAGTAAGGAAACCCAGCAGGGACAAAATAGCTATGAAATCATAACTGTAAGCAGTAAAAGGCAGATTCAACACATAACATTAAAATATACAAATAAATCCTAAATCATGGGGCATGACACTCAGATTTGGATTTACTCAATGTCTCAAACACTCTATCATACGAATATATTGATAATAAAAATTGAAGAAAGTAGAGAGACAGATGGCGCTAATTAAATGATATATTATTGCAGCTCAAAACACCTATGTATACCCTATACAAACAATCAATTGACTAAAACATGGGCACTAGACCCGGTGTGAGCGCACTTAACTTTGATCAATGTGTAACTTGGATAGGGATTTTCAACAGTAATCTGGATACTCCTGGTTAAGGAGTCCTGTATGAGGAAGCCTACAGTTTAGGTGAAACGCGTCTCTTTTTATGCATATTTTATTTGTACTTCAGAATAAATGTTTTACTAATCAGTGCATCCTCCTTTTTTGGTGTTTTAAAAAAAACCTTCTGCAAAAGAACCTCCAGCTTGAGACCTGCTTATCGGATATTGATCCTTTGAAAGCATACATACTGAGCCACTTTCCAAAGAGGCTCTAAAGATTGTGAGTATCCACTTGTTATCTATCATTACGCCTTAAGAACGCTGATACTTGCGCAATGGAGGTTTCTTTCTTTTTTTAAGTCTCAAAGAAGTTGCCCATGGACAACCCCATTGCTGATTTAAGTGTGAAGAATCTCATACAAGGGGTGTGACCCCCCCGAGTGGTCAAAAGGCGTTACCATCTGAGCCTTATAAGGCTCCACACTTGTGAGTTCCTGACACACACAATTGGTTTTTTTCATATTTCTATTATTTGTCTACCCAAACGTTATTGCACCATGGAGTTTTTTATTTTTCAATACTAGGTTTTATCGACTATGATTCCTTAACCAGGAGTATCCAGATTACTGTTGAAAATCCCTATCCAAGTTACACATTGATCAAAGTTAAGTGCGCTCACACCGAATATATGGATAAAATCAGACTATTAATTTCCAAAGGTTAATTCATTCGACGTTACCAAGGTACTATTACCCGTTATATTTCAATTCAAAGGCACATATTTGTAAAACGAGGCGATTTGTTCACTAGCATCTGGAGAGTGTGTTGTATATATTAAACCAAGGCTAGTAACGTTGTAAGATCAGTCTGCTCTTCTCCATCTAATCCGTGTGATAGAATGTTGTTTAAGAAAAACATTAACCAGCAAATTCAATTCTTATTGGTCATTAAATATAACATTACTACTAGCACTGGTTTAACATATTAAAGTCAATCCGAGATTATCCACTGTTTCGTATTTCTTACAAACTCCCAAATTTCTTTTCTGTACCAAATTGTTCAATATACAGTTGTGTTCAAAATTATTCAACCCCCACTGAAATTGAGTGTTTTGGCCAGTTTGACATTGATTTTGATCATTCAGTCATCTTGCTTACAATTAAATCAAAGAGGCACGTGTAGGTCAGACAAATATAACATAACATTTATAATGAAATAAACACAAATGTCTTTTCTGTGCTCACATCATTATCAGTTTTATTCAACCCCCAAGTGACATTCAATCTTAGTACTTAGTACAACATCCTTTTACAGTTATAACAGCTTTTAAACGTGAAGCATAGCTTGACACAAGTGTCTTGCAGCGATCTACGGGTATCTTCGCCCATTCGTCATGGGCAAAAGCCTCCAGTTCAGTCACATTCTTAGGCTTGCGTACTGCAACTGCTTTCTTTAAGTCCCACCAGAGGTTCTCAATCGGATTTAAGTCAGGTGACTGCGATGGCCACTCCAAAATGTTCCAGCCTTTAATCTGCAACCATGCTCTAGTGGACTTGGAGGTATGCTTGGGATCATTGTCCTGTTGAAAGGTCCAACGTCTCCCAAGCCTCAGGTTTGTGACGGACTGCATCACATTGTCATCCAATATCTCCTGGTACTGAAGAGAATTCATGGTACCTTGCACACGCTGAAGCTTCCCTGTACCTGCAGAAGCAAAACAGCCCCAAAGCATGATTGACCCCCCGCCATGCTTCACAGTAGGCAAGGTGTTCTTTTCTTCATAGGCCTTGTTCTTCCTCCTCCAAACATAGCGTTGATCCATGGGCCCAAACAGTTCTAATTTTGTTTCATCAGTCCACAGAACACTATCCCAAAACTTCTGTGGTTTGTCCACATGACTTTTGGCATACTGCAGTCGACTCTTCTTATTCTTTGGAGACAGCAAGGGGGTGCGCCTGGGAGTTCTGGCATGGATGCCTTCATTACGCAGTGTGCGCCGTGTTGTCTGAGCTGAAACTTCAGTACCCACATCTGACAAATCTTTTCTCAGTTCCTCAGCAGTCACACGGGGACTTTTCTCCACTCTACGCTTCAGGTAGCGCACAGCAGTCGAAGTCAGCATCTTCTTTCTGCCACGACCAGGTAGCGTTTCAACAGTGCCCTTTGCCTTGAATTTGCGAATGATGCTTCCTATGGTCTCTCTTGGTATGTTTAACATCTTTGCAATCTTCTTATAGCCATTGCCCTTCCTGTGAAGAGTAATCACCTCTTCTCTTGTCTTCCTGGACCATTCTCTTGACTTCACCATGTTTGTAACCACACCAGTAAATGTCTAGAAGGAGCTGAGTATCACAGTCATTTTAAAGCTGCCTAATTGGTGCTTATTATGCTTTATTGCTGCTCCGTGACATCCACAGGTGTTTTCCATACTTGATTGAAAACACTTGAATGAACCTCTGTTCTTCAGAGTGGTAGTCTTTAAGGGGTTGAATAATTGTGTCAATGAAGAATTCACAAAAGAAACATTTACTACTGTATTACAAAACCAATTGATGTCATTTTAGTTGCATATGGTTCTTTAAAAAGTCCTTGTAGGATTTCATTCTGAATACAATTACAAATGTCACTAAATTCCCTAAAACCCTTTACAGCATTGGGGGTTGAATAATTTTGAACACAACTGTATATGAGACTAGAGTGTGCCTTTGGACAGGGCATGGTGGTGGTGGGGGGGGATTTTGGATGGGATGAACACTTGAATCTGTGATATATAAAGTCTTTTGATTTACTGAAAGGGACTCATTCGGGGTTGTGGAGTTATCCCACCTGAGTCCGGTCGACCGAACAAACGCATTTCCCTGCAACAAGACTCGCGTCTGTGTCTGTCACTGACTGATGGCAACAATCATCCCGGGTAAACCGCTACAGTAGAGCACCGGTGCCTGGTTGGTGTTCAAGGAGCCGGTGCTCATAGCTGGACCCTATTTGCTTATTCTTTTTCTGCAGGGGGCGTGATATAAAGCGGATATCATTTCAATCCGTTATATACCAGCGGTAAGCACCCACGATAACAAAAAACAACGCACAGTGTGTCTGGACCTGGCCTTAAACGTGACAACATGAAACCAGCGACTCATGCTAATGAGTAGGTCACCCAAGGACAAGAGATCTTCAACCAAAACATGACAAAAGGAGATTTCACCTGCAGCACAGAATAAAGGTGCATTTATAGTGAGAACACTAGTGCTGTGGAATTCTCTGTCCAGAGAGGCAGCTGCCCCCCCCCCCACGTTCATTGATTGATGGAGATCCTGAATATAACGCTTCATTATTGTCCTCTTTTCTATTTTTGAGAAACACGTGCATTTTTCTCCATGCGCCCCTGGGGTTATTTTTAACGTTTGTGTTTTGGTGCAAAGGAATATGGTGACTTTGTAATTAAATAATAGTGGGGGGGGGGGGGTTCGGCAGCATCTGCTGAATTGTTTAAGAGTAAAAAAGAATGGGGGGGTTAATTTTTTTAATGAAGTTTAAATGATCCCTTTGAGTATTTTGTGGCTTAGACGTGTTGCAATATCTGATCGCATCGCCCTCCATCCCCAGGAATTGGCACATTCCTTGTAGGCCAGACACGCATGGAGCAGTCGCTGCCTTTGCGTTGGTTCAGCCGGTCACCCTGGTGTTTAAAGCATTCATGTATGAAGACACTCGGCCTTGTTCCATGTGTGACCGGCGAGTTGCAGACACTCACAGCCATGGACTTCAGGGTAACGGTCTCGTAGTAATGGATGGGCTGCTTCTTATTCGTGGACGCTGGGTACCCGAACCCCGCGATGTGGACCATGTCACAAAAATGCAGCGCGAAGGTGATCGCCAACATCCCCGTGGTGGGTTTCTGCAAGAAAAATGTGACCAATCAGTAGCAGCCCGCAGATCCCCCCCAATATCCCTGTGACCGGCAGACCCCCACAATATCCCTGTGACCGGCAGACCCCCCCAATATCCCTGTGACCGGCAGACCCCCCGATATCCCTGTGACTGGCAGACACCAACCCCCAATATCCCTGTGAATGGCAGACCCCCCCAATATCCCTGTGACCGGCAGACCCCCCGATATCCCTGTGACTGGCAGACCACCAACCCCCAATATCCCTGTGAATGGCAGACCCCCCCAATAGTCCTGTGATTGACAGACCCCCTCAATATCCCTGTGACCGGCAGTTCCCCCAATACCTTTGTGACCGGCAGACCCCCCCCCCATGTCCCGCACCACCCACCGGCTTCAGCTTCTTCATTTGAGTCTCGTTGCATCCCAGGATCTTGGACGCGGTCACGGCCATGTAGTAAGGGTTTAGAATGCGGATATTCTGTGGGTCGCCGTCCCAGAGTATCGGTGGAATCTTCCAGAAGCCTTTATTGACCTGAAAACAGCAAAGGGAGCAGCTTCTCAGGGGGGTTTATGGGGCAGATCAACAGGACGGGACCATAAGCAGAACAGGAGGAATCCCCCCCAATCTGCGGCGCGCGCAGTGCGAAGGACGACATGGAGAGGATTAAAATTACGTGATCTTGTGAGAGAGCCATAAAACCAACAGATAAGAACCATAAAGCTAACACACACACAGCATTGCGGTGCACACATGTTCATGTTGCTCATTCATGGTCGCCAGTGTCGCTTTCTGGGAAAAAGATACAGGATAAAAGGTGATGGTTGGATGAACAGCCACACTGGGCGCAATATGCAGCATTGAGAGGGCGTGTGCAGCATGGAGAGGGCGTGTGCAGCATTGAGAGGGCGGGTGCAGCATTGAGAGGGCTGTGCAGCATTGAGAAGGTGTGTGCAGCATGGAGAGAGCGGGTGCAGCATGGAGAGGGCGGGTCCAGCATGGAGAGGGCGGGTCCAGCATGGAGAGGACAGGCACCTGGTGTGATTAGAGGTAGGGCCCATATTCGACATGGATAGCCCAGAAGGCAGGCGTGCTGCTCGCGGCATAACATGCAGACAGGACATGAAGCAGCACAAGGACCGAGCAGGAAGGGCAAGGGGTGAAGTAAATACACAGACACCGGCAGCACACAATGAAACCCTAACCTAAATACCGGTCCTAGATAGCCGTCTCTAAACTGGGGGCGACCAGCACTGCTGGGGGAAACACATAGAATAAAACACAGCAAAGCACAAAGGGGAAAATCAAGAGATGTCGTCAAAGAACAAAAGCCGGGTATGGTGTGCGGTGATCGAGTAAAAGAGGACGGAAAAGAAAACCCACAGCAAGGGCTAAAACAGACAATATAAAACAAACCACACAGGAGCAAGGAAGAAATAACCAAAACAAATGGCAAGAACAAGACAAAGTGAGGGACAAACAGACAAAGGAAAGAGGGAACCGAACATAAATAAAGGGCGAATAACAAAGAGAAATACCGGCAGCAGGAAGAAAGTAACAGAGCCCTGCGGAAAGGGAGAGCCGGCGTAATAAAGGGAGATGTGGCGCTATAAAGGGAGAGCAGGCGTTATAAAGGGAGAGCAGGCGTTATAAAAGGGAGAGACGGTGTTCTAAAGGGAGATGTGGCGTTATAAAAGGGAGATGTGGCGTTATAAAGGAGATGTGGCGTTATAAAGGGAGATGTGGCGTTATAAAGGGAGATGTGGCGTTATAAAGGGAGATGCGGCGTTATAAAGGGAGAGACGGCATTATAAAGGGAGAGACGGCGTTCTAAAGGGAGATGCGGCGTTATAAAGGGAGAGACGGCGTTATAAAGGGAGAGACGGCGTTATAAAGGGAGAGACGGCGTTATAAAGGGAGAGACAGCGTTCTAAAGGGAGATGCGGCGTTATAAAGGGAGAGACGGCGTTATAAAGGGAGAGACGGCGTTATAAAGGGAGATATGGCGTTCTAAAGGGAGATGCGGCATTATAAAGGGAGAGACGGCGTTATAAACGGAGAGACGGCGTTATAAAGGGAGATGTGGCGTTACAAAGGGAGAGACGGTGTTATAAAGGGAGAAACGGTGTTCTAAAGGGAGATGTGGCGTTATAAAGGGAGATGTGGCGTTATAAAAGGAGATGTGGCATTATAAAGGGAGAGACGGCATTATAAAGGGAGATGTGGCGTTACAAAGGGAGAGACGGTGTTATAAAGGGAGAAACGGTGTTCTAAAGGGAGATGTGGCGTTATAAAGGGAGATGTGGCGTTATAAAGGGAGAGATGGCGTAATAAAGGGAGAGACGGCATTATAAAGGGAGATGTGGCGTTACAAAGGGAGAGACGGTTTTATAAAGGGAGAAACGGTGTTATAAAGGGAGATGTGGCGTTATAAAGGGAGATGTGGCGTTATAAAGGGAGAGACGGCATTATAAAAGGAGAGACGGTGTAATAAAGGGAGAGACGGCATTATAAAGGGAGATGTGGTGTTACAAAGGGAGAGACGGTGTTATAAAGGGAGAAACGGTGTTCTAAAGGGAGATGTGGCGTTATAAAGGGAGATGTGGAGTTATAAAGGGAGATGTGGCGTTATAAAGGGAGATGTGGCGTTATAAAGGGAGAGACGGCGTTATAAAGGGAGAGACGGCGTAATAATGGCCAGCGCTAGGTGTCAAACGGTAAAGGACCTGCCAAGCTGCAGGAAAGTACTGGAGTGGACCAGACAGGGGACAGAGCCGGCCCGGTTGACTCTCCTATAGGGCTCATTGCTGGAAACATGACACTGTATAGAGGGGGACAATCGCACCGGTCACAGAGACCCACTCACCCGCTTCTCATTATTGAGGAGAACCTTCATCCACTGGATGTCCAGGGGTTTGAACGGAACTAGCACCATAAGCGAGTCCGGGTTATTGTCTAAATGCAGGTCAAAGTCAGCGGACTCGGGGTAAAGAATCGCATGGTGGTTTTATTGCCGACGTCCTTCTGGTATTTGTGGACGGGTGCGTTGTTTAGTCTGACGGGAAATAAATGAGGAGTTTATTTCATTTAGGAAGGATAAACCCCCCCCCCCTTTTTGGGAAAATCTGGACTTTTTCAATTTACTCCAAATATTTCCAGGACTGCTGGTGTGTGAAGAGCATTAGAGCGCGAGCTCCGCATTCCTCGATGTGTGCAGGGAGCGGCAAGGCCACTGAGTGCCACCACTGGTACCCAGAGGAGCTACGTGCATCCCTGTGCGAGATCGCGCATGCAGAGACACCCTGAGGCTGCAGGAGGACACTGGGGATTAGTTATCTCCATTTTCTGCCACTTGCGGCCGGTGGAACGCGTCGCCCCCTGCAGCGCAGGATCTGGGGGAAGGTACAGCTAACTTTGATATATTTAATGTGATGGGGATTCTGGGTCGGAGGGAGTTCCAGGACGCTGGAATATCTGAGGCCGCATTAATTCCTCCTGTACAAAATATACAAAGTATTGAGCTGTTAATGTACAGGAAGGAGACGCTAATTCCGAGCTTAGCCGGCAGCGAGGAGAGGACAGCGGCTCCAGCCTGTAGCGCCACGGCAGGGTTTGAAGAGCGCCCCTCACTGGCGGCATGTAAGAGTGTGCGCTGGATTCCCTGAATACTGACTTACCAGCGCCGTCTGACCTCCCCCAACGTGTGTGTGTGTGTTCGTGTTGTGTTTACCTGATCACCACATCGTACTTGTTGATCACTTCACCCAGGGAGCTGTTTCTCAGCCGATGTCCATTTCCCACCACAACGCACCTTCTGCACGGTAACCTGCGCACAGGGCGACATGTTTACATCATGTGACATCATCTCATTTAATGGTAAAAAAAAAAAATGCAAACATACTTTGTAGTTGGAAAATAAAACTGCAGAGATATATATATGTAATTATTCGATAGGCCGTGTTAGTCCAGATGCCAAAATCACGAGTATAGCAGTACGTAGTGATACCTTTTTTATTGGACTATCGTATAGCTTCCAGACCTGAGGAAGAGTGGAATCCTCTCCAAAGCTTGTCTTTTAAACGTAACGTTAGTCCAATAAAAAAAGGTATCTCTACGTACTGCTATACTCGTGATATATATATATATACACACATACACATACACACACACATGCAGGGAAACACATACGCGCATAAAGAACACAGAAGGTAAAGATGGCAGAAGGCGCAGTGTGGCGTCTCGTGTGTTAGTTAGGTTTCATGTCGCTCACACTGAGTATATATTCTATGGGTGCCGGACAAAATCCCTACAGCCAGGTTCCCTAATGCCAACATCCTGACGGCCAACTTCCAGACAGAACAAGTGCCGGACATATCAACTTCCCTACACGGCCAACTTCCAGACATTCGTAATTATCCCACAAGACACGGAGGCTCATATTATGCTATTTTTTCTTTACTTAAGCCGATAGCAGCAAAGAAAATCTCTCAAATACAACAATAAAAGTATTTAGAGAGAAAAATACAGTTTAACAATACATATAACAATAGCAGGTAATGGTACAGTCCAGCTCCCTGCTGCCCAATCGTCTGGTAGACCGCTCCATAAATCGTCCTGGTAACTCTTGGCTCCTCCTCTTTTCTTTGCTGCTCGCCGAGATAAGAGGAGTATTGAGCAGCAAGCTCTATATTAAATTATTTGACAGTTTCACTGTATTTCATTGTAGTGATATATATATATATATATTCTAATTTAGCATATTGTTTATACACACACTCTGTTAGTTTGTGTTTGTTTGTACTTATTGTCAACCCGTTAGGGACTTATGTGCAGGGGCTAGGCTTTGCCTTTATTTGGTTTTAATTGTTTCTTGGGGGATTGTATATATATTTTTTCTGCTTCCAGTGTTTTTTGCCTTCGGGGGATGAGTCCATCTTTACGGCGGCTTTCTAGTGTGTTTTCGCCGTCTCCCCTGTATCTCCGTCATTAGGAGAGGCGCAGCTTCGCGGCCGCGCCGCTGCCTGAGGTAAACGCTCGCAACGACTAAAGGCGAATTTTACCTCAGGTGATATACGTTTGAAAACGAACCGGCGGTTAAACAGCGAGTTCTCTCAATTTAATTTAATTTAATTGTTAGCGATTATGGCCAATATCTGTTAGTCTCGCCAGGGTTGTTCCCGTTGTTTCCTCCGGGGAGACGGGTCCGTTTCTTCGGCGGTTTCTGTGGGGATTTGATGCCCCCCCGCAACTGTTCCTGAGGAGAGGCGCGGCTTCGCGCCACTGCTCTGAGGTAGCGCTCGCGGCGGTTAGCGCATGCACGAAATGCCGCAGCTTGTTGCCTCGGGAAATTTCCCAATAAAATTAGTAAAATAAGTAATATAAGTGATTAAAATAAATAAATTAATTAAATAAAGAAGTGGTTTATGACTGGCCCGAACCTGCCTGTTCCCCAGGTGCCCTTGTTCTTATACCCATGGTTTTTTTCCTCATACTTGGAGTATAATTTGGTTAAAATGTCTAGAGAATCTCTCAGCCAGACGTTCATTTATAATTTCCCCAACTTCAGATAGATTTTTATCTAGTGATTCCTGACAGGATAATGAGGTCCCTGAGACTTCAATGAGGGAGAAGAGAAACTCCCAAAAAATATCCCTCATAAAACCTACGTCTACCCGTACTTGTAATGAATTTCCACAGCACATCACTGTGACGAAAAAAGGAGCCAGTTAACTCCGGCTGACAAAGAAAGCGCGCTAGAGGCGCAAAGATACCGGCAGCTCCTCAGAACATTCTAGAGAGGAAGCAATGTCAGATTCTGAGGTGAATTCCTCTGAGCCGGAGTACGATCCGGTCTCCTCTCCTGAGGCCTCACATTCAGTTTCCTCACCTGATTCCACTGATTCTAAAAACCGCTTATTGATCCGGTAGATGCTGTAAGAAATTCAATGTTTGTACCAGAGCAATTAAAACATCCCCGGTCAGTGGAATGGACACACATAGAGCATGTGGCTGGTTATATAGAACAGCATATCCGTATGTCAATGGATAAACAAACCAGAAGTAATTTGAGGGCTGAGTGTCCAGCCCCAACTTTGTCACATAAGCTTAATGTAACCCCGAGTTAGATCCGGAAATTATTCACATCCTTAACCAGTCAAATTGGTCCCGAAAACCGGGAGTAGAGGCACCTTAAGGGGTGTCATGATATATTGTTTGATTTTGTAGGTCCATTGGTAAAATTAATGGATTCGATTGAGGTTTTTCCCTCACTAATGAAAACCAGTCCTGTTTGAACACAGGGGCAGAGTACAGAGATTAGTCTGTGTTTTTGGTAACATAACACGGCTTTATCGAGCAAAAAGGAGACGCTCAATTCTCCTCAGGACCCACCCTAAAGTGGCGACCTTAGCGCATAATAAACTGTTGGCGCTATATAAATGATGATAATAATAATGAGCCTGGTCCCAGCGCTGAGGGTCTGTTATTTGGAGAAGGCATCTTCAAGGAGATGACAGAATATACAAGGTCCTTCTTGACCACAGGTAAGATGAAGGCTAATATCAGGAAAGTTTTTGAATTTCGTCAAACCTTATTCCACCTCAAGAGGCTCCTTTAAATCCTCTTAACTAGAGCCCCAAGATGGACCATAATTTCACCGTCAAAGTGGTTAAAGGGGTTCGAGAAGATCAGGATTTTTGGTGAGTATAATTTCACACCGACATCCCAAGGCGGAGAATTCCGCCCAGTATCAATCTGAAAAAACACCTAAACGAGTACGTTATGTACAATCATTTCAAAATGGAAGACATTCCGTCATTAAAAGGAGTTTTATCTCCGCAAGATTGGATGGTCAATATAGACCTAAAAGACGCTTATCTGACAATCCCAATAAACTACAAAATATCGGTCCTTACACCGACACAATCTATCGAATTTCTAGGTGTCACCGTAACTACGATGGAGATGCCTCTTTCTCTGCCTTCGGCTAAAGTTCGGCTGATTCATAGAGAAATCCGATGTTTTCTATCTGCAGAAGAATTCTCTCTGAGATGGTTAGCTCACCTCCTGGGCCTCTCCGCAGCAATACAAGTGGTCTTTACAGGATCGCTTTATTGTCGAGCTCTTGAATGTCTGAAAGCACGATTTCTGCGGAGGGGATGGCTTTATCCAGATTGCATCTCTGGACGACGAGTCGAAATTGGAGATGCAGTGGTGGCTAAATCATTTAGTGTCAGGGAACAGCAAAGCCATCATCTATCCAACTCCAGAGTTGGTCATAGAGTCAGACGCCAGCAGATCTGGCTGGGGCGCCCTGCGGATCGTTTCCACAGGTGTCAGTTGGGGTTCCACAGAGATTGTTTAGAACTCCTTGCAGGGTTGTTTGCTATTCAAGTTTTATCAAGCATTTCCAGACGAGTTCCATACGCCTGGAGATGGACAACCTGTCCGCTGTGCGTCATATCAACCTTATAGGTGGCCCCAGGTCTAAACAGTTAGCAGAGACACCTAAGTCTTTTGAGGATTTTGCCTGTCTCTCAATTTATCAGTCCAGGCCAATACATTCCAGGGTTCAGCAATGTAATGGCGGACTGGAATTCAAAGTATCTGATAGACTCCAGCAATTGGAGATTAGATGCCAGGGTAGTTGCCAGTTTGTCATCCCTCTATAGATTTGTTGGCTTCTAGCCTTAATATTCCTTTACCACAATACTACTGTTGGAGACCAGACCCATGGCTTTGGCCACGGATGGTATGGTCCAGACCTGGACGCTAGGGACGCTTTCCCCCTATTCATTCTCATTTCAACACTAATATGACTAGTACAAGTACAATTAGCTACAATAGTGCTCATGGCACCCTTATGGAGGTCTCAACCATGGTTCCCGCACCTCCTGAAACCGTCTGTGGACATTCCCAGGCTAATTCGTGTCCCATTGTCCACCCTGAGAGATCCGGAGGGAACGTTTCAGAATTCTTTGAGTCTTCACTAATTTTTTAGGCTGTTAAGTGTAATATCAGGGGTCACTGGTCTTCAGTCAACATTTCGGATGCATCTGCCTCATTTTTGTCGGTTTCCTGGGCCCCTCTACTAGGAGGAGATATGGTAGCGCATGGAACTCATGGGTTTCTTGGTGTATGGAACATCAAGTTGATCCCATATCAGTTCCTTGAGTAACTTGTTTAGTTTTTTCACACATCTATTTGGGGATGGTAAAGCGTATCGCACGATTAATAACCTCAGATCAGCGATACCTGCTTCACATCAGGGTTTTATTGGTATTCCTGCCGGGAAGCACCCCATTACATGTAGGTTTTTGAAGGGTATACAGTGTAAACGACCCTTCGTTCCCGTTATTCTAACATCTGAGATGTCATTCTAGTTAATTTTCTGGATAAGTGACCGAGAATGAAACTGTCTATTAAACTGATTTCTGTGAAATTGTCCATTTTACTTTGCTTGATTTCCTGCAATAGAGTCTCACACGTTCGAGCCCTAAACTTAACGGCAAGAAGTTTTACCCGACACGGGGAGAAATGTTACATTTTCCTATAGGACAAAGACTTCATTGTCAGAGGTCTTCTTTCCAGTTTTGCCGCAGCGTCCTATCGTTTACCCAGTAATTGTTTTAAAGAATATGGAAGAGTTTCTGCCCCTAACAGGTCACTCCAATCCCAACGGTTATTCATATCCTTACGCAAACCATACAATTCTGTAGCTTTCACCACACTTGCTGGGTGGGTTAAATGGATCATGTCAGGAGCTGGTGTAGTCGTCTCTGTGTTCGGAGCTCATTCATCCCGGAGTGCTTCTGCTTCCGAGGTTTTTTCTTCCGTAGATGTCATCTTGTAGACATCTTAGAACAGCAGACTGGTCCAGAGAATCCACCTTTAGGGAGTGTTATGTTAAACCAGTGTGTCACTTGTCACTATCACTAATTAGTTAAGCTTTGAACTAGCATAATAAGAGCCTCCGTGTCTTGTGGGATAATTCCCAGATTCCCCTATTATCATGACGGGGAATCATAATTATAAAAAAAAAAAAAACAGAGGCGAGTATTATCCCACCCGATAATTGGGTTATTCCCACCCTTTATATTTGGTTATTAGGTTTGATGTTTCAATAGTCATTACGGATTTTTTCAAACCTTCTTATTATAAGCTCTTGGTGATCTTTAATACATTTATTTTCCAACAGCCTAAACTTCATGTCGAAGCTTTCATTGGATGATGAAGAGTTCTCCGTTGTTCTGTTCGTTGGAGAAGAGCTTGAGCTTCATGTTGGAGGTTTTCATTGAAGGATGAATATTCTTCCATGCTTGAGCTTCAAGTTGGAGTCTACGTGGAAGGTTTTAACTTCCTGTTGGAGTTTGTCAAAAGATGATTATTCTTCCATTGTTTCGATTTCGTTGAGGAAGAGGTTAGCCCGTCTCGCATCAAGAAAAGAGGAGGAGCCAAGGGTTACCAGGACGATTTATGGAGCAGTCTACCAGACGATTGGGCAGCAGGGAACTGGACTGTATCATTACCTGCTATTGTTAAACTGTATTTTTCTCTCTAAATACTTTTATTGTTGTATTTGAGAGATTGTTCTTTGCTGCTATCGGCTTAAGTAAAGAAAAGATAGCATAATACTCGCCTTTGTGTCTTTATTATAATTATGATTCCCCGTCATGATAACAGGGGAATCAGGGAATCCCAACGGCTAATCCGAATACTAACACCCTAACCCTTAGGGAGTTAGGCTTAGGGGTTATGGTTAGGTTTAGGGAGTTGGGGTTAGGGCTAGGTTTAGGGGGGTTAAGTTTAGGGGGCTTAGGGCTTAGGTGGGGTTAGGGTTAGGGCTGGGGTTAGTGTTAGCCGCTGGGATTTTGGATGTCTGGAAATTGGCCGTCAGGGAGTTGTCTGTGTAGGGAAGTTGGCCGTCAGGGAATTGTCTGTGTAGGGAAGTTGGCCGTCAGGGAGTTGTCTGTGTAGGGAAGTTGGCCGTCGGGATTTTGGCATTAGGGAACCTGGTTGTAGGGATTTCGACCCAAACCTATATTCTATAAATCGGGGGCGCAGCGAGCTCATACCTCTCGATCTCCGGCGGGACCTGATAACTGCTCGTGAGTGCCAGAAACTTCATCAGTAACTCCTCTGCCAGAGAGAAAACAGGCATCGGTTACAAAGCGGTGACGCAGGTTACGTGGTGACAGGACGCAGCCTCAGCGTGGGTTTTGGAGCAGCAGCAGTAACTGGGACAGACTGACGCCACGATCCCTCACCGTACATTAGAACGAGATGTATGTCTGCACAGACAGAGGGCTGGATACGTGTTTACTGACATCTCTAATCTATCAAAGTAAAGCTTCCCTGACTTAACCCTTTCACTAAAGTTTTTATAGATAACCCCCCCGCAATATTCAGGCTTTTATGTCGTTCTCCAGTGTGATTGGACGCACGCCGCTCTGAAAAGGCAGGACAAGGTGCGCGCTTTGATTGACATGTGGAAGGTGTTTATGTTGCAAATAGCAGAATCTGGACTTTCCAAACTGAGCGAGGAATTTAACAAACATGTTGCTATACGAGTCACTGGCTTCTGGAGTCCTCCATTATTGCCGCCCTCCCATGATTCCTGCCGATCGCCTCCAGTATGGACTAACGCTACGGTTAAGGCCGGTGTCAGACGAGCGCAGTGATCACGGCCGTGTCGCCGCACAGTTTAACGTCCATCGTAGCATAGAATCATGATCAATAGAGACGAACTTCGCACACACAATGCACGCAAACAGCCGCAAGTTAGGCAAGAACGTAAAACCGCTACCACGGACGCGCAGAGTACGCATAGCGTTCTGTGTGAGCGATGAGGAGATGTCAGACGCAGCGCATATGCGACGTCCCGCACCTTGACGCACACCATGGCTTTTCATATCCTTTTCACATTTTTATCATTTTTTATTTTAATTTTGTTTCCCATAATTCCCTTTTTTTCCTACGTCCGTCAAAAAAACGGACCGTGTGGGGTCTACAGTATCTTCTGTCAGTACGTCTTTCCGTTGTGCAGCACGCAGAGTGCGCTCAGACTGCGTTCGTCTGACATTAGCCTTAGCCGGTTTCTTTATTTCCTGACGCACTTGTTTATTTTTACTGGGGAGACAGGCCAATCAATCAATCAGTGTGTGTAATGTGACCTGAATCTGTAAATACAAAAAATAAATACAAATTTTAATGAGATTATTAGCAATGCAATATCTGTATGTGCTGCATAATGCCTGTGTGCGGCAATTACAGCAACACCTTGTATCTGTATGTGCTGCATAATGCCTGCGTATGGCAATTACAGCAACACCTTGTATCTGTATGTGCCGCATAATGCCTGTGTGCGGCAATTACAGCAACACCTTGTATCTGTATGTGCTGCATAATGCCTGTGTATGGCAATTACAGCAACACCTTGTATCTGTATGTGCTGCATAATGCCTGTGTATGGCAATTACAGCAACACCTTGTATCTGTATGTGCCGCATAATGTCTGTGTATGGCAATTACAGCAACACCTTGTATCTGTATGTGCAGCATAATGCCTGTGTATGGCAATTACAGCAACACCTTGTATCTGTATGTGCTGCATAATGCCTGTGTATGGCAATTACAGCAACACCTTGTATCTGTATGTGCTGCATAATGCCTGTGTATGGCAATTACAGCAACACCTTGTATCTGTATGTGCTCCATAATGCCTGTGTATGGTAATTACAGCAACACCTTGTATCTGTATGTGCCGCATAATGCCTGTGTGTGGCAATTACAGCAACACCTTGTATCTGTATGTGCTGCATAATGCCTGTGTATGGCAATTACCGGAACACCTTGTATCTGTATGTGCTGCATAATGCCTGTGTGGGGCAATTACAGCAACACCTTGTATCTGTATGTGCCGCATAATGCCTGTGTATGGCAATTACAGCAACACCTTGTATCTGTATGTGCTGCATAATGCCTGTGTGGGGCAATTACAGCAACACCTTGTATCTGTATGTGCCGCATAATGCCTGTGTATGGCAATTACAGCAACACCTTGTATCTGTATGTGCTGCATAATGCCTGTGTGGGGCAATTACAGCAATACCTTGTATCTGTATGTGCTGCATAATGCCTGTGTATGGCAATTACAGCAACACCTTGTATCTGTATGTGCTGCATAATGCCTGTGTGTGGCAATTACAGCAACACCTTGTATCTGTATGTGCTGCATAATGCCTGTGTATGGCAATTACAGCAACACCTTGTATCTGTATGTGCCGCATAATGCCTGTGTGTGAAAAAGAAAAAAAAAACACTTTTGGCAGTGAAGGCTTAAAAGCCTTCTTAATATTATAAGTGAATTTAAAGAAAGCTGATCTTACATTTAAAGAAATGTGAATTATTTATGTTGAATTGTCCAGGCAGACGTCTTCTCCTGACCCGAACGCACACGCTTTACTTGCCAAGTCCCTGCCCATCGCAAGGAAGTGCACAGCAGCAGCAGAGACTTCGCTTCTGAAATGTGTCCCGGGGCAGATTGCATTATTACCCAATTTGATGGTGCTAGCGCAGTATTGCGGGGAGCAGTCACCTGTGATCCTGAGATACTGCAGTTGGAGAACTAACCACTGCGCTATCACACCAACAATATTTATCTGCTGGAAACACATGAATAAATGGTGACTCCAAATCTTACCGCTTCCTTTTGTTCCATAAGGCAACTGGTAGAAAGACTGATTCTTCACCCAAAAGTAGTCGCTGAGCTGCAGGAAGACGGGGTGATCTCTGGAGTAACTGGGGTGAGAATGCAGATTATAAGTGTCAGGGGGTACGGGGTGCACCGGGGAGAGTAGGGAGGTTAATGAGCCACTCATGTGTAATCAATCCCTAGGTGGTCATCTGTAGAATGTGCTGCGGTGCAGGAGTATATGTGCTGCATGGAACGCCCTGCGGTGCAGGAGTATATGTGCTGCATGGAGCGCCCTGCGGTGCAGGAGTATATGTGCTGCATGGAGCGCCCTGCGGTGCAGGAGTCTATGTGCTGCATGGAGCGCCCTGCGGTGCAGGAGTCTATGTGCTGCATGGAGCGCCCTGCGGTGCAGGAGTCTATGTGCTGCATGGAGCGCCCTGGAGTGCAGGAGTATCCGCAGCTTATAATCATGAGGATAAAGGGAAGCATAGCATCTCGCCCGCAGGATCTGCGCTCTGCGGACGAGCGTATCCCACTCACTTGCTGATCACAGTCACGCTTTGGAGGCGGCATCCCCGGGGAAGCACAGCTCTCGCACAGGCTCATAGGTTCTGCAGGGGCGGGACCAGAGAATAAAACAAGTCAAACCATGTGATTAGGGAAAAATCATTTGTCCAGAGACTTTAACGAGCAAAATCCGCAGCCATAAACAATGATAAGCATCGAATCGAACGGATCACACAGCTATAAACATCGATAAGCATTGAATCGAACGGATCACACAGCCATATATAACGATAAGCATTGAATCGAACAGATCACACAGCTATAAACACCGATAAGCATCGAATCGAACGGATCACACAGCCATAAACACCGATAAGCATTGAATCGAATGGATCACACAGCCATAAACACCGATAAGCATCGAATCGAACGGATCACACAGCCATAAACACCGATAAGCATCGAATCGAACGGATCACACAGCCATAAACACCGATAAGCATTGAATCGAACGGATCACACAGCCATAAACATCGATAAGCATTGAATCGAACGGATTACACAGCCATATATAACGATAAGCATTGAATCGAACAGATCACACAGCTATAAACACCGATAAGCATTGAATCGAACAGATCACACAGCTATAAACACCAATAAGCATCGAATCGAACGGATCACACAGCCATAAACACCGATAAGCATCGAATCGAATGGATCACACAGCCATAAACACCGATAAGCATCGAATCGAACGGATCACACAGCCATAAACACCGATAAGCATCGAATCGAACAGATCACACAGCCATAAACATCGATAAGCATCGAATCGAACGGATCACACAGCCATAAACACCGATAAGCATCGAATCAAACGGATCACACAGCCATATATAACGATAAGCATCGAATCGAACGGATCACACAGCCATATATAACGATAAGCATCGAATCGAACAGATCACACAGCCATAAACACCGATAAGCATCGAATCGAACGGATCACACAGCCATAAACACCGATAAGCATTGAATCAAACGGATCACACAGCCATAAACACCGATAAGCATCGAATCGAACGGATCACACAGCCATATATAACGATAAGCATCGAATCGAACAGATCACACAGCCATAAACACCGATAAGCATCGAATCGAATGGATCACACAGCCATAAACACCGATAAGCATCGAATCGAACGGATCACACAGCCATAAACACCGATAAGCATCGAATCTAACGGATCACACAGCCATAAACACCGATAAGCATCGAATCGAACAGATCACACAGCCATAAACACCGATAAGCATCGAATCGAACAGATCACACAGCCATAAACACCGATAAGCATCGAATCGAACGGATCACACAGCCATAAACACCGATAAGCATCGAATCGAACGGATCACACAGCCATAAACATCGATAAGCATCGAATCAAACGGATCACACAGCCATAAACATCGATAAGCATCGAATCAAACGGATCACACAGCTATAAACACCGATAAGCATCGAATCAAACGGATCACACAGCCATAAACATCGATAAGCATCGAATCAAACGGATCACACAGCTATAAACACCGATAAGCATCGAATCAAACGGATCACACAGCCATAAACACCGATAAGCATCGAATCAAACGGATCACACAGCCATAACAATGATAAGCATTGAATCGAACGGATCACACAGCCATAAACAATGATAAGCATCAAATCGAACGGATCACATAGCCAGGTCAAAACAAAACCTACGGCACGGAAACAAAGCCAGGGGCCCAACCCGGAAAGTACTATGTGAGCAGAGATGCCAACAGCAGGGACCAGGCGACACGCAGAGCCTATTCCATCCCAATACAAAAGAATGGGCAGAAATGGATCCCATGTGAAGGTATATAGATATTTCCGTATATCATATAGTGTGGAGCACATGTGAAACGCGCCACCAGACAAGGCGTAGCAGCCTGAGCTACACGGAGCGCGTAGCGACACATCATGCTCAGTATATCTCGAGCTTTAGAAACGTTGCTTCTCCGGTCAATGTGGAGTCCTGTGTCACCGCTCCTTCTTGCTCTTTTGTTCTCCACTTCGGGGCTGGTGACACTGGGTCGCAGGAACCTTGTCTGGGGCGGTATTTTACTTCCACATGTATATAGTGCACGAACACACACACACCTGTCTCACCTTAGTATATACGTGTCCACATGAAGATACCAGAACATGGCAAAGCAAAACGTAACGAGGAGGAACAGGGCCCCTGCCTTCCATCCTGCAAGAAATAAAGCTTCTGGAAATTTTAAAAACATATAAATATACACATTATAAAAGATACACACGACCATCCAAGACTCCATGCATTCCTTTCAGGCGCCATGAAACGTCACCGGCCCTTTAAGAATTAAATGTCGACATGATGAGAAGTTAAGGAATATGCAAACGCAGATCACTTCCCTACAACAAGACGCGCCAGGGACACACCAGGAAAACACCAGGAACAAGCCAGGAAGATACCAGGAACACAGCATCTCATGACACACGCAGTGCACCATTAGGACGCTGTGACACACGCAGTGCACCATTAGGACGCTGTGACAAACGCAGAGCACCATTAGGACGCTGTGACAAACGCAGAGCACCATTAGGACGCTGTGACACACACTGTGTACCATTAGGACGCAGTGACACACACTGTGCAGCATTAGGACGCTGTGACACACGCTGTGCACCATTAGGACGCTGTGACACACGCAGTGCACCATTAGGACGCTGTGACAAACGCAGAGCACCATTAGGACGCTGTGACAAACGCAGAGCACCATTAGGACGCTGTGACACACACTGTGTACCATTAGGACGCAGTGACACACACTGTGCAGCATTAGGACGCTGTGACACACGCTGTGCACCATTAGGACGCTGTGACACACGCTGTGCACCATTAGGACGTTGTGACACACGCAGTGCACCATTAGGACGCTGTGACACACGCAGTGCACCATTAGGACGCTGTGACACACGCTGTGCACTATTAGGACGCTGTGACACACGCTGTGCACCATTAGGACGACGTGACACACACAGTGCACCATTAGGACGCTGTGACACACGCAGTGCACCATTAGGACGCTGTGACACACGCTGTGCACCATTAGGACGCTGTGACACACACTGTGTACCATTAGGACGCAGTGACACACGCAGTGCACCATTAGGACGCTGTGACACACGCTGTGCACCATTAGGACGCTGTGACACACACTGTGTACCATTAGGACGCAGTGACACACGCAGTGCACCATTAGGACGCTGTGACACACGCTGTGCACCATTAGGACGCCGTGACACACGCTGTGCACCATTAGGACGCCGTGACACACGCAGTGCACCATTAGGACGCTGTGACACACGCTGTGCACCATTAGGACGCTGTGACACATGCAGTGCACCATTAGGACGCCGTGACACACGCTGTGCACCATTAGCACGCAGTGACATACACTGTGCACCATTAGGAGGCTGTGACACACGCTGTGCACCATTAGGACGCTGTGACACACACTGTGCACCATTAGCACGCAGTGACATACACTGTGTACCATTAGGACGCAGTGACACACACTGTGCAGCATTAGGACGCTGTGACACACACTGTGCAGCATTAGGACGCGGTGACACACACTGTGCAGCATTAGGACGCGGTGACACACACTGTGCAGCATTAGGACGCTGTGACACACACTGTGCAGCATTAGGACACAGTGACAAACACTGTGCAGCCTTAGGATGCTGTGACACACACTGTGCAGCATTAGGACGCTGTGACACACACTGTGCAGCATTAGGAGGCTGTGACACACACACTGTGCAGCATTAGGATGCTGTGACACACACTGTGCAGCATTAGGACACTGTGACACACACTGTGCAGCATTAGGACGCTGTGACACACACTGTGCAGCATTAGGAGGCTGTGACACACACACTGTGCAGCATTAGGATGCTGTGACACACACTGTGCAGCATTAGGATGCAGTGACACACACACTGTGCAGCATTAGGACGCAGTGACACACACTGTGCAGCATTAGGACGCAGTGACACACACTGTGCAGCATTAGGACGCAGTGACACACACTGTGCAGCATTAGGACGCAGTGACAGAGCTCTTACCTTTTTTACTGTTCATTTTATTCTCAGGAGAAACACGTTGTTTGTGGCTGATGTCATCGTTGAGGAACTGAAAAATATGAAGGAAACCAGAAATGACTGATTATCTACGAGACGAGCGAAGGAAGAGTGAGGTGGGTATATATATATATAATATATATTCTACAAGTTTACACAGATATATGACCATAATGTGAGATGCACGTAATCGTACGGGGTCTCAAAGGGGAATTTATTTTAATATAAATGGGTGTTGTGCTACAATTGAATAACCACAACCTGGGCATCCACCAACGCCTAGACGGGATTTAACCCTGCGAAGGAATGCAGTGGATGGGGTCAGTGGATGGCGCCAGACGAGCACACTAGGTGATCCTGTACTGATGTGGCTTCTGACGTTCGTCACAGCGTTGTGACACTGCGACGCGGCCGCGTGATTGCGCTTGCAACAGCGGCCGTGCTGCAGACGTCTAAAGTATGACGGAGCTGCAAAGCGCGATCCTCCATAGGAGGCACTAACTGCGCTCAGCGAGGCGGCCACCCGGGTGTTGAGTGGAAGAAACATCCACTCTCACGGATGTTCCTTCCGCTCTTCAAATACGCTTGTCTGACCCCGGCCTAAAATATAATCTATATACATATAAACATGTAACAGCATAAATACATTTAAAAGAAAAAAGCAATAGCCTTGCATTGCTGAGACACCTCAGTATGTGCGTGTATCGAAGGGTTAAATCATAAGTAAGTAAAGGTTAGCAACGTCACCGGGGTGTATGTGTGTTGTTGTGCGGGAAGCTAGATAATGACAGTAACATTCCATAGTCATATCGGATACATTTGTGAATCTTTTGCATTGACATTGAAACATTGTCCCCGTTACGGTCAGGAAGACGGAATAGATCTCACAAACATTAACGGGGACAATGTTTCAATGTCAATGCAGAAGATACACAAATGTATCCGACATGACTATGGAATGTTACTGTCATTATCTAGCTTCCCGCACAACAACACACACATACACCCGGGATGTTGCTAATCTTTACTATTTACAGTCAGGTCCAGAAATATTGGGACATGGACACAATTGTAACATCTTTGGCTCTATACACCACCACAATGGAGTTGGAATGAAACAAACACAATGTGCTTTAACTGCAGACTGTCAGCTTTAATTTGAGGGTATGTACATCCAACTCAGGTGAACGGTGTAGGACTTACTTGTTAAGGGACCAAAGGTAATGGGACAATTGGCTTCTCAGCTGTTCCATGGCCAGGTGTGAGATATTCCCTCATTACCCCAATTACAATGTGCAGATAAAAAGGCCCAGAGTTCATTTCAAGTGTGCTATTTGCATTTGGAACCTGTTGCTGTCAACTCTCAAGATGAGATCCAAAGAGCTGTCACGATCAGTGAAGCAAGCCATCATTAGGCTGAAGAAACAAAACAAACCCATCAGAGAGATAGCAAGAACATTAGGCGTGGCCAAAACAACTGTTTGGAACATTCTCATAAAGAAGGAAAGCACCGGTGAGCTCAGCAACACCAAAAGACCTGGGAGACTACGGAAAACAACTGTGGTGTATGAATGAAGAATTCTTTCCCTGGTGAAGAAAACATCCTTCACAACAGTTGACCAGATGAAGAACACTCTCCAGGAGGTAGGTGTATGTGTGTCAAGGTCAACAATCAAGAGAAGACTTCACCAGAGTGAATACAGAGGGTTCACCACAAGATGTAAACCATTGGTGAGCCTCAAAAACAGGAAGGCCAGATTAGAGTTTGCCAAACACCTAACAAAGCCTTCACAGTTCTGGAACAAGATCCTATGGACAGATGAGACCAAGATCAACTTGTACCAGAGTGATGGGAAGAGAAGAGTATGGAGAAGGAAGGGAACTGCTTGGGACGGATCGGCCGCCACAGGATTTATTTAGTTTAATTTCATTCTTATTTTGTTATATTTTGTTTACCCTTTATTTATAGGAACTAATTTCCTTTGTTAGATTTAGTGTAAAACTGTTGCTAGACTTCTAATTAATCAAGTTTTTCCCCAGCACCATCCTGCTAGTAACCACCGATCCTGCTAGTAACCACATGTGTGCTACAATGTATCCGTCACTGACGTAGCGCACCACGCTTCAAACTCCAATATACTTTATGCTCAGTTATATTGTATAGTTTTAAATCGACTTATATTTCTTTAGTTAAATGTGGGGGTTTTTTTTAAATACTACCTGCCGCTAGTGGCAAATGCTTTCCTTTGTATAGAATGTACAATAGGTTTGAGTAACTTGTGGATTATGCAAAAGTGCTTTCTCTTTGGGTATCTGTTATCTGTTTACCTGTCTGAAAAGGCTTGGAGTCACATTGTCTCAGCCACCCACTATCTGATTCCCTTTACAATGGGTTATGTAAATCACTGTATGTGGTCACTGTGGGGTCAAGACTTCATCTGCATACAACCAGTGGACCAAAGTGAAGACTGAAGAGGACCTGAAAGAAGCCTGCAGTGGTCTTGGAACCAACCAATCAGAACTGTTGGGGTGGGCGGGAAGTCTGAATGTGCATGGCTGTATTTTGTATATAAAACATAGAAAAATGTCGGCAGATAAGAACCTTGCGGCCCATCTAGTCTGCCCAATTACATGGATACTTGACCTGGATTTATCTTTTGTTTAGGATAGCCTTATAAGCACTGTCTGTTCCCATTCTAAATACACTCTGATTTACCTCAACCTATACTGCATCTCGACGAGTATTTGGGAGGGTATAACCACTGAATCCTTCGCTTCCAGACCATCCAGGGACCACTGCCAATCTCTCTCCCACCTTGCTAGCTCGCTACCCGGCTAAGCTCTCCAGCAAGACTCGGCGCCGCAGATGGAGCTACTCCTGCAGCGTAGCTGAGCAGTTACATTGGTGGCAAGCGGTGGGATCTCCGAGTCCAGACAAGCAGGGGGAAATATAGCCGCTGGCTTGACCCCGGTCTCGGGCACCACAACCGCCGAGTGCCTGGAGCAGCACATCACCCGGGGAGATTCTGAGACCAGCCCAGCAGGGGGAAATACAGCCGCTGGCTTGACCCCGGTCTCAGACACCCGGGGATTCGAGAGATTGCTACACCGTCCTACAGCCGTTCACCCCGTATTGCTCAGCGCTACGACGGCTGGAAGTGCACGGTCCTCAAGGAACTTCTCAAAGCCAGGGATAAAGCGGTCAGCGGTAAGCCAAAGGCTGCCCTCACCAAGGACCTGATGGAGGACGAACAGGCAAGTCTGGCCCTCCACGAGGACTCAGAATCCACAGAATGGCGCCGGGAGGTACAATGGAAGCTGGCCCTGTTCGGAGTCAACCCCCCGGCGGATGTGATCGCTATCGTTTTGGCAGGGGTCAGTCAGCTCAGAGTGGCCGAGTTGCGGTACCAGCTCGGGGAATCTACAGCGCCCCAGGAGATACTCCCTGCAGTCGTGGAAGAGGAGTTCTGGGACCAAGGAATGGAAGCGCCTGACCAGCACAGTGATCCAGGTTTCGGCCAGGAGGTGTTGTGGCATAATGACTCGGCACGGCAGCAGCTCTGGAGGGACGTCCTACAGCTTGAACAGGACTACCTTGGAAAGATTCTTCCTACCTTGGGTGAGAAATACTGGAGACTGTGGGACCTGCGGGTGCGATTCCTAGGAGTGCAACCCCAGGTAGAAAGACTGTCCCAACTGGAGATACTGATCCAGACGGAGCTATGGCTGGAGGACGGGTACCGGGCACTGGAATGGTATGCTGCCAACCTGTGTCCACAGTTGGAGAGGAAAGATCCTACGGAGGGCTATGACTACGGCGGCCCAGGATTAATATTTGACGCTCTCCAGGACGACCCCTCCTTTGGCAGTACAGCTAAACTGAGATGGGAAGAGATCCGGGACTTTCGGGAATGTGAGCACCTTGACGACCTCGGGCTGAGCAGTGATCTGGACTGGCTAGCCACCCAAGAGTGGGACCTGGAGCAGGGATACAGGAGATTGTTTGAGGACTCTCCCCCGCTCGCTCTCACCCTGATGGACATGGCAGAAGAGCGGCCAACAGAACCCGGTGGTGTCAACCTACTTTCAGGATCTTCTGCGGGTCGGCCCCTCTCCCCAGCTGCAGAACGCATCCCAGGCCTCAACTGCTACAGAGGAGGTGACTATCCTGCAGCTGCAGCGCAGCATGTCGTCCGGGGAAAAGACAGAGGACTCAGCAAGTACCGTTCCTGCAGAACCTGCAGCGGACCAGAGTGACCAAGTGCTTCGGACACCTACCAAGGTCAGTGGAAGTGCACCGGTGGATGGACTGCAGTCTCCACCAACGAGAGCCGTCAGGACAGCGGTCCACTGTGGAAAGAGGAGAACTGGAAGACAATGGGTGAGATTGAGGCCCACCCAGGCAGATGGCCCGAGGGCTCACCAGGAGACCCAGAGTCCCAATGGAGTGCTCCTGCTCAGGGATGGGTGGAGGAGCTAGCGACAATGTCATGGCCCACCAAGGAAGAGGCTGCGGTCCTTTCCACGGAGCCCAGGAGATGTGGGGTAGTTTGCCCGGATTCACCACTTGCATCAGCTGGCTCTTCAGTGCGTGAAGAGGATAATTTATGTATGGGGGAGCGGTTCCCCAACCCAGCAGCAGAGCTGGCATCGGGACAGAGGTCGGCTACCCTCTGCCCCCAGCTGGAGGCTCCAGAAACCGGGGAGAATATAGGGTGCCAGACGAGGGAGGGGGAGACTAAGGCTCCCCCGTGCAAATTGCTGGCGTACCCGGCAGGGAACCCCGAACCCCAACCAAGCGCTCCTACCCACCTATGGATAGAGGAGCAGGGGACAGTGGACATGCTACAGCCCGCTGTTAAAGAGGCTACGGTTCGTTCCACGGTGCCCGAGAAGTGCAGGTCAGCTAACCGGGGGCCCTGGCTGGTGGCGTCAGGGATCAAGGATAGCCATTCATACATGGGGAGCAGCCCCCCACTTCAGTGGAAAAACTGTCACCGCGGCAGAGGACTGCTAACCTCTACCCCTGCCCTGCCACAGCAGAACTTGAGAACTACCTTCTCGCCGAGGAGCCCCAGGGACTGACAATCCGCTCCTCTCCTGATCTACAGACCAAGCTCCTGGCCTCCACTGCTACGCAGGAGGCAGGGAGCCTAAAACTCTAGCACAGCATGCCATCTGGGCCGGAGAAAGCATCAGACTGGGCAAGTACAGTTCGTCAGGAGCTATCAGCAGAACGCAGTGCCGGTGATGGTGCGCCGCATTATGAGTTCCAGGGTGGGGAGTCAGTCGGTCTCCTTCCACAACAGCAGCGGCTACTCCAGGTAGAGAGTACTGGCGGTACCTCTCCCCAGCGACAGGTGATAATCCCGGAAGGGGAGATGGCAGGTCTTGCTCCCCAACGTTTTGAGCCCCAGCGTGAGGGTGGAGGTGTCCTATGTGCCAAGCAACGGCGTGCTGCTGCTCCCGTTCCCCAGCATGTGGGAGACCGAGTATTTGGGAGGGCATAATCACTGAATCCTTCGCTTCCAGACCATCCAGGGACCGCTGCCAATTTCTCTCCCACCTTGCTAGCTCGCTACCCGGTAAGCTCTCCAGCAAGACTCGGCGCCGCAGACGGAGCTACTCCTGCAGGGTAGCTGAGCTGTTACACTGCTCATGATCCTAAGCATACCACCTCATCAGTGAAGCATAGTGGTGGTAGTGTCATGGCGTGGGCATGTATGGCTGCCAATGGAACTGGTTCTCTTGTATTTATTGATGATGTGACGCTGACAAAAGCAGCAGGATGAATTCTGAAGTGTTTGGGGCAATATTATCTGCTCACATTCAGCCAAATGCTGCAGAACTCATTGGACGGCGCTTCACAGTGCAGATGGACAATGACCCAAAACATACTGCAAAAGCAAGCAAAGAGTTTTTGAAGGGACAGAAGTGGAATGTTATGCAATGGCCAAGTCAATCACCTGACCTGAATCCCATTGAGCTACATTTCACTTGCTGAAGACAAAACTGAAGGGAAAATGCCCCAAGAACAAGCAGGAACTGAAGACAGTTGCAGTAGAGGCCTGGCAGAGCATCACCAGGGATGAAACCCAGCGTCTGGTGATGTCTATGCGTTCCAGACTTCAGGCTGTGATTGACTGTAAAGGATTTGCAACCAAGTATTAAGAAGGGAAAGTTTGATTTATGATTATTATTCTGTCCCATTACTTTTGGTTCCTTAACAAGTGGGAGGCACATCTGCAAACTGCTGTAAGTCCTACACGTTCACCTGAGTTGGATGTACATAGCCTCAAATTAAAGCTGACAGTCTGCAGTTAAAGCACATTGTGTTTGTTTCATTCCAACTCCATTGTGGTGGTGTATAGAGACAAAGATGCTAGAATTGTGTCCATGTCTAGGGATGAGCTGGTCGGTTCGGACAGTTCGGAGTTCGGCCCGAACTTTGGTTGTTCGAAAGTTCGCGAACTTCAAATTTTTTACGTGTGTTCGGTTCGAGTTCGGAAAAAAAAAGAAATTTTGAAAAAAGTATAGAAAATGCTTAAAAAAATACTAAAAAATCTAGAAATAAAGAGACTCTTTACTGCAGAATATTATAAGCAACGGTTTACTAGATATTGAATTAAAAACTAATGTGTACGTGCATAGATTCTCAACTCTAAATGACCTCTGTTCACAAACAGGCATAAACACCAGGTGTTTTTAGTCTGTTCTAATGAATTTGATACTTTGTATGTATGTAGACTATACTGAGGGGTGTGGTGTCTGCTTTTGAGAAGTGTTAATTTCTCTCCTCTAATATGCCATGCCATGCCATGTCCCAGGGTCAATACAGAGCCCCCCCAGCCATGTCCCAAGGTGAGTACAGAGCCCCCCCAGCCATGTCCCAGGGTGAGTACAGAGCGCCCCCAGCCATGTCCCAGGGAGAGTACAGAGCCCCCCCAGCCATGTCCCAGGGAGAGTACAGAGCCCCCCCAGCCATGTCCCAGGGTGAGTACAGAGCCCCCCGCCATGTCCCAGGGTGAGTACAGAGCCCCCCCTCCATGTCCCAGGGTGAGTACAGAGCCCCCCCTCCATGTCCCAGGGTGAGTATAGAGCTCCCCCCATGTCCCAGGGTGAGTATAGAGCTCCCCCCATGTCCCAGGGTGAGTATAGAGCCCCCCCATGTCCCAGGGTGAGCATAGAGCCCACGCCCCATGTCCCAGGGTGAGTATAGAGCCCACGCCCCATGTCCCAGGGTGAGTATAGAGCCCCCCCATGTCCCAGGGTGAGTATTGAGCCCCCCCATGTCCCAGGGTGAGTATAGAGCCCACGCCCCATGACCCAGGGTGAGTATAGAGCCCCCCCATGTCCCAGGGTGAGTATAGAGCCCACGCCCCATGTCCCAGGGATACAGCGATAATAAGGCACGGGTTTATCACAGAGAAGGTTTATTGATCTTGTTTCTTACATCACATTTAGTTTAAATTTGTCTTTAAGGGAGAACAAACACTGTGGTTTCACTTTATGATAACGTGTCGGTTCAGTGGAATATTAAGCAATGTGTCGCCCGTCTGGGTGAGTAACCGCTTCCTGTGGGAAAGAGACGGCAGGTATAATGTGACGAGTGATATCCGACCTCAGCACAACCCAAAACGTATGCAGACACTGCAGGATCCCCGCTGCCTCCTTCCGGGGGGCACCAAGCAGGGGGGGGCCAACCTGGAGGTGCACCAAGCAGGAGGGGGCACCAAGCAGGGGGGGGACTAACCTGGGGGTGCACCAAGCAGGAGGGGGCACCAAGCAGGGGGGGGCCAACCTGGAGGTGCACCAAGCAGGAGGGGGCACCAAGCAGGGGGGGGACTAACCTGGGGGTGCACCAAGCAGGAGGGGGCGCTATTACATGTTGTGTTACAGAGTTAATGTAATGTGAGCAGTGGGATCTACTCGATACAATCTTTCATGTCGGTGAGAAGTTAACGTCGAGACGTGAATGAAACGTGATCACACACACACACACACACACACACACACACACACACACACACACACCATAAAATCTCTTTACAATCTCAAACATTTCTTCTAAAGGCAAATGAAAAGATAAGTGAAAATGATTACACAATGAGACGTCTATATTTAAGGTTTTTTTGCCTCATTTAATGCACCTCTATATGGGCGCCATTAGTTGCAGGAAGCGCATCGAGACGGCGCTGGATTTCTTGCCATGTTGGCTGTAGCTTCCCCTGAAATGGTGGCAAATAAACCCTGAAACGCCGCGGTAACGTTTCCTCCAGTTATTTGTGAGACATTACGGAGAGCGAGGACGCGCTATCCGCTGAGAAACGCAGAGCTGTGCCGCTGGCCTCACTTAACCCCTGCCGCTCAGGCTCATCACGGCGTCCCCGGGGACAGACACTGTATCATCCTGTCCTCATCAGCTCCAGAGATTTCCTTGTTTGTGGCGAGAGCAGACACAGCGGCGCAACGCGTATATAAACACACACACACGGGGAGAGGAATGCCCCGCCCACTGCGCCTGGTGAACTCAATAATCTGCGCCCGAAACCACCGCACAAAAAATAAACAGGAATATTTAGAGTCTGTGAGCGGCCAGGATGGGATTCAGGCTCCGGATTCCTCCTACCTGCCAGTAAGGCTCGTTCACACTGTGCGATTTATCGCGTGGATCTCCAATGCATTTCAATGGAGCTGTTCACATCTTGTCGCGCGACGTCGCTGGTACATGACCATTTTTTTGCGCTTTGCGATTTCCATTGGTGATGTTTTGCAACATCGCGAATATGAAAAACCGCGCAATTTTCAAATCGCACAGTGTGAACGGGGCCTAACAAGGTGACCCCCCCCCACGTACACAGAGTAATGGGGTCACCCCCCCAAGGCAACCCCCACAGAGTAACAAGACGACCCCCCATGTACAGAAGTAACAAGACGACCCCCCCACGTACACAGAGTAATGGGGTCACCCCCCCAAGGCAACCCCCACAGAGTAACAAGACGACCCCCCATGTACAGAGTAACAAGACGACCCCCCCACGTACACAGAGTAATGGGGTCACCCCCCCAAGGCAACCCCCACAGAGTAACAAGACGACCCCCCATGTACAGAGTAACAAGACGACCCCCCATGTACAGAGTAATGGGGTCACCCCCCAAGGCAACCCCCAAAGAGTAACAAGACAACCCCCATGTACAGAGTAACAAGGCGACCCCCCACGTACACAGAGTAATGGGGTCACCCCCCCAAGGCAACCCCCACAGAGTAACAAGACGACCCCCCATGTACAGAGTAACAAGGCGACCCCCCCCATGTACAGAGTAACAAGGCGACCCCCCCATGTACACAGAGTAACGTGGCGACCCATCCCACCTGTACACAGAGTAACAAGGCGACCCCCCCAGGTACAGAGTAACAAGGCGACCCCCCACGTACAGAGTAACAAGGCGACCCCCCCATGTACAGAGTAACAAGGCGACCCCCCCATGTACAGAGTAACAAGGCGACCCCCCACATACAGAGTAACAAGGTGACCCCCCCATGTACAGAGTAACAAGGTGACCCCCCCATGTACAGAGTAACAAGGCGACCCCCCACGTACAGAGTAACAAGGCGACCCCCCCATGTACAGAGTAACAAGGCGACCCCCCACATACAGAGTAACAAGGTGACCCCCCCATGTACAGAGTAACAAGGCGACCCCCCCATGTACAGAGTAACAAGGCGACCCCCCCATGTACAGAGTAACAAGGCGACCCCCCACATACAGAGTAACAAGGTGACCCCCCCATGTACAGAGTAACAAGGCGACCCCCCCATGTACAGAGTAACAAGGCGACCCCCCCATGTACACAGAGTAACGTGTTGACCCATCCCACCCATACACAGAGTAACAAGGTGACCCCCACATACAGAGTAACAAGGTGACCCCCCCATGTACAGAGTAACAAGTGACCCCCCCATGTACAGAGTAACAAGGCGACCCCCCCCCCCGTACACAGAGTAACAAGGCGACCCCCCCCCGTACACAGAGTAACAGGGCGACCCATCCCACCCGTACACAGAGTAAAGTGGCGACCCCCCCCCGTACACAGAGTAACGGGGTGACCCCCCCCCCGTACACAGAGTAAAGTGGCGACCCCCCCCCGTACACAGAGTAACAAGGCGACCCCCCCCCCGTACACAGAGTAACAAGGCGACCCCCCCCCCCGTACACAGAGTAACAGGGCGACCCATCCCACCCGTACACAGAGTAACGGGGCGACCCCCCCGTACACAGAGTCACTGTCACCATTAAAAGACAGACAGCGAAATGTGCGGCGCGGTGCGCAGAAATGTGGATTAGTGCGCGTCGGCTCAGACGTGTCTTTAATCAACAGCGGAAAAATATCAATATCTTTATTAAAAAATAAATACAGTGTTACTTATTAACAGCGAAAGTCGCTGCGACGTCACAGCGAGGACAAAATCTGCCCAAAACTCACAGGACACCGAGAAGATCCGGTTACTGGAGCAACTGCGCCGAAAAATCAAAAAATAATAAATAAACTTACTGAGGCTGAACCCCCCCCGGGAGGAATAACAGAAAAATACAGGAGGTCAGAGAGACAAAAAGAGATAGAGGGAGTAAATCATAACCCGTAATAATTTATATTAACATTATAACCACAATGAAGCTTAATACGCAAAGTAACATCGTATAAAAGCTTTAACAACTGCAATAACGTTAATAATTTAATATAAAACAATAAATCTCAAATAATAACACGGATTATCATTGCCATCGCCGCCGCCTCTCAGGTAAACACGCACAGTGCTGGCAGAGGCGTCTGTCCAGGGTGGCCCCCCATAACCTTACAACAGGGGGTTAATAAGGATGGGTAGATCAAATGAAGAGGAGGATTCTCAGGTGAGACGCATGAAACCTCACCTGAAGGAGCTTCCCTGCGTGCTTTCCACATCCAGGTACAGGTGAGACACAGAGTGGCAGCCGGTGTCATTACCTGATACACCTGTGCAGAGCTCCTCCCTCCTGCCTGGCAGCCCCTGGGAGTCACCGCCTTGGCCCCCTGGTACCCAGACACTGCTGATTAACCCCCTGAGGACCAGACATTTCTGTACACAAAGTAATAACTATTTATAACCCTGGGTGCCGCGTCTAGGACAAACAGCCGCAGCTATATACCCAACCCCGGTGCTCAGAGGCATCGACTCAATCAACAGCCATCACTCTCAGCCAGGAGTTGTGTGTCAACCTGTGCGCTTCATCAGCAGCGAATACCTGGAAACACAAAGTATCTATACACCTAAAATCATCTGCACCAATAAAGCAGGTCAAACCCAAACCCTGGCTGAGAGTGATGAGTGGATTTAAGCCAGTGAGGTTCATTTATCACTCTGCTTCTATAATCCATCCTGCCCCATCTCCCTGTATAACAACAGCCTCTCCTCCTATTACGCACTGCTTCGTCTCGATGCAACATGGCAAATTCCAGGGTGTGTGATCGCTCCTAATGCAGGTCTATGGGAATACCCAGAGGGAGGTTACCGCTAGACGAGTGACCCCGCCCCCTGCGCTGACTCCTAATGCAGGTCTATGGGAATACCCAGAGGGAGGTTACTGCTAGACGTGTGACTCCACCCCCTGTGCTGACTCCTAATGCAGGTCTGTGGGAATACCCAGAGGGAGGTTACCGCTAGACATGTGACTCCGCCCCCTGCGCTGACTCCTAATGCAGGTCTATGGGAAGACCCAGAGGGAGATTACTGCTAGACGTGTGACCCCGCCCCCTGCGCTGACTCCTAATGCAGGTCTATGGGAATACCCAGAGGGAGGTTACTGCTAGACGTGTGACCCCGCCCCCTGCGCTGACTCCTAATGCAGGTCTATGGGAAGACCCAGAGGGAGATTACCGCTAGATGTGTGACTCCGCCCCCTGCGCTGACTCCTAATGCAGGTCTATGGGAAGACCCAGAGGGAGGTTACTGCTAGACGTGTGACCCCGCCCCCTGCGCTGACTCCAAATGCAGGTCTATGGGAATACCCAGAGGGAGGTTACCGCTAGATGTGTGACTCCGCCCCCTGCGCTTCTCCCTTGCATGAAATAGTAATGTGTGTCCAGGAAAACCTGGCAACTCTAGGGACAATCCATGTAGCCCAGATCAGGGTCTGAGGGAGCAGATGTGGTTGTTGAAGGGTGGTTAGGCGTCTGGTGCTGCCTCTGAGGCTGGGGTCAGACTAACGCATGTTTCAGGTCGTCTGTGAAAAAGTGCGTCCGAACGAATGGACGTATTTTTTCACGGAATACGCGATAGCGGTCATACGATGCGCATTCTCGTTCGTGATTTTGTACGGATCATCAATAAAACACTATTTGCGTCTGGACGTTATGTTGGCCGGACATTAGCAGCGTCTGACGTCTCCTAATCACGCACACACGCCTCTAGCGGACGCAGCGCACTCTGTACGTCAGTACTAGCGGTATCACGTTCTCGAAATAATGTGTTTGTTTGCCGCTTGCATTGCACGGCCAAACGTTTGTGCGGCCGCACTCCTTATATTGCCCGTCATTTGCTGCTACTACAGCCGTAATAAAGTGCGGCTGCACGCGAGTTCGCACAGCGTTCGTCTGACCCCAGCCTTAACGTGCGTTTAGCCGCACTTTATTACGGCCGCGCTAGCAGCAAATTACGTCCAATGCCGGGTAACATACAAAGAACAAAAGTCCGGCCGCGCAACGCAAGCGGCAAACAAACGCATTTTTTCGAGAATGTCAAACCGCTAGTACTGACGTACAGAGTGCGCTGCGTCTGCTAGCGGCGTGTGTGTGTGATTAGGAGACGTCAGACGCTGCTAATGTCCGGCCAACATAACGTCCAGACACAAAAAGGGTTTTATTGACGATCCGTAAAAAAATCACGCACGAGAATGCGCATCGTATGACCGCTATCGCGTATTCTGTGAAAAAATACGTCCATTCTAACGCACTTTTTCACGGACGACGTGAAAAATGCGTTAGTCTGACCCTAGCCTCAGCCGTCTCCGAAACACACATATATATACAGGGTTATTCAGAGAGAGGTGAAAACCAGGAGAATTGAAAAATTCTAGGTCAAAATAATCAAACCATAAAAATTCTCCCATTTATCTCACTTTCCAAATCGACTATTTGGTCTAGATTGTTCTCTTCTCCTGCCATTCTCCTGGTTTTCACCTTTCTCTGAATAACCCTGATAAAGTCCTCTGTGCAATGTTTCAACACAAACAGGGTTATTCAGAGAGAGGTGAAAAGCAGGAGAATGACTGGAGAATGGAAAATTCTAGGTCAAATAGCAGATTTGGAAAGTGAGATGAAAGGGAGAATTTTTCTGGTTTGGATATTTTGACCTAGAATTTTCCATTCTCCAGTCATTCTCCTGCTTTTCACCAATTTCTGAATAAACATGATAGCAACATGGTCCAAGTACTCCGGGTGTGAAAACTCGCGGTTTTGGGGTGAGAGCGCTATGGGGCGTAAGGGAGGGAGTGAGGTTTAAGGCTCGGGTCAGACGAGCGCATTTTGTACGGACGTACTTACTGACTGACGACAAGGTAGTGGCCACACAGTCCGTTTTTTTCACTGACGGATTATTTGACTGATGTAGCAGGGAAAATAAATTACAATGAAAAAACATTCTGTCCGTCAAAAATGCTGGACGTATAAATGCTGGACGTGTAAATGCTGGACGTATAAATGCTGGACGTATAAATGCTGGACGTATAAATGCTGGGCGTATAAATGCTGGACGTATAAATGCTGGACGTGTAAATGCTGGGTGTGTAAATGCTGGACGTATAAATGCTGGGCGTATAAATGCTGGACGTATAAATGCTGGACGTGTAAATGCTGGACGTATAAATGCTGGACGTGTAAAGCTAGGGTCAGACGAACGCATTTTTATGTTGTCTGTGAAAAAGTGCGTTCGAACGAATGGACGCATTTTTTCACAGAATACGTGATAGCGGTCATACGATGCGCATTTTCGTCCGTGATTTTGTACGGATCATCAATAAAACACTTTTTGCATCTGGACGTTATGTTGGCCGGACATTAGCAGCGTCTGACGTCTCCTAATCACGCACACACGCCGCTAGCAGACGCAGCGCACTCTGTACGTCAGTACCTGCGGTTTCACGTTCTCGAAAAAATGCGTTCATTTTCCACTTGCGTTGCGCAGCCGGACTTTTGTGCGACCGTACTTCGTATATTGGCCGTCATTGCCCGGCATCTGCTGCTAGTGCGGCCGTGATTAAGTGCGCCAGAACGCGCGTTCGCACTGCCTCAGTCTGACCCTAGCCTAAATGCTGGACGTATAAATGCTGGGCGTGTAAATGCTGGGCGTATAAATGCTGGACGTATAAATGCTGGACGTGTAAATGCTGGACGTGTAAATGCTGGACGTATAAATGCTGGACGTGTAAATGCTGGGCGTATAAATGCTGGACGTATAAATGCTGGACGTGTAAATGCTGGACGTGTAAATGCTGGACGTATAAATGCTGGACGTGTAAATGCTGGACGTATAAATGCTGGACGTGTAAATGCTGGGCGTGTAAATGCTGGACGTATAAATGCTGGGCGTATAAATGCTGGACGTATAAATGCTGGGCGTATAAATGCTGGACGTATAAATGCTGGACGTATAAATGCTGGACGTATAAATGCTGGACGTATAAATGCTGGACGTATAAATGCAGTCCGTCTGACCTCGCTCCATCACTCACACACAAAGCTATGCAGACGTTGTGGACGTGGCGCACTCCGCACGTCCGTTCTAGCAGTATTACGTTCTTGCCTAACCTGCGTCCGTTTGCAGCGTCCGTCAGTCCCCGCAGTTCTGTGCGGACGTACTTTGTGTGTGGGGCTCCATTTAACACAATTGTATGCTATCACGGACGTACTTATGTGCGGCAACACGGACGTTAACACTGCGCTCGTCTGACCCCAGCCTAAGGCCCCCGGCACACGAGCGTATTTTTGGCTCATGTGCGCCCGCACTTCCCTGCGTCCGTGCGTTTTTGACGGGGAAAGCCATCCACCGGACGTGAAAAAGCCCTCCCCGTCAAAAAGCTAAACGGATGCTGAAAGGATACAAAGCGTGATTCTCCATAGGAGGATCGCGCTTTGTACGCTGAGCGCAGAGAGTGGAAGGAACGCCCACTTTCACGGACGTTCCTTCCTCTCTCTGTTAACGCTCGTGTGCCGGGGGCCTAAACAGAACTCAACAATGAGAGTGACGGGAGGTGTCACCGTGCTACCGGCTGGGGACGTTCACCAGACTTTGCCTGTAGTGCCTAGAGCAGTGTTTCCCGCGTCTGTCCTCAGGACCCACTCACAGGCCAGGTTTGCAGGACATGTGAAGCGCAGCACAGGGGATCTGATTTGCTGCTCAGTGATTGCAGGATTCAGCCTGTATTTCCCCAAGGTGATCTGTAAAACCTGTCCTGTTAGAGGGTCCCGACCGGGGAAACGCTGTGTTAGAGGGTCCCGGCCGGGGACAGGTTTGGGAAACGCTGTGTGTCGCTCTGTGTGTCAATGTCCGTCGCTCTGTCCGTCAATGACCGTCGCTCTGTGCGTCAATGTCCGTCGCTCTGTGCGTCAATGTCCGTCGCTCTGTGCGTCAATGTCCATCGCTCTGTGCGTCAATGTCCGTCGCTCTGTGTGTCAATGTCCGTCGCTCTGTCCGTCAATGACCGTCGCTCTGTGCGTCAATGTCCGTCGCTCTGTGCGTCAATGTCCATCGCTCTGTGCGTCAATGTCCGTCGCTCTGTGCGTCAATGTCCGTCGCTCTGTGCGTCAATGTCCATCGCTCTGTGCGTCAATGTCCATCGCACTGTGTGTCAATGTCCGTCGCACTGTGCGTCAATGTCCGTCGCTCTGTGTGTCAATGTCCGTCGCACTGTGTGTCAATGTCCGTCGCCCTGTGTGTCAATGTCCGTCGCTCTGTCCGTCAATGACCGTCGCTCTGTGTGTCAATGTCCGTCGCTCTGTCCGTCAATGACCGTCGCTCTGTGCGTCAATGTCCGTCGCTCTGTGTGTCAATGTCCGTCGCTCTGTCCGTCAATGACCGTCGCTCTGTGCGTCAATGTCCGTCGCTCTGTGCGTCAATGTCCATCGCTCTGTGCGTCAATGTCCGTCGCTCTGTGCGTCAATGTCCATCGCTCTGTGCGCCAATGTCCGTCGCACTGTGTGTCAATGTCCGTCGCTCTGTGTGTCAATGTCCGTCGCTCTGTGCGTCAATGTCCGTCGCTCTGTGCGTCAATGTCCGTCGCACTGTGTGTCAATGTCCGTCGCTCTGTGCGTCAATGTCCGTCGCTCTGTGCGTCAATGTCCGTCGCTCTGTGTGTCAATGTCCGTCGCACTGTGCGTCAATGTCCGTCGCACTGTGCGTCAATGTCCGTCGCTCTGTGTGTCAATGTCCGTCGCTCTGTGCGTCAATGTCCGTCGCACTGTGCGTCAATGTCCGTCGCTCTGTGCGTCAATGTCCGTCGCACTGTGCGTCAATGTCCGTCGCACTGTGCGTCAATGTCCGTTGCTCTGTCCGTCGCTCTGTGCTTCAATGTCCGTCTCTCTGTGCGTCAATGTCCGTCTCTCTGTGCGTCAATGTCCGTCGCTCTGTGCGTCAATGTCCGTCGCACTGTGCGTCAATGTCCGTCGCTCTGTGCGTCAATGTCCGTCGCACTGTGCGTCAATGTCCGTCGCACTGTGCGTCAATGTCCGTTGCTCTGTCCGTCGCTCTGTGCTTCAATGTCCGTCTCTCTGTGCGTCAATGTCCGTCTCTCTGTGCGTCAATGTCCGTCGCTCTGTGCGTCGCTCTGTCTGCCGCTCTGTGCGTCAATGTCCATCGCTCTGTGCGTCAATGTTCGTTGCTCTGTCCGTCAATGTCCGCCATTCTGTGCGTCAATGTCCGTCGCTCTCTGCGTCATATATTGCCACAAGGGATAATATAGAGTTAAGTATTCACTAGTTGTTTGATTAATATAGGAGGCACCTGCACTATATATGGTGCACTATCTTATAACTATAAGACAATTGGCACTAGCACTTTAATGATTAATATTAGCAATTAAATTAAAATCGAATCATGTTAATAGGCATTTTAGCACTTTAATACATAAATAGGCACTATGCCTCATTTTGGTTATGGATTATTTCGATAAATATTTTCATATGCACCATGGAAGCATATTAATTGAACACTAGCATTTGCAGTGGCACTTTGATAGATTACTACACGATTTAGGGATATGTTTACCACTCCCACAGGTATATATATATATATTTTTATAGTGTTTTTTCACGTTTCAATCATTTGAATTATCTCATCTTCATCGTGATTTTATATTAATAAAGCACTTTTTAAAATTATATTTGCATCAAATATGACATTATCTTCATGGAATGGAGTTGGAGAAGGTCCTACTATATTTTGCTATATATCTTGTATTTATATGTCTTTTTTCTGGTCCTTATTTGTCTGAAAATTTACTGAGGGTGGCCCCATTCAGACCCGAGGGATGTCATTTCCAGTCTATCAGTGCGTCCGGAGATCCGTAAAGACGTTCGAAGTGGAACGCACGGCACTTCCTGGATCTCCTTTGAAACGCAGAATGGAACGCATAGAACGACAGAGCGCATGCGCAAGATGGCGATCTCCTTCTCAGGGGGTTTGAGACAGGGGACTTGCGCCAATTACGTTAATTTCTTCATCCGGAACACATGGGGACTTTTTATTGACTGTTTAGTATTAAACTATTTAAGACATGAACACAAACCAGCCTGTAAACCAGCTGAAGAAGCCAGCACGTCTGGCGAAACGCGTTCTGGTCTCCTGGTTGAGCCAGTATTTTATTTGTTTTATTTATGCATTAATAAATTTTTAAAAAACATCTTATTTCAATCGTCCCCTTGGTATTCTGGATTTGAAGACGGGTTTGGGCTCCACCCTATGCGAGCCTTGAAGCGCACAAACCACGAGCTTGGTCCATAAGCTCCTGCAAATGTGAGTTTAACGGCTTTGTCTATTCATACTATCTGAATTTTAGAAGATCTGCACAAGAAGCTGTTTCTGTTTTTCTTCCATGTCCATGTGTATGAGCCATTTTCCATCCAGTATAAGGCGTGGGTCACCTTAAGGAACGGAGAAGCAAAAACACCCAAAAGCTGCGACCCACTTAGAGCCAGTGTCCGGGCTCTTTAATTTGTGAGTGGAATATCCCACATTGGCACATATATATTATTGTGTTAGAATCATCTGCACTATATACTGTATTACTCTTTTTCATATGCTTCATACGAACTAAGGGAACCACCACCTACCATTCAGCGACTATCATCGCGCCACCAGATACGTACCATTGTTCTTTGTATTTCACTGGTTTGGGGGAAACCACTATATTCTGGTTGGCGTTGGTTTGTTGGTGGCGGTACAAGTTGTGGGCGCCTGTCAACTTTTTGTGTATTACTGTGCGTCAATGTCCGTCGCACTGTGCGTCAATGTCCGTCGCTCTGTGCGTCAATGTCCGTTGCTCTGTGCTTCAATGTCCGTCTCTCTGTGCGTCAATGTCCGTCTCTCTGTGCGTCAATGTCCGTCGCTCTGTGCGTCGCTCTGTCTGCCGCTCTGTGCGTCAATGTCCGTCGCTCTGTGCGTCAATGTTCGTTGCTCTGTCCGTCAATGTCCGCCATTCTGTGCGTCAATGTCCGTCGCTCTCTGCGTCAATGTCCGTCGCTCTGTGCGTCGCACTGTGCAATGTCCGTCGCTCTGTCCGTCAATGTCCGTCGCTCTGTGCGTCAATGTCCGTCGCACTGTGCGTCAATGTCCGTCGCTCTGTGCGTCAATGTCCGTTGCTCTATGCGTCAATGTCGGTTGCTCTGTGCGTCAATGTCTGTCGCACTGTGCGTCAATGTCCGTCGCTCTGTGCGTCGCTCTGTGCGTCAATGTCCGTCGCTACATCCGTCGCTCTGTCCATCAATGAACGTCGCTCTGTCCGTCAATGTCCGTCGCTCTGTGCGTCAATGTCCGTCGCTCTGTGCGTCAATGTCTGTCGCTCTGTGCGTCAATGTCCGTCGCACTGTGCATCATTGTCCGTCGCTATATCCGTCGCTCTGTCCGTCAATGACCGTCGCTTTGTCCGTCAATGTCCGTCGCTCTGTCCGTCAATGTCCGTCGCTCTGTGCGTCAATGTCCGTCGCTCTGTGCGTCAATGTCCGTTGCTCTGTGCGTCAATGTCCGTCGCACTGTGCGTCAATGTCCGTCGCTATGTGCGTCGCTCTGTGCGTCAATGTCCGTCGCTCTGTGCGTCGCACTGTGCATCAATGTCCGTCGCTATATCCGTCGCTCTGTCCGTCAATGACCGTCGCTCTGTCCGTCAATGTCCGTCGCTCTGTCCGTCAATGTCCGTCGCTCTGTCCGTCAATGTCCGTCGCTCTGTCCGTCAATGTCCGTCGCTCTGTGTGTCAATGTCCGTCGCACTGTGCGTCAATGTCCGTCGCTCTGTGCGTCAATGTCCGTCGCTCTGTGCGTCAATGTCCGTCGCACTGTGCGTCAATGTCTGTCGCTCTGTCCGTCGCTCTGTGCGTCAATGTCCGTCGCTCTGTCCGTCGCTCTGTGCGTCGCTCTGTGCGTCAATGTCTGTCGCTCTGTGCGTCGCTCTGTGCGGCAATGTCCGTCGCTCTGTGCATCAATGTCCGTCGCTCTGTGCGTCGCTCTGTGCGGCAATGTCTGTTGCTCTGTGCTTCACTCTGTGCGTCAATGTCCGTCGCACTGTGCGTCAATGTGCGTCACTCTGTGCGTCAATGTCCTTCGCACTGTGCGTCAATGTCCGTCGCTCTGTCCGTCGCTCTGTGTGTCAATGTCCGTCGCTCTCTGCGTCGTATGTGTGCGTCAATGTCCGTCGCACTGTGCGTCAAGGTCCGTCGCTCTGTGCGTCAATGTCCGTCGCTCTGTGCGTCAATGTCTGTCGCTCTGTGCGTCAATGTCTGTCGCTCTGTGCGTCAATGTCCGTCGCACTGTGCGTCAATGTCCGTCGCTCTGTGGGGTGAACGCATTGATGTATTTTTTCATGGAATGCGCGAAAACTGTCATACGACGCAAATTTTCGTGCGTGATTTTTTTTCTTCCGGATTGTCAAAACACCTTTTGCGTCTGGACGTTATGTTGGCCGGACATTAGCAGCGTCTGACGTCTCCAAATCACGCACACACGCCGCTAGCGGACGCAGCGCACTCTGTACGTCCGTACTAGCGGTTCTGCGTTCTCGAAAAATGCTTTCATTTTCCACTTGCGTTGCGCCGCCGGACGTTCGTGCGACCGTACTTCGTATATTGGCCGTCATTGTCATTTGCTGCTAGTGCGGCCGTGATTAAGTGCGCCTAAACTCACGTTAAAAATGCGCTGGTCTGACCCCAGCCTTAAGAATAATCAGAATCCAAAATATTTTGAAGCAAACTGAATGTTTTTGTCCGAGCGCGAGCCTGATTAACGCCATTAAAGGCGCTGTCCCGTATATCCATACACTCTGATTAACGCCGTATCTCGGGTACTCACAGCACAGCTCCGCGGGGGGCTTCACTCTCAGCGCATCTCATGGGGTCTCTGTCCAAAACGGGAAGAAATAGGAATTCCTATTAAACAGAAAAATATACATTCACAGACTGAGAAAAGGTAATGTGTGTTATATATTGTTACATTGTGTTACCCTGTTACATTGTGTTACCCTGTGTTACATTGTGTTACCCTGTGTTACATTGTGTTACCCTGTTACATTGTGTTACCCTGTGTTACATTGTATTTTGTATTGATGTTACAGTGTGTGACGTTTTAATGTTTGTTACAATGTGTCAGTGTATTGTTTTCCAGTCCTTGGTGTTAAAGTTACTGAGGGTCCTGGGTATACTCTCGCCCTCTAGGGGGAGCCACTGAGTTCCCTGCACTGCGCATACAGCCTGCCTGAGAGTTTGGATCGAGTGCAATCGCCCGATACACCCTGCAGAATCCAGGAACAGAGGGGCTGGAGGGCGACTCCTATCTGGGTTTAGGGCGAGAAGAGCATCAGCTTCCGCCGGGCGCTTCCAGTGAGGACTTTATCATCACAGACATGAACTGGCTTTACTTTACATCAAAAGGTTTGCCCCGGGACGTTCCTCTAGGCTTTGATGCGCATGCGTCCGGCGGTGACTACACACGTGCACAGCGTTTTTTTTTGGGGGGGTGTTTTGGGTCGTTCGTTAATTTATTGCGATTCGTAAATTAGAACCGATCCGATATTTCGGAAGCCCATGTATCGTCTTCGGATCGCTTCGTTTTCCATTTTCGTGGGTTATTTTGGTTTTCAGATCACTTGGTTTTTAAGGGTTATTTCATATTTTTAGGTTGATTTTTGTATTTCCTTTTTATGAGTTACGTTGCGCTTTTCCGAAACGTAAAAAATTAACAAATGGTGATTTTCGTCCGAATTTCAATTCGTGACGAACCGAAATACACATGTCTACCGGTGACAGATCTTTTTCGTGAAATATGAAATGAATCTTTTTACAGTTCATGCATGTGATTAAGAATCCCCTATGCAATCTGAGGTGTTGCTGTAATTGCCAAACACAGGCATTATGCGGCACATACAGATACAAGGTGTTGCTGTAATTGCCATACACAGGCATTATGCAGCACATACAGATACAAGGTGTTGCTGTAATTGCCATAAACAGGCATTATGCGGCACATACAGATACAAGGTGTTGCTGTAATTGCCATACACAGGCATTATGCGGCACATACAGATACAAGGTGTCGCTGTAATTGCCACACACAGGCATTATGCAGCACATACAGATACAAGGTGTTGCTGTAATTGCCATACACAGGCATTATGCGGCACATACAGATACAAGGTGTTGCTGTAATTGCCATACACAGACATTATGCGGCACATACAGATACAAGGTGTTGCTGTAATTGCCATACACAGGCATTATGCGGCACATACAGATACAAGGTGTCGCTGTAATTGCCACACACAGGCATTATGCAGCACATACAGATACAAGGTGTTGCTGTAATTGCCATACACAGGCATTATGCAGCACATACAGATACAAGGTGTTGCTGTAATTGCCATACACAGACATTATGCGGCACATACAGATACAGGTGTTGCTGTAATTGCCATACACAGGCATTATGCGGCACATACAGATACAAGGTGTTGCTGTAATTGCCATACACAGGCATTATGCGGCACATACAGATACAAGGTGTTGCTGTAATTGCCATACACAGGCATTATGCGGCACATACAGATACAAGGTGTTGCTGTAATTGCCATACACAGGCATTATGCGGCACATACAGATACAAGGTGTTGCTGTAATTGCCATACACAGGCATTATGCAGCACATACAGATACAAGGTGTTGCTGTAATTGCCACACACAGGCATTATGCAGCACATACAGATACAAGGTGTTGCTGTAATTGTCATACACAGACATTATGCGGCACATACAGATACAAGGTGTTGCTGTAATTGCCATACACAGGCATTATGCGGCACATACAGATACAAGGTGTCGCTGTAATTGCCACACACAGGCATTATGCAGCACATACACAGATACAAGGTGTTGCTGTAATTGCCATACACAGGCATTATGCAGCACATACAGATACAAGGTGTTGCTGTAATTGCCATACACAGACATTATGCGGCACATACAGATACAAGGTGTTGCTGTAATTGCCATACACAGGCATTATGCGGCACATACAGATACAAAGTGTTGCTGTAATTGCCATACACAGGCATTATGCGGCACATACAGATACAAGGTGTTGCTGTAATTGCCATACACAGGCATTATGCGGCACATACAGATACAAGTGTGTTGCTGTAATTGCCATACACAGGCATTATGCAGCACATACAGATACAAGGTGTTGCTGTAATTGCCATACACAGGCATTATGCAGCACATACAGATACAAGGTGTTGCTGTAATTGCCACACACAGGCATTATGCAGCACATACAGATACAAGGTGTTGCTGTAATTGCCATACACAGGCATTATGCAGCACATACAGATACAAGGTGTTGCTGTAATTGCCATACACAGGCATTATGCAGCACATACAGATACAAGGTGTTGCTGTAATTGCCACACACAGGCATTATGCGGCACATACAGATACAAGGTGTTGCTGTAATTGCCACACACAGGCATTATGCGGCACATACAGATACAAGGTGTTGCTGTAATTGCCATACACAGGCATTATGCAGCACATACAGATACAAGGTGTTGCTGTAATTGCCATACACAGGCATTATGCAGCACATACAGATACAAGGTGTTGCTGTAATTGCCATACACAGGCATTATGCAGCACATACAGATACAAAGTGTTGCTGTAATTGCCATACACAGGCATTATGCAGCACATACAGATACAAGGTGTTGCTGTAATTGCCATACACAGGCATTATGCAGCACATACAGATACAAGGTGTTGCTGTAATTGCCATACACAGGCATTATGCAGCACATACAGATATTGCATTGCTAATAATCTCATTCTGATCACTACAAACCCCCATAAGCAGGAGATCTCACCATTTTATTATCTGTCTGCAGCACATTTACTGCATCTGCCTGTATGCGGATAATGCAGACCCCGCGTAAGCAGGAGATCTCACCATTTTATTATCTGTCTGCAGCACATTTACTGCATCTGCCTGTATGCTGATAATACAGACCCCGTGTAAGCAGTAGATCTCACCATTTTATCTGTCTGCAGACTGCAGCACATTTACTGACACAAAGGCCATTTCTGCCTGTATGCTGATAATGCAGACCCCCATGTGACAATGTGCCAGATAAGGGAAGCCATCTAGAGTTTACAGCCTTTAATCCCAGTGAGATTTCTGTAAAGGATAAACCAATACATGAAAAATTAGTACATTTACATAACTTTACACAGCATGTCTGGGCTATGTCTGATTGTGTTGAACTCAGCTTTGAGTTGTGTTTGCTCTGCAGTCCATGATCGCCCGTTCCTCTTTGTTATTGAGGTTTGCCGGTGACCGGACGTTCATTTTGCCATTGGGTGAGCGTGGGTTAGGGCTGCCAGGTTGGCCATGTTTTTCTGGACGCATATAATTCATGCTGCTGGACAGTGCATGAAAAATGCCACCCTACAACATGTGTAATCCATACGCTACAGGTAAGGAATCACAGGGGACCTGCTTTGATTTCCTTCCTGCAGCATATGAATTATACATGGTGCATGGCAGCACTTTCCTTGTGCTTTCCCTCTGCATCAAATCGTAATTTGTGTCCATAAAACCATGGCCGATCTGTCAACTCTAGTGTGGGTTGATTTTGATGCGTGTAAGTGCGGGTTCTTTTTCTATTGAGCCGTATATGCATCCTGTAACAGCAACTAGAGGTGACTGGTCTCACTTGTGGACCAGACCCGAACCTGTTACAGCGTCCGTCCCTTCTCCTCAGCCAAGCTGATCCGCAGCAGCTTTCCTTCTCACAACCCTCAGCCAGAACTTGGGGGAGTGCTGTATAATTCTATGTATCTCTCCCCAAACACAAGACACGGCTTTAATGCAGGGGAGAAGCATTATCTTTAATGGATATGGGAAACAGAGGGGGGGGGGTAACATGACACAATCAGCAGAATACATTGTGTACACGGGGGTGGGTGAATCCCTTCAGAAGACACAGACCCTAATTAGTACATACTAGATGAGATTACCAAATAAACAACATCAGATCAATCTAAGGACAAACAGATAGCAGGAACAATATGTCTACATTGTATCTCTAACACAAAGTAACTCCTAAAATAGAAATACATTTAACTTGTTAACCCTTCGGTGCCCCTTATGCACATTGTCCTTGAGAACTGGCTTTGTCACATTGGTCCATGATCTCTTGGCAGGAGGCCGGCATTCACACATCTCCAACAGACACAGAGGGCCTGTATAGGGTGGGTGGCCAAGGAGGGTGAGGGCACAAAGATGGAGCTTTGGTCACATGCCCCGCTCCTTCATTAAGCGCTATATACGGATTCCCTGTGAATCTCTTACCACCACTGGCCTGGTCGCTCTCCTCCACTCCTTCCTGCGAGATTTCACGCGGATCACATGTCCTACTGGAAAAACACATTATCAATTAAAAACCTTTTAATACTTTCCCGTGTCATCACTAGCACAAAATGATCCCAGCCCACCCCACGGCCGCCTGGACCCCCTGAATTAAAGCCGCAGCGTCTGCATAAACCTCCCCCAGTAACACGTTCCTCCTGTCAGGGCTCGCGTTTCCCATCAGAATGGCAGCGCCGTGTGGTTTTTGTGGTCTGGGAGTTTGCTAGCATCACATCCGATGTGCCTGGTGCGGCGCAGCTTCATTTTCCACTGGATCCAGAACATTCCATATTAATTTAATCTATAAATGAGAAAGGTCCTAAGAGGCGGATCCAGCGGCATTCTGTGTGAGGTCCGTGTGTGTGGACTGTATCGAGATACATCTCTGAAAAACAGCTCAAATGTATTCTATGGACACAAAGACTGTGAGCATGTATGGGTGTATCCACAGCAATAAGACTCACCGTAATGTGTGCTGAGTGTATCACAGAGCTCCACAGCAATAAAACTCCCAGTTTTGTCTGAACATATTGCAAAGCTCCACAGCAATAAAACTCACGCTTATTTTTCCACAGATTAGTGTGTTGTGTTTTCTTTGTGGGTTTTTTCTTCTTCTGTGTGGATTTTCTGGCGCCTTTGTATGGTTAGGTTTGGGTTATAATGTGGGTTTTATTGCTGTGGATTTTCTGGCGGCTTTGGTTAAGTTCGGGTTATAATGTGGGTTTTATTGCTGTGGATTTTCTGGCGGCTTTGTATGGTTAGGTTCGGGTTACAATGTGTTTTATTGCTGTGGCTTTGGTTAGGTTCGGGATATAATGGGTTTTATTGCTGTGGATTTTCTGGTGGCTTTGTATGGTTAGGTTCGGGATATAATGTGGGTTTTATTGCTGTGGATTTTCTGGTGGCTTAGAATGGTTGGGTTCGGGTTATAATGTGGGTTTTATTGCTATGAATTTTCTGGTGGCTTTGTATGGTTAGGTTCGGGTTACAATGTGTTTTATTGCTGTGGCTTTGGTTAGGTTCGGGATATAATGTGTTTTATTGCTGTGGATTTTCTGGTGGCTTTGTATGGTTAGGTTCGGGATATAATGTGTTTTATTGCTGTGGATTTTCTGGTGGCTTTGTATGGTTAGGTTTGGGTTACAATGTGTTTTATTGCTGTGGCTTTGTATGGTTAGGTTCGGGATATAATGTGTTTTATTGCTGTGGATTTTCTGGTGGCTTAGAATGGTTGGGTTCGGGTTATAATGTGGGTTTTATTGCTATGAATTTTCTGGTGGCTTTGTATGGTTAGGTTCGGGTTACAATGTGTTTTATTGCTGTGGCTTTGGTTAGGTTCGGGATATAATGGGTTTTATTGCTGTGGATTTTCTGGTGGCTTTGTATGGTTAGGTTCGGAATATAATGGGTTTTATTGCTGTGGATTTGTATGGTTGGGTTTGGGTTATAATGTGGGTTTTATTGCTGTGGATTTTCTGGTGGCTCTGTATGGTTAGGTTCAGAATATAATGGGTTTTATTGCTGTGGATTTTCTGGTGGCTTTGGTTAGGTTCGGGTTACAATGTGTTTTATTGCTGTGGTTTTGTATGGTTAGGTTCGGGTTATAATGTGGTTTTATTGCTGTGGATTTTCTGGTGGCTCTGTATGGTTCGGGTTATATGTGTGCTTATCTCCAGGCTCTGCTTCCTGTAAGTGGACGATTGCTCGTGTTTCTGGCAGCTCGTGTAACCTCAGGAAGCCCCTACAGAATCTGTCAATGCATGGACTACAACTCCCACAATGCTCTGCTACAAAGAGCCTGGGAAACAGAGCGACAGGATGTATCGAATGCTAAAAATGGAAACCATGTATCTCTCGGACAAAGAAAACGTTCACAGCAAGATGAAGGTGAATCAGCGGCCGGGTTGGGTGTATGATCTATCAAGGCGGGAGTATACGGATACAGAAGCCTCTTAGTGCCTGCGACACGGCGGCATTTAATGCGACATTTAAAGCGGTCACACGCCGCCCGCTCCCTCTGACCAGATTAATATTAATGGGGGAAAGTGTGAGTCAGACGCTGGACGCGCCAAGAGCTTCGCAGTCGCCAGAATCTTATTAACACCAGCAGGAAACGCCGCCATATGCTGTAGCGTTGAGAATCGGCAGCGCCGCGGTTTCGTGTCAGACATTACGTGCCGTTTACAGAGTTTTTTCCTCGCGCTCACATGTTTATGGTTGTTACACGTACGTTTTTATATAAAGCCTAATAAGAGGAGGCCCTCTATGACATCATCAGAGGCTGCAACACCAGGCGTTTCCTGTCTGCCCTGGTACAGCGCCACGGAATATGTGGGCGTCTGATAACTCCGCATCCGGTTCAGAGCTTTTGATTAAACTTAGAAAATGTGCTGCAACAATATCTAAAGTTACAAGTTTAATATTTCCCATGAGATCCATTAACCCTTAATGCGCCGGTGAAGCTGCTGGGGGGGGCACAAAGAAATACTAAATGCCCCGAATCTCGCAGAGGCTCGCCCCATCTCTCTGTATCCCGCAGAGGCTCGCCCCATCTCTCTGTATCCCGGGGAGGCTCGCCCCATCTCTCTGTATCCCGGGGAGGCTCGCCCCATCTCTCTGTATCCCGCAGAGGCTCGCCCCATCTCTCTGTATCCCGGGGAGGCTCGCCCCATCTCTCTGTATCCCGCAGAGGCTCGCCCCATCTCTCTGTATCCCGGGGAGGCTCGCCCCATCTCTCTGTATCCCGGGGAGGCTCGCCCCACCTCTCTGTATCCGGGGAGGCTCGCCCCATCTCTCTGTATCCCGGGGAGGCTCGCCCCATCTCTCTGTATCCCGGGGAGGCTCGCCCCATCTCTCTGTATCCCGGGGAGGCTCGCCCCACCTCTCTGTATCCCGGGGAGGCTCGCCCCATCTCTCTGTATCCCGGGGAGGCTCGCCCCATCTCTCTGTATCATGCAGAGGCTCGCCCCATCTCTCTGTATCCCGCAGAGGCTCGCCCCATCTCTCTGTATCCCGCAGAGGCTCGCCCCATCTCTCTGTATCCCGGGGAGGCTCGCCCCATCTCTCTGTATCCCGCAGAGGCTCGCCCCATCTCTCTGTATCCCGCAGAGGCTCGCCCCATCTCTCTGTATCCCGGGGAGGCTCGCCCCATCTCTCTGTATCCCGGGGAGGCTCGCCCCATCTCTCTGTATCCCGGGGAGGCTCGCCCCATCTCTCTGTATCCCGGGGAGGCTCGCCCCATCTCTCTGTATCCCGGGGAGGCTCGCCCCATCTCTCCTGTATCCCGGGGAGGCTCGCCCCATCTCTCTGTATCCCGGGGAGGCTCGCCCCATCTCTCTGTATCCCGGGGAGGCTCGCCCCATCTCTCTGTATCCCGGGGAGGCTCGCCCCATCTCTCTGTATCCCGCAGAGGCTCGCCCCATCTCTCTCTGTATCCCGCAGAGGCTCGCCCCATCTCTCTGTATCCCGGGGAGGCTCGCCCCATCTCTCTGTATCCCGCAGAGGCTCGCCCCATCTCTCTGTATCCCGCAGAGGCTCGCCCCATCTCTCTGTATCCCGGGAGGCTTCGCCCCATCTCTCTGTATCCCGGGGAGGCTCGCCCCATTCTCTCTGTATCCCGGGGAGGCTCGCCCCATCTCTCTGTATCCCGGGGAGGCTCGCCCCACCTCTCTGTATCCCGGGGAGGCTCGCCCCATCTCTCTGTATCCCGGGGAGGCTCGCCCCATCTCTCCTGTATCCCGGGGAGGCTCGCCCCATCTCTCTGTATCCCGGGGAGGCTCGCCCCATCTCTCTTGTATCCCGGGGAGGCTCGCCCCATTTTTCAGGGGGTCTCTCCCTGTTTTGGCTGTACCCCTGGGAATCCTCTCCTCGGGCTCCTTTAAGCGCCCGGTTCATCCCAGTGTAGAGATGAGATTTGGCGCCGGCTGATCTCCCCCTCCCTGCGTGTGTCATCCAGATGTCTATGATGTCACTGGGCCGTTACAGGAGGATAATTAAGACGAGCGCCCGCGTCCCTCTACCTCACCGATTCACCGCACCCTCCAGCTGCCACGTGGGAGACTCCCAGGACACTCAGCCAGCTGTCACTGTGCGAGGCCCTGGTCTCACGGCGACAAACGCTGCCATCTGTGCCAACCCTTACCACCTCTGCTGGGCGGCTCATCCACCTATTCACGACTCTCGCAGCCAATCAGATGCTTTCACCCCTCATTCCGCTTCCTCAGACAGGTTTCCTGATTCAATGAACCCCCACATTCCATCGCTTTGAATCTCCACGAACCCCCCCCTTCAGATCCACAGCTCTAGAAAGAAAGCAACGCAGCCGGAACCTTCCCCCCCCCAGGTATATTCCATGCACCCCCCCCCCGTTATATTCACTGGAAGCTGATTCCGCCCCCCCCCCCGTTATATTCACTGGAAGCTGATTCCCCCCCCCCCCGTTTATTTCACTGGAAGCTGATTCCCCCCCCCCGTTATATTCACTGGAAGCTGATTCCGCCCCCCCCCCCGTTATATTCACTGGAAGCTGATTCCGCCCCCCCCCCCGTTATATTCACTGGAAGCTGATTCCGCCCCCCCCGTTATATTCACTGGAAGCTGATTCCGCCCCCCCCGTTATATTCACTGGAAGCTGATTCCGCCCCCCCCCCGTTATATTCACTGGAAGCTGATTCCGCCCCCCCCCCCCCCGTTATATTCACTGGAAGCTGATTCCGCCCCCCCCCCGTTATATTCACTGGAAGCTGATTCCGCCCCCCCCCGTTATATTCACTGGAAGCTGATTCCGCCCCCCCCGTTAATTTTATATTCACTGGAAGCTGATTCCGCCCCCCCCCGTTATATTCACTGGAAGCTGATTCCGCCCCCCCCCGTTATATTCACTGGAAGCTGATTCCGCCCCCCCCCGTTATATTCACTGGAAGCTGATTCCGCCCCCCCCCCCCCGTTATATTCACTGGAAGCTGATTCCGCCCCCCCCCGTTATATTCACTGGAAGCTGATTCCCCCCCCCCCCCCGTTATATTCACTGGAAGCTGATTCCGCCCCCCCCCGTTATATTCACTGGAATCTGATTCCGCCCCCCCCCCCCCGTTATATTCACTGGAAGCTGATTCCGCCCCCCCCCCCGTTATATTCACTGGAAGCTGATTCCGCCCCCCCCCCTCATGTGAAGATGAATGTTCCCTTTTCATATTAATTCGTCAATCCTACTGGACGGTGACCCCCATGCACCCCCCCACCCCTTCAGTCAGGGATTGACCCCATGTAGACGCATATATCTACATTTCCATTCAATCTGCGCCGCTCTCACGTCTGGGAGGTGACGCCGCGCACTCACCACCTCCGCGGGGGGACATATACGAGCTGACACCATGTATACTTAGGTTTGCGTCCACCGTTAATCCCGGTTGTTTCTGGCAGACGGTGATTCCAGGCCCCCCCCCCACCTCCTCTGTGCAAGAGTCCAGGTTTATAACCCTGAGGAGCAAATCAAGTCTGGGCCTATAACTCCGCCCATGAGGAGCAAAGTGAGGGCGGATCCAATGCTGCAGTAAAGGATTAGATAATAACATTGTCAATATTGCTCTGAATAAAAGCGAGGTGTTAGAGGAGCACCCAGAGCGTGCGCGGAGCACCCAGAGCGTGCGCGGAGCACCCAGAGCGTGCGCGGAGCACATGGAGCGCGTGCGCGGAGCACCCAGAGCGTGCGCGGAGCACATGGACCGTATGCGTGGAGCACCCAGAGTGTGCGCGGAGCACATGGAGCGTATGCGTGGAGCACCCAGAGTGTGCGCGGAGCACATGGAGCGCGTGCGCAGAGCACTCAAAGCGTGCGCGGAGCACATGGAGTGCATGCGCGGAGCACCCGGAGCGTGCATGGAGCGCATGCAGAGCACACCATGCAAACGGAGTGAGCAGAGCGCACACAGCAGGCGCGTGGATCACGCGGAGCACACAGAGCACACACGGAGAACAGAGTGCGCGCAGAACACACACAGCACGCAGAGAATTTTTGGCTCCAAGATGCCACATTAGGCTAGGGTCAGACTAACGCATTTTTCACGTTGTCCGTGAAAAAGTGCGTTCGAACGAATGGACGTATTTTTTCACGGAATACGCAATAGCGGTCATACTATGCGCAGTTTCATCCGTGATTTTGTACGGATCATCAATAAAACACTTTTTGTGTCTGGACGTTATGTTGGCCGGACATTAGCAGCGTCTGACGTCTCCTAATCACACACACACGCCGCTACGCGGACGCAGCGCACTCTGTACGTCAGTACTAGCGGTTTGACGTTCTAGAAAAAATGCGTTTGTTTGCCGCTTGCGTTGCGCGGCCGCACTTTTGTGCGACCGTACTTCGTATATTGGCCGTCATTGCCCGGCATCTGCTGCTAGTGCGGCCGTGATTAAGTGCGCCAGAACGCGCGTTCGCACTGCCTCAGTCTGACCCTAGCCTTAGACGACACAGATGTGAGCTGGGCCCGGAGCCGCGATCACCGCGCCAAGACTTTAATCAGTGGCCGAGACCCAACTCCTGGTGAAAAGGAAGAAGGGTTACGTTTTGGTGGAAGTGACGCGTTTAACTCCTTCCCTGCTGCGCTAATAGAGATTATCCTGCGGCTGCTACACGTTATATACAGCGACGTACAGCGCGACACTTCATTAGGAAAAGCTACAGAATAAATAACGTCACAGAATCACCGGAAAAAGATTGAGGAATTACGAATCTTTATTCCACGCACTGCGTGTCACGCACACACCCTGAGGAGCCCCTAAAAACGCACCCGCACACCCTGAATATATGGAGGAGCCCCTAAAAACACACCCACACACCCTGAATATATGGAGGAACCCCTAAAAACACACCCGCACACCCTGAATATATGGAGGAACCCCTAAAAAGACACCCGCACACCCTGAATATATGGAGGAGCCCCTAAAAACACACCCATACACCCTGAATATATGGAGGAGCCCCTAAAAACACACCCACACACCCTGAATATATGGAGGAACCCTAAAAACACAACCCACACACCCCCTGAATATATGGAGGAACCCCTAAAAACACACCCACACACCCTGAATATATGGAGGAGCCCCTAAAAACACACCCACACACCCTGAAATATGGAGGAGCCCCTAAAAATACACCCTGATATACTGGGAGCCCCTAAAAAGACACCCACACACCCCTGAAATATTGGAGGACCCCTAAAAACACACCCTGAATATATGGAGGAACCCCTAAAAACACACCCACACACCCTGAATATATGGAGGAGCCCCTAAAAACACACCCGCACACCCTGAATATATGGAGGAGCCCCTAAAAACACACCCGCACACCCTGAATATATGGAGGAGCCCCTAAAAAACACACCCACACACCCTGAATATATGGAGGAGCCCCTAAAAATACACCCACACACACCCTGAATATATGGAGGAGCCCCTAAAAACACACCCGCACACCCTGAATATATGGAGGAGCCCCTAAAAAGACAACCACAACACCCTGAATTATGGAGGAGCCCCTAAAAACACACCCACACACCCTGAATATATGGAGGAACCCCTAAAAACACACCCACACACCCTGAATATATGGAGGAACCCCTAAAAACACACCCACACACCCTGAATATATGGAGGAGCCCCTAAAAACACACCCACACACCCTGAATATATGGAGGAGCCCCTAAAAATACACCCTGAATATACAGGGGAGCCCCTAAAAACGCACCCGCACACCCTGAATATATGGAGGAACCCCTAAAAAACACACCACACACCCTGAATATATGGTGGAACCCCTAAAAACACACCCGCACACCCTGAATATATGGAGGAGCCCCTAAAAACACACACACACCCTGAATATATGGTGGAACCCCTAAAAACACACCCGCACACCCTGAATATATGGAGGAACCCCTAAAAACACCCGCACACCCTGAATATATGAAGGAACCCCTAAAAACACACCCGCACACCCTGAATATATGGAGGAACCCCTAAAAACACACCCGCACACTGAAATATATGAAGGAGCCCCTAAAAACACACCCGCACACCCTGAATATATGGAGGAACCCCTAAAAAGGCACCCACACACCCTGAATATATGGAGGAACCCTAAAAACACACCGCACACCCTGAATATATGGAGGAACCCCTAAAAACACACACCCACAACCCTGAATATATGGAGGAACCCCTAAAAAGGCACCCACACACCCTGAATATATGGAGGAGCCCCTAAAAACACACCCACACACCCTGAATATATGGAGGAACCCCTAAAAACACCCACACCCTGAATATATGGAGGAGCCCCTAAAAATACACCCGCACACCCTGAATATATGGAGGAACCCCTAAAAACACCCCGCACACCCTGAATATATGGAGGAGCCCCTAAAAACACACCCACACAGTCTGAATATATGGAGGAACCCCTAAAAACACCCGCACACCCTGAATATATGGAGGAACCCCTAAAATACACCCACACACCCTGAATATATGGAGGAACCCCTAAAAACACCCGCACACCCTGAATATATGGAGGAGCCCCTAAAAAATACACCCACACACCCTGAATATATGGAGGAACCCCTAAAAACACACACACACCCTGAATATATGGAGGAACCCCTAAAACACACCCGCACACCCTGAATATATGGAGGAACCCCTAAAAACACACCCGCACACCCTGAATATATGGAGGAACCCCTAAAAATACACCCACACACCCTGAATATATGGAGGTACCCCTAAAAACACACCCACACACCCTGAATATATGGAGGAGCCCCTAAAAAGACACCCACACACCCTGAATATATGGAGGAGCCCCTAAAAAGACACCCACACACCCTGAATATATGGGGTGCATGAAAACCGGTCCATGGCTCTCCAGACGTTGCACAGCACTGAGCACATTGATACTCTCTGATCCTACTATCTAGTGAAATCCCTCTAGACTGTAAGCTCCTATGAGCCGGGCCTCTACACCTCTTGTTTCCATCCTATGTCCGTTTATATGTATTTCGTTCCCTTTGATTATTGTAAAGCGCTGCGGAAACTGTTGGCGCCATATAAATGATGACAATAATAATACTGGACGCTTCCTTTACGCTGTATATGGGGTCGGGGGGGGGTGATTACATATATTCCCTGCACTCGAGCCTGGACATCCTGTGGCGCACCATGTACTTTCTGCTCCCAGCGCAGCTGCAGTGAGGACGTTTTTGGTGTGAAAGGGTTAACCTGCAGAGGACTAAATCCGCAGATTTCCAGAAAAACTGCATTTAATTAAACCTGACAAAGTGATTTAAATCTGTCCTGGATTTTGCCAGAATTTCCGCCAAAGCCGCTCGTGAACCAGAGAGAAGCGATCAGAATCGGCCGCGGTGTGATGTCATAACACGACGAGTGAAGATGACCTCATCTGGTTCCTCTGAGCTTGGAAATGGTTAACTTGGAGTAAAACCTCCGCAGTTTGTTTTCGGGATTCTTGGTGGAACGATTATTTTGTTGTGTTTTTCATTTTAGATCATGGGAGGGAACGAGGTAGTGTTTGTGAGTCCGTCCTCTCTCCGGGGAGAAACGCGTCAGTCCTGGCGTATCGGCAGCGTCCGCTCCGTCCAGAGATCTGGGTTTAGATGCGTTGGTTCCAAGACCCAAACACTCGTGCGTCATTCCCTTATCTTCTGGGCGATAAACCGGGCGACCTCACACGCTGATAGGACATTATTTTTTGTATCGTTGTGCTGTCGGGCGAACGAGGGAGCGAATCGTGTGATTCAGGAGAAGAAGCTGGAATTGGATACTTTGTACACGATGACCCACGCATGGAATGTTACGGTGTTCTCAGAGCTGCGCACAGATAAAGGTCGCAAACACAGGCCGAAACATTGCTGTTTTATGAGAGACCACCTTAATCTGAGCGCGCTACACACTGGGTGCTGTGCTGGACCATGTCTTCATCTCATTAGTGATGTGCACGTGGACCACACTACCTACTGGCAAGCTAAGGGCTGCCATCGGGGCCCTTTACAGAACCACTATTTGGGGCCCCTTCCCTCAGCTGAAAGTAAACCTGCTGCCTCCTCTCCTGCGTTCCTTATTTTACAGGGAGTGGGCGAAATCCTTGGGGATAAGAAACTTCCCGGTGGACCGGTGGGAAAGCTCTGCCTAGTGCAGACCATGCTAAACGCTCCCTGAACGACCACTCGGTGAGTCAGAGTGCTCTGACCAGACCCAGGCTCCTTCGCCCACTTGGAAATGTCCTGGTGCACCGGCAGACATTCTTTGTTGGTCTTTACATATAGAGGAACTTGGTAGGACTGTCCTGGGAGCCATGGAGGGCTCCTTCCATCTGTGGGACAAACTGCAATTGGTTTGGGGCCCCCTGGAATTACTGGGGCCCTGATCATGTCATGGGCTGCCACCCCCCCCCCCCCCGATGGCAGCCCTGGGTGAGCTTACACAGAATCCTGTGGCCCCCCCACAATGACATACACGTGGGGGGGCCAAGATGGTGGACGTTTCACATGGACACAATGGGGGGTCTGATCCGCCCACCTGTACTGTTGATTAGGGGTCTATTTATGTTACACTGCTCCGGGGGACGATACAGGTGATTTTCTTTTTTTCCTCCTGAGAAAGTCTGAGGTAGGATGAAACGCGACAAGCCTCATTACCGGCATACACCTACCATACACCTACCATACACCTGCCATACACCTACCATACACCTACCATACACCTGCCATACACCTGCCATACACCTGCCATACACCTGCCATACACCTACCATACACCTACCATACACCTACCATACACCTACCATACACCTACCATACACCTGCCATACACCTACCATACACCTGCCATACACCTGCCATACACCTGCCATACACCTACCATACACCTACCATACACCTACCATACACCTGCCATACACCTACCATACACCTACCATACACCTAGCATACACCTGCCATACACCTACCATACACCTACCATACACCTGCCATACACCTGCCATACACCTGCCATACACCTACCATACACCTACCATACACCTAGCATACACCTGCCATACACCTACCATACACCTACCATACACCTACCATACACCTACCATACACCTACCATACACCTGCCATACACCTGCCATACACCTACCATACACCTGCCATACACCTACCATACACCTACCATACACCTACCATACACCTGCCATACACCTACCAGTTTGGGCCCTGACACGTCTAGTTTTTTGATTTATTTTCCTTTAACCCTTGTGAGGTCGGGGGGGGGTTATATATGCTTTTATGATTACATTATCATCATTTGTTTTTAGAAAATGCATTAAATCTAGATTATTTTTTTCACGTTACTTTTGTGACCTGTACATTTTTTGTCGCACTTTTTATTCTATATCCCTCACGCTTTGGGCTTCCTGGGCGTTTGGAGGAGAGGACTTCACTTCATTAGGAATCCATAGGAGGTGACGAGTGACGAATTTATGTATCCATCATTTGGTGCTGTGGGATATTACCCCAAGTCTTGTTGTTTCTTCTTAAAGAAGGATCCACACCTGCCACCGTCCCCACTTTAGGCACAACAGTCCTGAATTCTGTTTATGCCCCCCCCCAAATGGCAAACTCGGCAAACGTTGCTGGACGGGCCCCTTTTCTTGCCCCCCTGCACTTTTTCCTGCTGGCCCTAACCCTTTCACTAAATACTGGAATGCCGCTTTCTCTTTTGAGTGTCACAAGTGATTTTTGACACATTCCCTGATCGTTTGGTCCACCCTGAACCCCAATGTTGGCAGATAAGAGGAACTCCTCCACATTGTTCCAGCTGTTTGAGCTTCCCTCAGATCCGTTCCTTGTGATGAATTGGGTTTTCCCTCATTTCCACAGCTATGCATTTCCTGCAAGTTATTCCTATATGAAAGTGTCCGCGCGATTCTCCATCCTGATGGAAACGCTCATTCCCTGCGCGACACAGCAGTGCACGCACGAGTCACGCAGGCATAGGACATAAATGTGTCTGTGTGTCCCCCTTCCGTTATGTTGCATGAAATAAAATCCATGTATTGGAGTCTTGCTATTTTACACGCTCAGACCCAGCCACCTTCTAACCAGGTGCCGTGCAGGACTCGAGTGGCGGCATCGGTCATCGCGGTTACAAGGTGTGGAGATAAGGTATTGCTGGCCGCGGGGCCGCGCTCCAGGGTCCCGTTATCTCCTGGATTTGGTGGTAACACCTGACACTGGTAACTGCTTTGTTCGTGTTGCGGTTGTCACATCTAGGAGAGTCCCCTTCCCTTCAAGCAAACCCGAGCGTGCACACCCTTTATTACATAGAGTATACGCTTTGTGTCTGAAGGTCTCCTCTGATGACATCACATGGCTGGGTCAGCATCCAGTCACACACGCACGTTGTAACGCATGATAAAGCAGGCGGGGGTCGTGGCGTCCTCTGCACTGCGGGACAAGCGGGGAGTATAGATTCTTTAAGTGATTGTGTAAATTCAGCTTCTCAGAGCCGGCATTTCTATTTAATACGGATTCTGATGAGAATCCTCAGCCACAAGCGGACACAGACTCAACCTGATGGAAACATTGTTTTTCATACTGACAGACACTAGCACAGATACAGACTCTCGGGTACCCGCATAGACACAGGCAGACACTAACAGATACTCTCAGGTACCCGCATAGACACAGGCAGACACTAACAGATACTCTCAGGTACCCGCATAGACACAGGCAGACACTAACAGATACTCTCAGGTACCCACATAGACACAGGCAGACACTAGCACAGATACAGTTGCAAGACAAGGTATGTGAATCCTTTGGGATTACGTGGAGTTTTGCATCAATTGGTCATAAAATGTCTCTGATCTTCATCTAAGTCACAACAATTTGAAAAACACAGTCTGCTTAAATAATACAACACAAACATTATATGTTTTCATGGTTTTATTGAACAGAACATGTAAACATTCACAGTGCAGGGTGGAAAAAGTATGTGAACCTTTAGACTTAATAACTGGTTGACCCTCCTTTGGCAGCAATAACCTCAACCAAACGTTTCCTGTAGTTGCAGATCAGACCTGCACAACGATCTGGAGTAATTTTGGACCACTCCTCTTCACAAAACTGTTTCAGTGTAGCAATATTCTTGGGATGTCTGGTGTGAATCGCTCTCTTAAGGTCATGCCGCAGCATTTCAATCGGTTGAGGTCAGGACTCTGACTGCGCCACTCCAGAAGGCGTATTTTGTTTTGTTGAAGCCTTCTTTTGTTGAATTACTTGTATGCTTTGGGTCATTGTCCTGTTGCATCACCCATCCTCTGCGGAGCTTCAGATGGCGGACAGAAGGTCTTACGTTTTCCTGCAAAATGTCTTGATAAACTCTGAAATTCATTTTTCCATCAATGACAACAATCCGTCCAGGTCCTGAGGCAGCAAAGCAGCCCCAAACCATGATGCTCCCTCCGCCATGTTTTACAGTGGGGATGAGGTTTTGATGTTGGTGTGCTGTGCTTTTTTTCTCCACACATAGGGTTGTGTGTTTTTTCCCAAACAACTCAATTTTGGTTTCATCTGTCCACAGAATATTTTGCCAGTAGTGCTGTGGAACATTCAGGTGCTCTTTTGCAAACTTCAAACGTGCTGCAATATTCTTTTTGGACATCAATGGCTTCCTCCGTGGTGTCCTCCCATGTACTCCATTCTTGTATAATGTTTCCTTATTGTAGATGTGTCAACAAAAATGTTAGCATGTGCCAGAGATTTCTGTAAGTCTTTAGCTGACACTCTAGGATTCTTCTTTACCTCCTAAGCATTCTGCGCTGCGCTCTTGCAGTCATCTTTACAGGACGACCACGCCTAGGGAGAGTAACAACAGTGCTGAACTTTCTCCATTTGTAGACAGTCTGTCTTACCGTGGACACATGAACATCAAGGCTTTTGGAGATACTTTTGTAACCCTTTCCAGCTTCATGCAAGTCAGCAATTCTTGATCGTAGGTCTTCTGAGAGCTCTTTTTCTGCGAGGCATGGTTCACATCAGGCAGTGCTTCTTGAAACCAGTAAACCCAAAACTGTTGTGTGTTTTTAAAAGGGCAGGACAGCTTTCAGCAACACATCCAATAATATCACACTGATTGGACTCAAGGTTGGCTCACTCCTGGCTCCAATTAGCTCTTGGAGAATCATTAGGCTAGGGGTTCACATACTTTTTCCACCTGCACTGTGAATGTTTACATGTTCTGTTCAATAAACACATGAAAACATATAATGTTTGTGTTGTATTATTTTAAGCAGACTGTGTTTTTCAAATGTTGTGACTTAGATGAACATCAGAGACATTTTATGACCAATTCATGCAAAACTCCACGTAATCCCAAAGGGTTCACATACTTTTTCTTGCAACTGTACACTCAGACTCTCAGGTACCTGCATAGACACAGGCAGACACTAGCACAGATAGACACAGGCATTCATAGATATACTCTCACACAGGGCCGGCCCGACAATGGTGCAGAGCGGAGCAGCGGGGCCAGGCGGCAGAAATTCGGGGGCAGCAAATTTCAGCCCCCGACACCGCTGCTGCGCTCTGCACTTTTTTTATGCGGCGACGGCAGATCGTGCGGCTGCCGCGTTCGTTCCTTCAACGAGCGGCAGCCGCATGAGCATCTGCCGCTCGCCTGAGATCCATCCTCCAGCCCGCCGCGATCAAGATCACGTGATCTCGCAAGATCTCGGCATCCTGGAGGGTGGATCCCAGGCGAGCGGCAGATACTCATGCGGCTGCCACTCGTTGAAGGAACGCGCGGCCGCAGGATCTGCCCGTTGAAGGGACCTGGCAGAGGTGAGCCTGGGGCAAATCTATCCATGTGTGGGCACTGCTGGGTATGTGACGCTGGGCTCAGTTATACACACCTCACATTACTGTATCACAGAGCTCCACAGCAAGAAAATTCTAATGTATGGTGTGTATGAGTGTTTGGATTTTATTGCTGTGGCGCACTGTGATACGCTCATACACACTGCGTGGTTTTTTTTTGGGGGGGCAGCATTTCATCCTTCGCTCCAGGCATCGCAATGTCTTGGGCCGGCCCTGCTCACACAGGCGCTCACGGTGTGGGATGCGGGTGGGCTTGTATGTGACCCGTAACCGTATATACTCCTTGTACGCTGTGATTTTGCTCACTCAGGATTTGGTGCAGTTTAAGGCTAGGGTCAGACGAACGCATTTTCGCGTTGTCTGTGAAAAAGTGCGTTCGAACGAATGGACGCATTTTTTCACGGAGTACGCGATAGCGGTCATACGATGCGCCTTTTCGTCCGTGATTTTGTACGGATCATCAATAAAACCCTTTTTGCGTCTGGATGTTATGTTGGCCGGACATGAGCAGCGTCTGACGTCTCCTAATCACACACACACGCCGCTATGCGGACGCAGCGCACTCTGTACGTCCGTACTAGAGGTTTGACGTTCTAGAAAAAATGCGTTCGTTTGCCACTTGCGTTGCGCGGACGAACTTTCGTGCGGCCGTACTTCGCGTGTTCCCCGGCATTGGACGTCATTTGCTGCTAGCACGGCCGTGATTTTGTGCGTCTAAACGCACGTTAAAACTGCTTTCGTCTGACCTTAGCCTAAAACCCCTGAGTCCTCCGAAGTTAATAAAACACTTGCTTCCTACGAGAGACTCGCGTCCGTGTTTCCTGAGTGATTGCGCTGATCTTCCTGGGTAAATTCCTATATAAAATTATATAAATCTGGTTAAAATGCCATGAGACCATAAAATGCCCAAAACGGCACGCGGGGGTGAAATGGCTCAGAAGTGAAGGGGTTAAAGTTGATGTATCTAAAACACACACACACACACACACACATATATATATATACCCCCTCTTCTTGTAATTGACCCTTTCCTGTCTGCTGAAGTCCCACTTAGCCAGAGCAGCTTCTGGGTAACACGATCCCCCCCCCCTGCCGCACAGTCTTCAGCAGGTGTCCCTGCTCTATTGTTCCTCCACAGCGCCCCTGTCAGGCTGGAGGCCAACAATGCAATAGCACCGGCCTCCACTCCTACTCAGTGGTGTATTTTGGCCGAGGCCAACAAGGCCTAGGGCGGCACTTTCCAGGTGGCGGCAGCGGCCCTAAAAAAAAAAAGATTTTTTTTTTCTTTTTACTTTTGCAAAGTATTTTGCCAGGAAGGATACATTGAGATTTCACTAATTTTCAAGTATGTCCTGGGTAGGCAAGGCCTAGGCTTTCACTTTCCAGGGGGCAGCAAAAAACCTCACCCCTAAATGGGTTACTCACAGAGCACCGAAATGACACCAACATTTTGGTGTTCTGTAGTTCCCTGCACTCGGAATAAAATTTCCCCACCCTGAAGTGAATTCACCATTCACCGCAGGGTCCCCAAAGTGCAGGGAGTCGGCCGCTGAATGCTGCCACCGCAAACCCGTGGCCTGCTGTTTTCAAAAGAACTACTGAACGAAAATGTCTGGAATTTACAAATAAGATCCTATGATTAATAATAAAAAGTTCTGTTACAGAAAAAAGAAAAACCGCTATTAAAAAAAAGGGGGGGAATTTTGCTGAAAAATTACTAAAAGGTACTAAAAAATAAATCAATAAAGACTTTTTACTGCAGATTAAAATAATAAATGGTTTATTAGATATTGCATAAAAACGGGAATATTTTTTTTACATTGAAACCTATGGGGTTCGCCTGAATAAACCTGCTGATTGAAACCACCGAACATCAGGGCATTTCACTGACATTTCTCTGCTGTTTGGTGTTCTCTGAATAGATTAACCATTACTTCTCTATGGGGATTTGCACGGCCTTCAAACAGCACCGTACTTGCTGGCAGTTCGCCAAACTTGTGTGTGAGCATATCACCAGAGCAGTGGTGTACTTAGAGGAGTGGCGGAGGGCGGGCCGCCCCAGGTACCAGTGATTATTTGGGTGTCATTAGGGGGTACTAGGAGGTGCCACTGTCACTGTGTGTCAGCTTTGAGCTGTGTTCTCAAACAACGAGAAGCGGAGCATGTCGTTTGCATACGGAATAAAATCGAATAGAATAAAAATCCCCCTCTCCTCCCTCCATAGCTCCTCCCCTGCCCCGCAACAGCTCTAGGAGAGGGGAGGGGGATGTGATTTGTGTGCAGAGAGAGAAGATGACAATAAATGGCAGGTAAAGGGGGGGTATCAGCAGAATATGAAGCCCTGTCTGCTTACTGCTGTTTAAAGTGGACCTTTCCTTAACCAGCACTGCAGTGATAGAAATTTGTCATTGAGCTGCCTGGCTCCTGGTGAGGCTGCGTGCGTGCAGGTCACACGGTCCGGCCTCAGGTGGTACGGAGTCTCAGTACCACCTGACTGGCTGAACCATGTGACACGCACGCAGCTGCCCACCCTTTCGTTAATACGGAATATCACTCTATTCTGGACTGAACACCCACCGGGAAGGGAATCAAAACCACGGTGCACCCTCTGGCAGTGGCACCCCACTGCTGACAAGATGGCTCGACGCACAGGCACAGTCGCGATCCTAACGTGGCCTGGAGGGACCTCCTGCTGAGTCCGTACACAGTCCCTGCTGACTCTGCATACAGCCCTACCGCGGACGGAGGCCAGTAAATATAGAATAAATAATTGCTGTGTGCTCATATACACTCGGTTTGCTGGGAGTTTTATTGCAGTGGATTCTGATGCACTCATACACACCACACATTGCATTGCTGGGAGTTTTATTGCTGTGAATTCTGATACGCTGACACACACACACACACCACACATTGCATTGCTGGGAGTTTTATTGCTGTGGATTCTGTGATACAAACTGCATATTACTGTGAGTTTTATTGCCCTGGAGCTCTGGGATACGCTCATACACACTGCACATTACTGCAAGTTTTATTGCTGTGCAGTCCTGATATGCTCATACACAGTGCCCATTTCTGTGGGTTTTATTGCTGTGCAGCTCTGTGATACACTCCTATGCAGTGCAGGTTTCTGTGGATTTTATTGTTCAACCAATTAGAGCGGCTGTGATCCAGTTTACTTGACATGCGTGGCTGTTCGTTGTAAAAATGCTCGAATTTAAACATTTCATAATTTTATTTATCTCAATAGATACATTTGAAATGGTATACAAAATATACAAGTAGGCACTTGGTATCCACTTTTAATATAAAGAGAGGAAAAGGCGGAGCTCTAAGAGGAAAAGGTGGAGCTTAAAGAGGAAGGGTGGGGATTAACCAGGAAGAGGTGTGCCCTTGACAGGAAGGGGTGCCTCAAATTTAAATTAGGGGGTGCACGAGTTTAGTCAGGACTAGGGCAGCACAAAACCTAAATACACCACTGCTCCTACTGTGCGTTAAACAGACAATGCAAAGACAAATACACCGGCAGAAAGAAGCGCAGCCGCCCGCCAGGCCTGGTCCAGTCTGAATGGTGGGAGAGGGTCTGAAATCCGAGCTGCCCGGGTGAAAACTGAACCGGTGTCAATCCTAGGACCATCATGTGCAGAAATTTCCTGATAATTTCATTATTTCCATGTTCTCCCGTCCCCTGTATAACCACTGAGTAATGGCAGTTAGCGCCGGCGCCGCATCGAGACACCGGCCGCTCGTATTTTATCCACAGTTTAAGAATTATTGCGCCGTCTTGAGCGATAAGAACCAATTCGCGGGACGATTCGATTTCAGCGTTGCTGATTAAAACCAGGCACTGCCTGCGCAGGGCCGGATTAAGATCTCTATAGGCGCTGGAGCTGAAGAGTTTGGTGGCTTTGCTTGGAATTTAGTGAAATTAAAACATATTTTAGTTTAGTTAATAGTGCAGATACGACTATATAGAACCAGGTGGATACGGCTATATATAACCAGACGGATACATGTAACCAGGCGGATACGGGTATATGTAACCAGGCGGATACGGCTATATGTAACCAGGCGGATACGGGTATATGTAACCAGGCTATGTAACCAGGCGGATACGGGTATATGTAACCAGGCGGATACGGGTATATGTAACCAGACGGATACGGGTATATGTAACCAGGCGGATACGGCTATATGTAACCAGGCGGATACGGCTATATGTAACCAGGCGGATACGGCTATATGTAACCAGGCGGATACGGGTATATGTAACCAGACGGATACGGGTATATGTAACCAGGCGGATACGGCTATATGTAACCAGGCGGATACGGGTATATGTAACCAGGCGGATACGGGTATATGTAACCAGGCGGATACGGGTATATGTAACCAGACGGATACGGGTATATGTAACCAGGCGGATACGGCTATACGTAACCAGACGGATACGGGTATATGTAACCAGGCGGATACGGCTATACGTAACCAGGCGGATACGGGTATATGTAACCAGGGGGATACGGGTATATGTAACCAGGCGGATACGGCTATATGTAACCAGGCGGATACGGCTATATGTAACCAGGCGGATACGGGTATATGTAACCAGACGGATACGGGTATATGTAACCAGGCGGATACGGCTATATGTAACCAGGCGGATACGGGTATATGTAACCAGGCGGATACGGGTATATGTAACCAGGCGGATACGGGTATATGTAACCAGACGGATACGGGTATATGTAACCAGACGGATACGGCTATACGTAACCAGGCGGATACGGGTATATGTAACCAGGCGGATACGGGTATATGTAACCAGGCGGATACGGCTATATGTAACCAGGCGGATACGGGTATATGTAACCAGGCATTGACTGTGTGAGTAAATTTCCATTCAGATTTAAATCATTTACAGCGTGTAAAATTTGTTTTTTCACATTTTCATCATCCAAACCTTTTGTGAGTATATAGTCTATAGGGAATTCATGTGAAAAAAATTGAATAGGAACCTGTTACTGCATTTTTCTGAGAAAATATAAAATTTTACCCAAAAAATGTAATGTTTCCCTTTTGTTTCAGGAGATGCTCCCAGACCTTGCTCTGAGCAGGGGAAATTAAAAGCTGAGTAATGGCAGTGGTATTGCTCATTTTATATGTGACAAATGGACAATGCCATCGCTTTGCAACTAAAAATAAATGTTTTTTTTTCTTTTAGATTTTACATGGTCACATTTGGCATCAATGCAAAGGCCAGACTCTGCCCTGTCCATTGACACCTCACTTGACCTTGTGAGGTGTAAAGATTAGTGATGCAGGGCTCTAAAGTCGTCGTCCCCCTCAGTGCTCTATGCTGGCACTGCAGTTTAGGTTTATGATTGTAACAATGGATTATGCCATCACCTCCACACATGTTGGCAAGGCTGGACTGGGACAAAAAAAAAACCGCCCTGGACTTCATCCATCCGGCCCACTCCGATATGCAAACACGCAGGGCCGGATTAATATATTGATATGGACTGGAGCAGGGCCAGCACAAGACATTGTGCTGCCTGGATCCAAGGATGAAATACTGACCCCCCTCCCCATGCCCACCAAAACATGTGTGACAGAGTACAGGATCATGCGTATATAAGCCTGAGGTTGCAACGTGCTGTGTATCCAGGCTACTAACAGGTTAAAGGCTCTTGTCCTGCTAGCACACCTTTTTCACATCCTAATTAGCTCAGGCCTATTTAGTAGGTCTGGGAGAACAGGGAAATAGCTCAGAGTGGAGCTGAACCAAGCCCAGAGAGGTTGTCTCCTAAGTCGTCTGGTAAGAGACTGAATTTTGGTTGCCTACTGTTAAAACGTATGGTTTATGTTTTTTTGTGCTGGAAGCAGAGTAGCTGCTCCAGTCTCCTGTAGTCAGGACATACTACTGTGAGAGTTAGCCTCCTGACAGGAGTAGGCCTGTTCATTTGTTTATCATTTGTTACTTTCTTTTCTGCGTGGCAAAACATGTGATTTAAAGAGGAATCACCCAAAAACCCGCAAGATATTTACCACACCAAAATAAACGTTGTTTGCAGTGCAACCTCCTGGCTGTCCTGACCCTCTTTGGCCACGACCCTACCACAAGTGGTGGCAGCGGTGGGATTTCTTTCGTGCCGGTTCAGTTGCCACAAGAACCTTAAAGGTACAGGACCCATAGAAAATGGAGGACGTTGTGAAGGCCCTGGTGCAGGCCACGGCGGTGCAGCAAGAAACAAACAGGCAAGCTGCAGCCCAACAAGAAACAAACCGGCAAGCTGTAGTAGCACAGCAGGAGGGCAACAGACTCTTAGCCCAACAAATTGGAGCCCTGGCGGAGGCACAGAAGTCTGACCATGCGCTGCTTAAAGGTATCCTGGAATATATCGCTAACCCGGGAGCGCCTGTGCAAACAGGAGGGGTTAGCAAAATACGGGCAAGCAATTGTTTGCAGAAAATGACTCCCGAAGATGATGTGGAGAGCTATCTGCTGGCTTTTGAGCGAACAGCCACCCGTGAAGCCTGGCCTCCAGAACAGTGGGCAGGAATTATTGCTCCTTTTCTCCTGGGAGAAGCACAAAAAGCGTACTTTGACCTAGAAGAGGAAGCCGCTGCAGATTATCCACAGTTAAAGGCGGAAATAATGGCCCGGATGGGCGTCACCACTACTGTAAGGGCCCAGCGTTTTTACAAATGGCGATTCAATGAGAGACAGGCTCCTAGATCCCAGATGTTTGACCTAATCCACCTGGCCCGGAAATGGCTCAGACCGGAGTCCCAGAGTCCTGCCCAGATGGTGGAATCCCTAGTACTGGATCGATATTTAAGAGAACTTCCCACTGGTCTTCGTGAGTGGGTCAGCCAAGGAAACCCCACTAATTATGACGCCATGATAGCCCAAGTAGAAAGATACTTGTCTGCAAGAGACTTGGAAAAGTCCTCTAGGTATCTGGGGCCGAACCAGAGACCAAAAGTCCAGCGGAGTGAACCTGAAGCTACTTCCAGAGAAGGAGTGCATCTGCGCAAAACAGACTCCAGGACCCCCATTCCTTTGAAAAACGACCACTTTGGTGGAAACTCCATAACCTGCTTCGAGTGTGGGGGTAAAGGCCATGTCAGGGCACGGTGCCCTAACCTCCCGGAGCCAATGCAGTGTGGACTTGGGGAGAACCCCCAAAACTTTTGTGGACTAATCTGCTTAGCGGGCCTGGTAGAAGATTTGCATACTTTCCGAGTACCAGTCCAGTTGAATAATCAACATACAGTGGCACTAGTTGACTCTGGAAGTGCCTTGACTCTAGTGGCTGGTGGCTTAGTCAAGCCGACACATATACAGGGGCACCACACAGTGGGTGTGCTTTGTATTCACGGAAGTACTGTAAGATATCCTACCGCCGATATAGAGGTTTATGTACAAGACAGGCTGGTAAAGATATCAGCGGTAGTTGTGCCACGGTTACCCTATTCCTTAGTCATAGGAAGGAACTTCCCTGACTTTTACTCCCTCTTGCAGTCCCCAACACTGTTAAAACAAGGTGATGGTCTTCTCGACATATTCCCTTTTTCTCACCCTGACTTGTATATTACCAATCCAAAAAGTCACAAAACCAGAAGGCAATGCAGAGAAAGCAGACGGAGGTTTAATAAAGCCATTAACGGGGCTTTGTTGGGTGACCATGGGAAACGGTCAGGGAAAGGTGTTGGCACTCAGTGTACTGAAGAAGATATAGTGGGTGAACAAAGGGAACCCCACACCGAGCAAGACGTAGAGGTTGGGGCGAATGACCCCAGAGCTTTGGATACTTCCAGTGTTAGCTTTGGGAGAGCCCAGGTAAATGACCCTCTGTTACAGAATGCTAGGAGTACTGTGGTGGAGGTGAATGGGGTACCTGTTGAAGGTAGTACAAAAGCTACATGTCCCTATTTTATCCTCAGAAATGACCTGCTCTACAGAGTAACTTCAGATGAAGGCCAAGAAATGAGCAGCTAGTGGTGCCTTCTTCCTACACCCGGAAGGTGCTGGATTTTTCCCACTCTCATCTCTTGGGGGGACACTTGGGAGTGGAGAAAACTCAAGAACGGGTTCTAAGAAGGTTCTTTTGGCCAGGGGTATATGAGGAAATTAAGAGGTATTGTGCTTCTTGTCCCGAATGCCAACTCTCCTCCCCCAGACCTAAGCTAAGAGCACCCCTCATACCTCTTCCGATTGTTGATGTGCCCTTTGAAAGAATTGGTATGGACCTAGTGGGTCCGTTGGATAAATCTGCTAGGGGTCATCAGTATATCCTAGTGATCCTCGATTATGCCACCCGATATCCCGAGGCCATTCCAATGCGAAAGGCCAATTCCCAAAATATCGCAAAGGAATTGGTCCATGTGTTTGCACGTGTTGGCATTCCAAAGGAAATACTAACCGATCAAGGTACCCCATTTGTTTCCCGGCTTATGAGGGAATTATGTAAGGCGTTGAGTATACGTACTTTGAGGACCTCAGTGTACCATCCCCAGACAGATGGGCTGGTAGAGAGGTTCAATCGCACCCTGAAAGGGATGTTACGAAAAGTTGTTAGTCGGGATGGGAAAGACTGGGACCTACTGCTCCCATACCTGCTTTTTGCTGTCAGAGAGGTTCCACAGAGCTCTACAGGTTTCTCACCATTTGAACTTCTGTATGGGAGGCACCCCAGGGGGATACTGGATGTTCTACGAGAAACCTGGGAGGAACAAGGTGTCCCTGGGACAAATGTGGTACAGCATGTGGAACAGATGCAAGGGCGTATGGCCCGAATTGTTCCTCTTGTACGCCAGCACATGGAGCAGGCTCAAAGTGTCCAAAAACTCCACTATGACCAAAGGGCCACCGTGAGAGAATTTAAAAGGGGTGACCGGGTTATGGTCCTTGTTCCCACGGCGGAGAGTAAACTTCTGGCCCAGTGGCAGGGGCCTTACGAAGTTCTGGAGAAAGTGAGTCCTGTAAATTACAGGCTCAGTCAGCCCAATCGCCGTAAGAAGGAGGCCGTGTTTCATATAAACCTTCTGAAACAGTGGAGGGACAGAGAAGCCAGTGCAGTTGCCATGGGGGACATAACGATAGGTTCCCTTGCCTTTGAACAGTCGGTGTCAATTTCAGCAGAGCTGACTCCTGAGCAAGCAGAGCAGGCTAATGACATGGTCGAGAGAAATGGGGATGTCTTCTCACCAATACCGGGCAGAACCTGGGAGATTACCCATGACATTCTTACGGAGCCTGGAGCTACTGTTAGAGTTAATTCCTACAGGATTCCTGAGGCCAGAAGGGAAGCGGTAAGGGCTGAAGTTAAGAAAATGCTTGAGCTCGGGGTGATAGAAGCATCTCATAGTAACTGGTCCAGCCCAATTGTTTTGGTGCCCAAACCTGATGGCTCTATAAGGTTCTGCAATGACTTCAGAAAGTTGAATGAAGTCTCAAAGTTTGACGCTTATCCCATGCCACGGGTCGATGAGTTGGTGGAGAGACTCGGAAAAGCCAGATTCCTCTCTGTGTTGGATCTGACCAAGGGTTATTGGCAGATACCACTGTCTGAGCGCGCCAGGGAGAAGACAGCGTTTGCTACACCTGATGGCTTGTTCCAATATACAATAATGCCATTTGGTCTACATGGTGCCCCGGCAACCTTTCAGAGACTGATGGACAAGTTGCTCAGGCCCCATGCCCATTATGCGTCCGCCTATCTCGATGACGTTATTATTCATAGCACAGACTGGGACTCGCACCTGCCGAAAGTAGAGGCAGTGCTGGACACCTTTAGAAAGGCTGGGTTGACAGCAAACCCCTCTAAGTGTGTTATCGGCTTAGCAGAAGCCAAATACCTGGGCTACGTGGTTGGGAGAGGATTGGTGAAACCTCAGATTGACAAGGTGGGAGCCATACAGAATTGGCCTCGACCACTTAGGAAGAAACAGGTCAGAACATTTCTTGGACTGGTTGGGTACTATCGCCGGTTTATACCCCATTTTGCTACCAGAGCTGCTCCCCTCACTGACCTCATTAAGGCAAGAGTACCAGACATGGTGAGCTGGGACAGCAAAACAGAGGAGTCCTTCTTGGATCTTCGCTCTGTACTGTGCCAGCAACCGATCCTGGTAGCGCCAGACTTTACGAAGGAGTTTTTCCTACAGACTGATGCCTCTGACGTGGGCTTAGGGGCTGTACTTTCCCAGTACGTAGATGAGGAAGAGCATCCCGTGTTATACCTAAGTCGAAAACTATTACCCCGAGAGCAGCGCTATGCTGTGGTTGAAAAGGAGTGTTTGGCCATAAAGTGGGCCATGGACACTCTCAAATATTACTTACTGGGACGACGGTTTACCCTGGTTACTGACCATGCTCCCTTACGTTGGATGCACACCAACAGGGACAGGAACTCCAGGGTCCTGCGGTGGTTTTTGTCGTTGCAACCGTTTCACTTTGTTGTGCAGCACCGGGCTGGTTTGCTGCATGGGAACGCTGATGCTCTCTCTAGAGTGCATGGCCTTGCGGCGGCGGCCGCTTCTCACTCCTGTGTTCAGCTGGGGAGGGGGATGTGTGACAGAGTACAGGATCATGCGTATATAAGCCTGAGGTTGCAACGTGCTGTGTATCCAGGCTACTAACAGGTTAAAGGCTCTTGTCCTGCTAGCACACCTTTTTCACATCCTAATTAGCTCAGGCCTATTTAGTAGGTCTGGAGAACAGGGAAATAGCTCAGAGTGGAGCTGAACCAAGCCCAGAGAGGTTGTCTCCTAAGTCGTCTGGTAAGAGACTGAATTTTGGTTGCCTACTGTTTAAAACGTATGGTTTATGTTTTTTTGTGCTGGAAGCAGAGTAGCTGCTCCAGTCTCCTGTAGTCAGGACATACTACTGTGAGTTAGCCTCCTGACAGGAGTAGGCCTGTTCATTTGTTTATCATTTGTTACTTTCTTTTCTGCGTGGCAAAACATGTGATTTAAAGAGGAATCACCCAAAAACCCGCAAGATATTTACCACACCAAAATAAACGTTGTTTGCAGTGCAACCTCCTGGCTGTCCTGACCCTCTTTGGCCACGACCCTACCACACATGTTAATGCATATCACAGAGTGGCACAACAATAAAACTCACAGTAATGTGCAGTGTGTAAGAGCGTATCACAGAGCTCCACAACAATAAAACCCACAGTAATGTACAGTGTGTATGAGCGTATCACAGAGCTCCTCAGCAATAAAACCCACAGTAATGTGCAGTGTGTATGAGCGTATCACAGAGCTCCCTAACAATAAAACTCACACAGTAATCTGCAGTGTGTATGAGTGTATCACAGAGCTCCACAGCAATAAAACCCACAGTAATGTGCAGTGTGTATGAGCGTATCACAGAGCTCCCTAACAATAAAACCCACACAGTAATGTGCAGTGTGTATGAGCGTATCACAGAGCTCCCTAACAATAAAACCCACACAGTAATGTGCAGTGTGTATGAGCGTATCACAGAGCTCCCTAACAATAAAACCCACACAGTAATGTGCAGTGTGTATGAGCATATCACAGAGCTCCACAACAATAAAACCCACAGTAATGTACAGTGTGTATGAGCGTATCACAGAGCTCCCTAACAATAAAACCCACACAGTAATGTGCAGTGTGTATGAGCATATCACAGAGCTCCACAACAATAAAACCCACAGTAATGTACAGTGTGTATGAGCGCATCACAGAGCTCCCTAACAATAAAACCCACACAGTAATGTACAGTGTGTATGAGTGTATCACAGAGCTCCACAGCAATAAAACCCACAGTAATGTGCAGTGTGTATGAGCGTATCACAGAGCTCCCTAACAATAAAACCCACACAGTAATGTACAGTGTGTATGAGCGTATCACAGAGCTCCACAGCAATAAAACCCACAGTAATGTGCAGTGTGTAAGAGCGTATCACAGAGCTCCACAGCAATAGAATTAAAAAATAATTATGGATTATTAAAATTGTATTTTAATATGAATTATATATTCATGTAAATGTAATTTGAACAATTAAAATAAATATGCATTAAAATATACTTAATCTAATCAATATTCTAATTTAAATTATTTTATAAAAAATAAATCATATGATAAATATTAAAATATACTTTAATAAAATGTAATTCCCAGGACATACTTGAAAACGAGAGAAATCTCCAATGTATGCTTCCTGGTAAAATCCTTTATAAATAAATAAATTCGGGTACACTTCTAAGAAGGGGCTCAAAACTGTGACATAAAGGGTTATTCAGAGCGAGGTGACAACCTTGAGAATTGCCAGGAGAATGAACAGTCTAGACCAAATAGCCAATTTGGAAAGTGAGATAAATGGGAGAATTTTTCTGGTTTGGCTATTTTGCCTAGAATTTGGACATGTCTCCCTGCTACATGGCTATGGCTGATTAGCAAATACTTTCCTGAGCTCTGCAGACTCCTGTGATAATTAACCCCTTGAGTTAATAGAGAAAGCACAGCACTGTCACACTGAGCTCCGGCTTAATAGGCCATAGAAAGGGAGCAGGGGAGAGGATCTGTCAGATTTATGGCTCCCTGCATGCCTGGCTGTGAGTCTGGCCTCTATAATGCTCTCGGGAGACGCATCAGTGCCCCCGTATAAGACATATGGGTGGGATTCACCCTCACTTGGCATGTTTAGTCAATACCTTACGTATTTTCACATTTTGGGGATGGCTCCTGGTCACAGCACAGGCATTAGAGGAATTAGTCACCGAGGTGACTGTATCAATTCGAGCTTGTTAAAACGTTACCTTTATTAGTGACATTTTTAAAAAAAACAATACGAGAAATGAAACAATTAACAATAACAAAAGAATCTGATAAATAATAACTGGCTGTCCCACTGGACGACAATTTGATATCCCCTTATATCAGAAAGGTTAAATTAACTTGATAGTGCGCTAAATTAGCATGATTTAATGTTTCCTTAAGGCTGGGGTTTTCACCCAAGTTAAGAGAACACTGGTTTGGACCCGTAGGTATATTCGCCAGGTGGTTAATAAAATACCAGCCCAAGATGTGAATTAAACCAGGGCGGCTGTGGAGATCGTGGACATTGAACGGTTAATGAACTGGCAGCCCGTGATCTATATGCAAAGTGTGGATTCAAACCGGATTGCTATAGAATTACGCAAAGGATTACATATTTATTTATTTATTTATAAAGGATTTTACCAGGAAGGATACATTGAGATTTCTCTCGTTTTCAAGTATGTCATATCATTAGATATTAGACGATGCTGTATATTTGCTTGTAATGATTAAATATCAGTAACTTGCGGATTTTAACCAGCTGGTTGTGGGTTCAATATTTTTACAAGTTTGAATTGCTTTCAAATATTTGACAGGGATATCACAATATGCAGCATTGACACCGTTAAGAAGAACAAAGTAATTGGCAATCGCGTAATTATTCAGAGAGCACTGAGTTTACCGTAGAGGTTCACTAGAGTATTAAGAAGTTTCTCATCAGATTTTACCGGTTAATCGTCGGCTTGGAACAGACAAAACTCAACCGTCTATGGTTTACCAAAAGTTAAATCAAATGCTCAATTGGTAACAGGTTCATCCAAAAAGATTCCGATTAGCTATAGGTTTCAAAGGGAGCAGTTTGCGATCTCAATCATAAACTAAAGCAGTTTTATACCTGGGTTGCGGCGCATGAGAAAACAATCTGTAAACACTATTCATTCAAAAGGTTTTAAATTTGCCATAAATTTCTCAAGACACAGGTTTACACTCTTAATCATAGATTTACACGTCAATTTGCAACCTAGGCTATAGCGTCCTGTATTTACCAACTAGGCGAATCATACACTGGGTCCCCACGGGACAAAAATTGGTGCGTCTTAAATTATTTGCAACCTAGGCTGTAGCGTGCTGTATATTGCCAACCTAAGCGAATCATGCCCTGAGTCCCCACGGGACAAAATTGATGAGTCTGAGGGTCAGGTAAGGAAAGAAGGAGTTTGTAGCAACATGTTGTGCTCTGGCTGCTGCTGACTTCAAACTCTGAAGCCGCCAGTCACTGGATGGAGAAGCTGTAAATAAAATGTGGAGCGGAATCCTCGCAGTCTCTGTGGATTCCACTCCTTTACACACAATAAAGCCATAGCCAGCTCCAGAATCCATGTGTGGGTGTCCAAGGAAAACACCCCTAACCCACCCCTGCAATGCAGAAATCCTTCAGACCTTTGAAACAAGTGCTGACATTCCAAACTAGTGTTATCCAGTCCTGGTTAACTAAGTTTAAAAAAAAAAAAAAAAGCACCCCCAGGCTCAGCCGGCCCACTGACCCATCGGCCCCTCTGTATTCTCCTGGTTCTCCCGATGGCCAGTACATGCCTGCTTGTTGGTGACAAGAGAAATGTGATGGTGAGTTAGTGCAGCATCATTGTTCATTTTATAATTGAAAAGTGAAAAATATTGCTGTGTGAGAAAGAAAAATGTATTTTATTTTTACTGTTACATAAAAGCTGGTCATATTTGATATCATAGGAACGGGCGTGCGCTGGCCTTTCCAGTGATACCTCACATGACCTTGTAGCTGCTATAGGGTTGGAGATACAGGGTTCCAAATGCTCACAAATGGAGACATACAAGGTTATTCAAAGAGCTCCGAATTGTGGCCGAAAGGTAACCGAACAGTGAAATTCAGCGTTCAGTTACTTTTCCTGGCCATTCAGCTATTCAGACAGCAGGCAGTTAGCCAAATCCTGGCGAATTGCCTGCACGTACGGTGCCTGTTCGGTGCCTGTTCGAGGGCAGTGAAATCCCCATAGAGAAGCAATGCTTCGTCTATTCAGAGAACACAAAACAGCAGTGAAAGGTTCCCCTAATGCCCTGCCATTCGGTGGTTTAATTCGACAGGTTTATTCAGGCGAATCCCATAGGCTTCAATGATAAAAATATTCCCATTTTAATTCAATATCTAATAAACCGTTGATTATAATATTCTGCAGTAAAAAGTCTCTCTCTTATGTATAGATTTTTTTTAGGATCTTTTTAGGCAATGACCCACGCTCCCCGGTGAACTATGCTCCCCAATGATCCACGCTCCCCGGTGACCCATGCTCCCCTGTGATCCTCTATTCTGTGCTCTGCATATAGTTCCCTGTATTCTGTGCTCTGCACATTGCTCTCTGTATTCTGTGCTCTGCGTATAGTTCTCTGTATTCTGTGCTCTGCGTATAGTTCTCTGTATTCTGTGCTCTGCGTATAGTTCTCTGTATTCTGTGCTCTGCGTATAGTTCTCTGTATTCTGTGCTCTGCGCATTGCTCTCTGTATTCTGTGCTCTGCACATTGCTCTCTGTATTCTGTGCTCTGCACATTGCTCTCTGTATTCTGTGCTCTGCACTTTGCTCTCTGTATTCTGTGTTCTGCATATAGTTCTCTGTATTCTGTGCTCTGCACGTTGCTCTCTGTATTCTGTGCTCTGCACATTGCTCTCTGTATTCTGTGCTCTGCACATTGCTCTCTGTATTCTGTGCTCTGCACATTGCTCTCTGTATTCTGTGCTCTGCACATTGCTCTCTGTATTCTGTGCTCTGCGTATAGTTCTCTGTATTCTGTGCTCTGCGTATAGTTCTCTGTATTCTGTGCTCTGCGTATAGTTCTCTGTATTCTGTGCTCTGCACATTGCTCTCTGTATTCTGTGCTCTGCGTATAGTTCTCTGTATTCTGCACATTGCTATCTGTATTCTGTGCTCTGCACATTGCTGTCTGTATTCTGTGCTCTGCACATTGCTCTCTGTATTAATCCTATGATCTAATCACACATAGCTCTTCAGCTTTTAGCTCTCACTGCTTCCATAACGCTGCATGTACTTAGGCTATTAACATTCATTGTCTTCTAGCAGTCAGAGCTTCAGATTTCATTCTATATGTTGCAAGGTCTCCTATGTGTTGTTACCAGGCAATATTTTACTGTTCTTTATTGTTCATTTGTTTTGTTATTGTTGAACCAGAATTCTTTGGTAGGAATTTAATACAAAACATGCATTGAAACGTTTTCCTCTATCTTCTCTTCTTAACATTTGGTCGTCATATTCCAAAACATTCGAAGAAGTTTTTTTTATTTTTTTATCTCCTGGACGAAATGTGAGAAATAACATATATACCGTATTTTTCGCACTATAAGACGCACCAAGGTTTTAATGGAGGAAAACAAGAAAAAAAAATATTCTGAACCAAATGGTGCACTAAAATATTAATGGCAGAGTTGATGTCGTTAAGTGCAGCTCGACTGTGAATGTGATCACTGATTTGTCCATTTCAGCCTCAGCTCAGCCAATGAAACATCAAACAGGACCGGTCAGTGAGCACAGCAAGTTGTCAATATTCGCTCCTTAAGGCTAGGGTCAGACTAACGCATTTTTCACGTTGTCCGTGAAAAAGTGCGTTTGAACGAATGGACGTATTTTTTCACGGAGTACGCGATAGCGGTCATACGATGCGCATTTTCGGCACTCTGTACGTCAGTACTAGCGGTATCACGTTCTCGAAAAAATGCGTTAGTTTGCCACTTGCGTTGCGCGGACGAACTGTCGTGCGGCCGTTCGTCGTATGTTCCCCAGCATTGGACGTAATTTGCTGCTAGCACGGCCGTGATTTCGTGCGGCTAAACGCACGTTAAAACTGCGCTAGTCTGACCTTAGCCTTAGACACACAGACATTTCCCCCCAGTTTTTGGCGGCGAAAGTGGATCTTATGAAGCAAAAAATACGGTACATACCATACAGTCCCTCCATATACCTCATATACCAAACACACTGCATATAGAATTTATGGAAAATATGCGAATAAAATCGTTTTTTACAATTTGCCAAAAAAAAGACCCCGATTTCCACTTTAAAAATCTGGTCAGTTTAGGATAAGGGGGGGGAGGCGCGACTCTAAGGTGGACGTGTCAGCCGATTCCTGGAGAGCGTAGTCCAGCCTGGCTCTGACAGGGTTAAAGTGTGATACTCCAGTAAGCCCTGGCGACCCACGCTGATCTCCTGCCGGTTCACGATGTGGAAGGAGGACATTCGATGGAAAAAGTAGGTACATCATCCAAGAGCGAGACGAGAAGATAATCTGAAATCGAATCAAGGGGTAAATTACAGGAAATCTTTACTGCCGCATGACCAGACGTAACGTAGGGATCACGCCGGGAGCCGCGCCTCGCCAGACATTAGTAAGGCTGCGTTTATGGCTGGCTGGCATTGGATGATAGGAATTGAATGATGCGACCACCCCAATCCAGGAGCACGATATCACGTGGTGAGGACTTTGCTTATGTTCAGAGGGTGTTTGGTGAAGTTATGAGCTGTTGCTGGCAAAGAGTCTTCCTCGGACTTTGTTTCTCTGCAAGCGTCAAAAGAAGTGGATATCTGGGTATTTTCCTTCTCGATCTTCTTCGGGTTTGAATAATGAGAACAAACGCAGAATGCCCGACCTGAATTCTAGAAATCAAACATCAAGGCCAGGAACCCGGTGATGGCCGGATTGTCATTGTCCTGGTAGTATGGACCCGGTGATGGCCGGATTGTCATTGTCCTGGTAGTATGGACCCGGTGATGGCTGGATTGTCATTGTCCTGGTAGTATGGACCTGGTGGTGGCAGGTTTGTCATTGTCCTGGTAATACTGGACCTGGTGGTGGAAGGTTTGTCATTGTCCTGGTAATACTGGACCTGGTGGTGGCAGGTTTGTCATTGTCCTGGTAATACTGGACCTGGTGGTGGCAGGTTTGTCATTGTCCTGGTAATACTGGACCTGGTGGTGGCAGGTTTGTCATTGTCCTGGTAATACTGGGCCTGGTGGTGGAAGGTTTGTCATTGTCCTGGTAATACTGGACCTGGTGGTGGCAGGTTTGTCATTGTCCTGGTAATACTGGACCTGGTGGTGGCAGGTTTGTCATTGTCCTGGTAATACTGGACCTGGTGGTGACAGGTTTGTCATTGTCCTGGTAATACTGGGCCTGGTGGTGGAAGGTTTGTCATTGTCCTGGTAATACTGGACCTGGTGGTGGCAGGTTTGTCATTGTCCGGTAATACTGGACCTGGTGGTGGCAGGTTTGTCATTGTCCTGGTAATACTGGACCTCTTGGTGGCAGGATTCTCATTGTCCTGGTAATACTGGGCCTGGTGGTGGAAGGTTTGTCATTGTTCTGGTAATACTGGACCTGGTGGTGGCAGGTTTGTCATTGTCCTGGTAATACTGGACCTCTTGGTGGCAGGATTCTCATTGTCCTGGTAATACTGGGCCTGGTGGTGGAAGGTTTGTCATTGTCCTGCTGGTGAAAGGTTTCTCAATGTCCTGGTGGTGTTCTTCATTCTGGCAGCAGATTTCTCCTGTAATCATGGGTTTGCACTGGACGTGCTCAACCTTGTGGTGGTTTGTCTTGTGGTGTTTGGTTTGCCCTGGTCCCTGTTGGCAGGATGTTCCTGGTGGTTAGGGTTAGATTTCTTCAGGTGGTGCACAGTTTGTCACAGGTTTCTGCTCAGCTGCTAAGTTTGTCCAGATGGCTATAGTTTTGTCCTGGTGGTGCTGGACTGTTGGCAGATCCAGATCCATGATCCTCACATCGTATTGACCGTCGTAATAATAAGGATAAATTTACGTCTTTGAACGTATGACATTATGTAACAAATAGGGAATCGGTAAAGCAGAGCTTCCTCCTCCCATTGGCTGCAGAGAATTTGTGAACAGAAACCTATCTCAGTCGGGACCCAATCAAACCCTTTACTCATGGATCTGGTTCTGCCCAATATTTGTTGGCTTCTGTTGAACTAAGCAGTGCCTGTAGCACTGCCGGCGAGTCTCAAACCAGTGCCCTGGCCGGCTCCTCCGAGCATTGATTGTCCCGGAAATTTGGCTTCTGATGGCTGCAGACGTAATAAAACCAAAATTATCTGCATTATTCATGGCGTTGTCCGTTCATCGGAGCAGCAGATGCCGGCAGCTGCAAAGGAGCATCACGTGACTCACTAAACACCCTGATCCAGACAACGGCGCCCGCTCTGCTCGCCGGCACCGGACTCCTATCACGTCCTGTAAGAGCAAACAATTAATGGAGTCACCATAACAATCTGCTCTGGGATGACCCGGAAACCGGCAGGAGGACTCACTCACTTGGTAAGAGCCGTCTGGGCTAGGAATCAAGGACTCCTGGTCTTCAGGGAACGCAGAGCGATGGCAGGCAGGAGATTAATTGCTCCACAAGGAGTTAATAAACACTATTTAATTATCACTGTTTTTGCAAAACATTAGGCTGCATCGTGAAGAGGCCTCTCGACCCGTCTGACGGATGGAATTGAGGCATGTTTTCCTCTCTTGCCACAGATTACAAGACAAGCCTGAGAGGAACTGAGCGGCATGACGGCACAGAACGGATATTATTATCGGATGTAGGAAATGATGGAGAATGGCATAATACAACCAGAACAACTGAGGAGAAAAGGTTCTACATTCAGCTGCTTACGCCTAAGATTGGAGTTCGGCACCAAATCACTGCTTGAATGTTTATGTGTCCATCAACAACCTGGTGAAGCATCTAACATCCCTCCTAAAAAGGAGTTACTCCACCTGGTGCAGCAATAAGGTCACCAAAACACTCTGAGAACACCGGGACGGACCAGAAATACTGTAACCCTGGATACATGTGTGTTTTTTGGAGTAAAAGCTGCTTCTTCCAGGTCCTGGATCCACATCTCAATGAGTTTGATCTTAAACAATTAGAAATCAAAATAATTCTCCAAACCGTGATGGTGCTACCATGCTCCTCCAACAAGACGATAGTCTCTCCTTGCATTGTTTGGGAGCTGTGGTCTTGGCATGGTTCGAGGTAAGCAATGATCTCTTCTTTGGATCATGGTCCTTTCTTGGTAAGAGATGGGCTCTGTTTGGGTTCTTCTTCGAGGATGGTCATAATGTTCTTTCATTTGGTTCTTGGCATGCAGTGGTCTTTTTTGGATTCTGGGCTCTGTTTGGGTTCTTCTTCGAGGATGGTCATAATGTTCTTTCATTTGGTTCTTGGCATGCAGTGGTCTTTTTTGGATTCTTGCGGTGTGATAGACTTTCACCAAGATCTATTGGAGAGGCTATGTTTGGTTTCTTGCAGAGCAATGTTGCCTTTATAGGATCTTGGCCAGAGATGATCTCTCTTTGGAGTTTTGGAGAGAAATGGTCACTTCCTGTAATTTTAACGAGCAATGGGTTCGTGAGGATCGTCAGACTCTGCTTGGGTTCTTGATGTGCGATGATCTCCACTTGGATTCTTGATGAATGATGGTGTCTCCTTGGTTTCTTGGTGAGAGATGGACTTGGCCTGTTTCTTGATGAACGATATGTCTTTTCTTAATGCCCAATGTTCTCTCCCTGGGATCTTGGTGAGTGATGTCCTCCCCATGGAATCCCCAGACATGAGGGACTCTTCTTGGTGACTCTGGTCCCCCCCCCCCATCAGTGCTTCCATAGGAATTAAAAGGGTAAATAGCGGCCAGGCACTGCTAAAGAAATGCCTGAGATTAACTGATCATCAGCAAGTTCGATCACCATTCACCTGTATAAAAGCAGAGGTTTTGGTGGTTTTTAGTGGTTTGCTGGTGTGGAGCACTCAGGAGGAAAGACATCAGCAATGATCTCAGAGATGCCGGTTTACCTGGGGAAGGTTATAAAGCCATTTTCACAAAATGTAAGGTACGTCATTCCACAGGGATGAAGATTATTCACATGTGAAAAATATTCCGTACGGCCGTCAATCTACCAAGGAGTGGACGTCCCAGCAAATTCACCCCAAGATCTGTCTGAGCAATGCTCAGAGAAACCGCAAAAAGCCCCACGCGTTCCATCTCAAGCTCTGCAGGCCTCAGCATGCATTGCAGGACAGTGGGAAAAGGTTGACCAGGTATGGTGTGTTTGGGTAGGGTTGCCAGGAGAGAGCCTCTTCTCTCTATACAGAACATGGCGGCGCAGCTTAGGATTCCAGAGCGGCATCTGAACAAACCACGGGACCAACAAACTTAAGACGGATGAGACCAAATTGGAGATGTTTGGCCACAATGCACAGCGCCGCGTCGGGTGAAAACCAACCACGACATATCAGCACAAACACCTCATGCCAGCTGTTACGCCTGGTGGTGGAGGAGTGGCAATTTGGGCTGGTTTTGCAACCAGAGGACCTGGGCACCAAACAGTCACCGAGTCCACCATGTACTCCTCTGTAAACCGAAGTATTCTACAGTCAAATGTGAGGCCGTCTGTCCGACAGCTAAAGCTTGCCTGAAACTGGGTCATTCAAAGGGACAATGAACCCAAGCACAACAGCGAAGCTACAGCAAAATGGCTGGAAACAACCGAATCCCGGTGCTGTAACAGCCCGGTCAAAGTCTAGAACTCAAACCCATTGAAATGCTAGTGCCGTTGCTCGTCCTCAGGTCCCTCACAAACCCCTTTATCTCACCTACATGAAACTTGGCCGGAATAAAAAGTGGACTTGGCTAAATTATGCATATTGCTAATTGTGTATATTGATACTAATAGCTGTGTATATTGATACTAATAGCTGTGTATACCAATAGCGGTGTATACTGATAATAATACCTGTGTATATCGATACTAATAGCGGTGTATACTGATAATACCTGTGTATATTGATACTAATAGCTGTGTATACTAATACCTGTGTATACTGATAATAATACCTGTGTATATCGATACTAATAGCGGTGTATACTGATAATACCTGTGTATATTGATACTAATAGCGGTGTATACTGATAATACCTGTGTATATTGATACTAATAGCGGTGTATACTGATAATACCTGTGTATATTGATATTAATAGTTGTGTATACTGATAATACCTGTGTATATTGATACTAATACCTGTGTATACTGATAATACCTGTGTATATTGATACTAATAGCGGTGTATACTGATAATACCTGTGTATATTGATACTAATAGCGGTGTATACTGATAATACCTGTGTATATTGATACTAATACCTGTGTATACTGATAATACCTGTGTATATTGATACTAATAGCGGTGTATACTGATAATACCTGTGTATATTGATACTAATACCTGTGTATATTGATACTAATACCTGTGTATACTGATAATACCTGTGTATATTGATACTAATACCTGTGTATACTGATAATACCTGTGTATATTGATACTAATACCTGTGTATACTGATAATACCTGTGTATATTGATACTAATAGCGGTGTATACTGATAATACCTGTGTATGCTGATACTAATAGCTGTGTACATTGATACTAATACCTGTGTATACTGATAATACCTGTGTATATTGATACTAATACCTGTGTATACTGATAATACCTGTGTATATTGATACTAATAGCGGTGTATACTGATAATACCTGTGTATATTGATACTAATACCTGTGTATACTGATAATACCTGTGTATATTGATACTAATACCTGTGTATACTGATAATAATACCTGTGTATATCGATACTAATAGCGGTGTATACTGATAATACCAGTGTATATTGATACTAATACCTGTGTATACTGATAATACCTGTGTATATTGATACTAATAGCGGTGTATACTGATAATACCTGTGTATATTGATACTAATAGCGGTGTATACTGATAATACCTGTGTATATTGATATTAATAGTTGTGTATACTGATAATACCTGTGTATATTGATACTAATACCTGTGTATACTGATAATACCTGTGTATATTGATACTAATAGCGGTGTATACTGATAATACCTGTGTATATTGATACTAATAGCGGTGTATACTGATAATACCTGTGTATATTGATACTAATAGCTGTGTATACTAATACCTGTGTATACTGATAATAATACCTGTGTATATCGATACTAATAGCGGTGTATACTGATAATACCTGTGTATATTGATACTAATAGCGGTGTATACTGATAATACCTGTGTATTTGATACTAATAGCGGTGTATACTGATAATACCTGTGTATATTGATATTAATAGTTGTGTATACTGATAATACCTGTGTATATTGATACTAATACCTGTGTATACTGATAATACCTGTGTATATTGATACTAATAGCGGTGTATACTGATAATACCTGTGTATATTGATACTAATAGCGGTGTAATACTGATAATACCTGTGTATATTGATACTAATACCTGTGTATACTGATAATACCTGTGTATATTGATACTAATAGCGGTGTATACTGATAATACCTGTGTATATTGATACTAATACCTGTGTATATTGATACTAATACCTGTGTATACTGATAATACCTGTGTATATTGATACTAATACCTGTGTATACTACTGAAATACCTGTGTATATTGATACTAATACCTGTGTATACTGATAATACCTGTGTATATTGATACTAATAGCGGTGTATACTGATAATACCTGTGTATGCTGATACTAATAGCTGTGTACATTGATACTAATACCTGTGTATACTGATAATACCTGTGTATATTGATACTAATACCTGTGTTATACTGATAATACCTGTGTATATTGATACTAATAGCGGTGTATACTGATAATACCTGTGTATATTGATACTAATACCTGTGTATACTGATAATACCTGTGTATATTGATACTAATACCTGTGTATACTGATAATAATACCTGTGTATATCGATACTAATAGCGGTGTATACTGATAATACCAGTGTATATTGATACTAATACCTGTGTATACTGATAATACCTGTGTATATTGATACTAATAGCGGTGTATACTGATAATACCTGTGTATATTGATACTAATAGCGGTGTATACTGATAATACCTGTGTATATTGATATTAATAGTTGTGTTATACTGATAATACCTGTGTATATTGATACTAATACCTGTGTATACTGATAATACCTGTGTATATTGATACTAATAGCGGTGTATACTGATAATACCTGTGTATATTGATACTAATAGCGGTGTATACTGATATATACCTGTGTATATTGATACTAATACCTGTGTATACTGATAATACCTGTGTATATTGATACTAATAGCGGTGTATACTGATAATACCTGTGTTTATTGATACTAATACCTGTGTATATTGATACTAATACCTGTGTATACTGATAATACCTGTGTATATTGATACTAATACCTGTGTATACTGATAATACCTGTGTATATTGATACTAATACCTGTGTATACTGATAATACCTGTGTATATTGATACTAATAGCGGTGTATACTGATAATACCTGTGTATGCTGATACTAATAGCTGTGTACATTGATACTAATACCTGTGTATACTGATAATACCTGTGTATATTGATACTAATACCTGTGTATACTGATAATACCTGTGTATATTGATACTAATAGCGGTGTATACTGATAATACCTGTGTATATTGATACTAATACCTGTGTATACTGATAATACCTGTGTATATTGATACTAATACCTGTGTATACTGATAATACCTGTGTATATTGATACTAATACCTGTGTATACTGATAATACATGTGTATATTGATACTAATACCTGTGTATATTGATACTAATAGCGGTGTATACTGATAATACCTGTGTATATTGATACTAATACCTGTGTATATTGATACTAATAGCGGTGTATACTGATAATACCTGTGTATATTGATACTAATACCTGTGTATATTGATACTAATACCTGTGTATACTGATAATACCTGTGTATATTGATACTAATAGCGGTGTATACTGATAATACCTGTGTATATTGATACTAATACCTGTGTATATTGATACTAATAACTGTGTATACTGATAATACCTGTGTATATTGATACTAATACCTGTGTATACTGATACTAATAGCTGTGTATATCGATAATACCTGTGTATATTGATAATAGCTGTGTATATTGATACTAATACCTGTATATATTGATACTACTAGTTGTGTATACTGATAATACCTGTGTATATTGATACTAATACCTGTGTATATTGATACTAATACCTGTGTATACTGATAATACCTGTGTATATTGATACTAATACCTGTGTATACTGATAATACATGTGTATGATACTAATACCTGTGTATATTGATACTAATAGCGGTGTATACTGATAATACCTGTGTATATTGATACTAATACCTGTGTATATATGATACTAATAGCGGTGTATACTGATATACCTGTGTATATTGATACTAATACCTGTGTATATTGATACTAATACCTGTGTATACTGATAATATACCTGTGTATATTGATACTAATAGCGGTGTATACTGATAATACCTGTGTATATTGATACTAATACCTGTGTATATTGATACTAAAACTGTGTATACTGATAATACCTGTGTATATTGATACTAATACCTGTGTATACTGATACTAATAGCTGTGTATATCGATAATACCTGTGTATATTGATAATAGCTGTGTATATTGATACTAATACCTGTATATATTGATACTACTAGTTGTGTATACTGATAATACCTGTGTATATTGATACTAATACCTGTGTATATTGATACTAATACCTGTGTATACTGATAATAGTTGTGTATATTGATACTAATAGCTGTGTATATTGATAATACCTGTGTATACTGATAATACCTGGATATATATATACTAATAGCTGTGTATATTGATACTAATACCTGTGTATACTGATACCTGTGTATATTGATAATAGCTGTGTATATTGATAATACCTGTGTATATTGATACTAATACCTGTGTATACTGATAATACCTGGGTATATATATACTAATAGCTGTGTATATTGATACTAATATCGGTGTATACTGATAATACCTGTGTATATTGATACTAATAGCTGTGTATATTGATAATACCTGTGTATATTGATAATAGCTGTGTATACTAATAGCTGTGTATACTAATAATAGCTGTGTATATTGATACTAATATCGGTGTATACTGATAATACCTGTGTATACTGATAATACCTGTGTATATTGATAATAGCTGTGTATATTAATACCTGTGTATATTGATACTAATACCTGTGTATACTGATAATAGCTGTGTATATTGATACTAATAGCTGTGTATACTAATACCTGTGTATATTGATACAAATAGCTGTGTATACTGATGATACTAATAGCTGTGTATACTAATTATAGCTGTGTATATTGATAATACCTGTGTATATTGATACTAATAGCTGTGTATAATTATACTAATACCCGTGTATACTGATACTAATAGCTGTGTATATCGATACTAAGCTGTGTATATTGATACTAATAGCTGTGTATATTGATAATACCTGTGTATAGTGATACTAATAGCTGTGTATATTGTTAATACCTGTGTATACTAATAATAGCTGTGTATATTGATACTAATAGCTGTGTATATTGATAATACCTGTGTATACTGATAATAGCTGTGTATATTGATACTAATAGCTGTGTATACTGATAATACCTGTGTATATTGATACTAATACCTGTGTATATTGATACTAATAGCTGTGTATACTGATAATAGCTGTGTATATTGATAATACCTGTGTATATTGATACTAATACCTGTGTATACTGATAATACCTGTGTATATTGATACTAATACCTGTGTATACTGATAATACCTGTGTATACTGATAATACCTGTGTATATTGATACTAATAGCGATGTATATTGATACTAATACCTGTGTATATTGATACTAATAGCTGTGTATATTGATAATAGCTGTGTATACTGAGAATACCTGTGTATATTGATACTAATAGTTGTGTATATTGATACTAATACCTGTGTATACTGATACTAATACCTGTGTATACTGATACTAATACCTGTGTATATTGATACTAATACCTGTGTATACTGATAATACCTGTGTATATTGATACTAATACCTGTGTATACTGATAATACCTGTGTATATTGATACTAATACCGGTGTATACTGACAATACCTGTGTATATTGATACTAATACCTGTGTATACTGATACTAATACCTGTGTATACTGCTACTAATACCTGTGTATATTGATAATAGCTGTGTATATTGATACTAATACCTGTATATATTGATACTACTAGTTGTGTATACTGATAATACCTGTGTATATTGATACTAATAGCTGTGTATATTGATAATAGCTGTGTATATTGATACTAATACCTGTGTATACTAATATCGGTGTATACTGATAATACCTGTGTATATTGATATTAATAGTTGTGTATACTGATAATACCTGTGTATATTGATATTAATAGTTGTGTATACTGATAATACCTGTGTATACTGATACTAATACGTGTGTATATCGATAATACCTGTGTATATTGATAATAGCTGTGTATATTGATACTAATACCTGTATATATTGATACTAATACCTGTGTATACTGATACTAATAGCTGTGTATATTGATAATACCTGTGTATATTGATAATAGCTGTGTATACTAATACCTGTGTATATTGATACTAATAGCTGTGTATATTAATACCTGTGTATACTGATACTAATAGCGGTGTATATTGATACTAATACCGGTGTATACTGATACTAATACGTGTGTATATCGATAATACCTGTGTATATTGATAATAGCTGTGTATATTGATACTAATACCTGTATATATTAATACTAATACCTGTGTATACTGATACTAATAGCTGTGTATATTGATAATACCTGTGTATATTGACACTAATACCTGTGTATATTGACACTAATAGCTGTGTATATTGATACTAATACCTGTGTATATTGATAATAATAGCTGTGTATATTGTGTATATTGATGATCAGAGCTGTGTATACTAATACCTGTGTATATTGATACTAATAGCTGTATATATTGATAAATAGCTGTGTATATCGATACTAATAGCGATGTATATTGATAATACCTGTGTATATTGATACTAATAGCGGTGTATACTGATAATACCTGTGTATATTGATACTAATACCTGTGTATATTGATACTAATACCTGGTATATTGATACTAATACTTGTGTATAGTGATAGTATTAGCAATATACACAGGTATTATCAGTATACACAAGTATTAGTATCAGTAACATAAAGTTGATATGATCTGTGTATACTAACAATACTCACTATTTACACTGGTAACACCTGTGTTTACCCATAATACTCTGTGTGTATAAAGTACTCACTATCTGTGTAATTGTACAGTATCCCAGTACTTTCTGTGTGTACCCAGAATACTCACTGCCTGAGTATACTTTGCATATGTCAAGTAGTAACGGTAAAGCACGTCTAGTTCCAGTATAATGCGCCAGTCTTCCAGGTCATCAAGGTGACGGTACACATTGCAATCTCCCAGTACAATGTGCCTTTCTCTCATTACCTGGTACCAGTCTCACATCATAATATTCCAGTTTACCCAGTAAAAAGCTCCAAAAACAATTTGCTAGTCTCACAATACGTTGTGCCAATCTCCCAGTATAAAAGGCCAATATCATGGTACAGTGTGCCAGTCTCTCAGTACAAGGTGTCTGTATCCCAGTATAAGATACTGGTCTCCCAGTACAAGGTTCCAGTCTCCCAGTACATGGTTCCAGTCTCCCAGTACATGGTGCCAGTCTCCCAGTACATGGTGTCAGTCTCCCAGTACATGGTGTCTGTATCCCAGTATAACTTACATGGTTACAGTACATGGTTCAAGGCTCCCAGTACAAGGTGTCTGTATCTCCACACATTATGTTAGTCTCCCAGTACATGATGCCAGTCTCCCAGTACAAGGAGTCTGTATCCCAGTACAAGGAGTCTGTATCCCAGTACAAGGAGTCTGTATCCCAGTACATGATGCCAGTCTCCCAGTACAAGGTGTCTGTATCCCAGTACATGGTGCCAGTCTCCCAGTACATGGTGCCAGTCTCCCAGTACATGGTGTCTGTATCCCAGTACGTGGTGCTAGTCTCCTAGTACAAGGTGTCTGTATCCCAGTACAAGGTGTCTGTATCCCAGTACAAGGTGTCTGTCTCCCAGTACATGGTGCCAGTCTCCCAGTACATGAGGCCAGTCTCCCAGTACAAGGTGCCAGTACATGGTGCCAGTCTCCCAGTGCAAGGTGACTGTATCCCAGTACATGATGCCAGTCTCCCAGTACAAGGTGTCTGTATCCCAGTACATGGTGCCAGTCTCCCAGTACAAGGTGTCTGTATCCCAGTACATGGTGCCAGTCTCCCAGTACAAGGTGTCTGTATCCCAGTACATGGTGCCAGTCTCCCAGTACAAGGTGTCTGTATCCCAGTATAACATACAGGTCTCCCAGTACATGATGCCAGTCTCCCAGTACAAGTTGTCTGTTTCCCAGTACATGATGCCAGTCTCCCAGTACAAGGAGTCTGTATCCCAGTACATGATGCCAGTCTCCCAGTACAAGGTGTCTGTATCCCAGTACATGGTGCCAGTCTCCCAGTACATGGTGCCAGTCTCCCAGTACATGGTGCCAGTCTCCCAGTACATGGTGTCTGTATCCCAGTACGTGGTGCTAGTCTCCTAGTACAAGGTGTCTGTATCCCAGTACAAGGTGTCTGTATCCCAGTACAAGGTGTCTGTCTCCCAGTACATGGTGCCAGTCTCCCAGTACATGAGGCCAGTCTCCCAGTACAAGGTGCCAGTGCAAGGTGACTGTATCCCAGTACATGATGCCAGTCTCCCAGTACAAGGTGTCTGTATCCCAGTACATGGTGCCAGTCTCCCAGTACAAGGTGTCTGTATCCCAGTACATGGTGCCAGTCTCCCAGTACAAGGTGCCAGTCTCCCAGTACAATGTGCCAGTCTTCCAGTACAATGTGCCAGTCTCCCAGTACATGGTGCCAGTCTCCCAGTACAAGGTTCCAGTCTCCCAGTACAAGGTGCCAGTCTCCCCAGTACAATGTGCCAGTCTCCCAGTACAATGGTGCCAGTCTCCCAGTACATGGTGCCAGTCTCCCAGTACAAGGTTCCAGTCTCCCAGTACAAGGTGCCAGTCTCCCCAGTACAATGTGCCAGTCTCCCAGTACAAGGTTCCAGTCTCCCAGTACAATGGTGCCAGTCTCCCAGTACATGGTGCCAGTCTCCCAGTACAAGGTTCCAGTCTCCCAGTACAATGTGCCAGTCTCCCAGTACAATGGTGCCAGTCTCCCAGTACATGGTGCCAGTCTCCCAGTACAAGGTGCCAGTCTCCCAGTACATGGTGCCAGTCTCCCCAGTACATGGTGCCAGTCTCCCAGTACAAGGTTCCAGTCTCCCAGTACATGGTTCCAGTCTCCCCAGTACATGGTGCCAGTCTCCCAGTACATGGTGCCAGTCTCCCCAGTACAAGGTGCCAGTCTCCCCAGTACATGGTGCCAGTCTCCCAGTACAAGGTGCCAGTCTCCCCAGTACATGGTGCCAGTCTCCCAGTACATGGTGCCAGTCTCCCCAGTACAAGGTGCCAGTCTCCCCAGTACATGGTGCCAGTCTCCCAGTACATGGTGCCAGTCTCCCCAGTACATGGTGCCAGTCTCCCAGTACAATGTGCCAGTCTCCCCAGTACATGGTGCCCTGGCAGGCCTGGGGGGGGGGCTTCCTGGTTGAGATAGATGGGTTCTTATAAACAAAGGGCAGCAGGGGCTGGTGGTGCAGACGGGCAGTGCCAGGCAGCGCCCCTCATAGCACAGGGAGGGGGAGGGGAGGCACAGCCTGGCACTACCATGATATCAGGGAGCAAGCTGTGTACTCACCGGACGGTCCCGTTATCCAGTCCCGGGTGCTGCTGGGTATACTGGGTGCAGGGGCTGCAGGGCACAGGCTGAGGCTGCGGCAGGAGGAGGGGAGAGGGGCTGACACAGGGGGGAGGGAGGGAGGAGAGCTGGGGGGAGACTGAGCTCAGCAGGCACCTCCTCACTCTGTGTATCAGTGTGTGTCTCTGTGTATCTGTGTGTGTGTGTCTGTGTATCTGTGTGTGTGTGTATCTGTATCTGTGTGTGTGTGTCTCTGTGTATCTGTGTGTGTGTCTCTGTATCTGTGTGTGTGTCTCTGTGTATCAGTGTGTGTGTCTCTGTATCTGTGTGTGTGTCTCTGTGTATCTGTGTGTGTGTCTCTGTATCTGTGTGTGTGTCTCTGTGTATCTGTGTGTGTGTATCACTGTGTGTGTATCTGCATCTCTGTGTATCAGTGTGTGTGTATCTGTATCTCTGTGTATCAGTGTGTGTGTCTCTGTATCTGTGTGTGTGTCTCTGTGTATCAGTGTGTGTGTCTCTGTATCTGTGTGTGTGTCTCTGTGTATCTGTGTGTGTGTCTCTGTATCAGTGTGTGTGTCTCTGTGTATCTGTGTGTGTGTATCACTGTGTGTGTATCTGCATCTCTGTGTATCAGTGTGTGTGTATCTGTATCTCTGTGTATCAGTGTGTGTATCTGTATATGTGTGTATCACTGTGTGTGTTTGTGTATCTTGTGTGTGTGTATCACGGTGTGTGTATCTGCATCTCTGTGTATCAGTGTGTGTCACTGTGTATCTGCGTGGTGTGTGTATCAGTGTGTGTGTGTGTGTGTCTATCTGTATCACTGTGTAT